>VYXD01003062.1:0-129684 GCA_013397195.1 Hylia prasina | reverse complement strand
CAAAAAAAAAAAAAAAAAAGAAAAAAAAGAAAAAAAAAATCATCACTGCTTAATCCTGTGGCATCTTCTACTGAAAGAATCCAGGTTTTGCTGTTTCTCCTTGCTTTCTGCCATGCCAGAAGGTTTCTCTGCAGCAGTTCCTCCCAGAGTCACTGGAAGTGACACTGGGTCTCCCATGCTTCTCTTCAGCATTTCAGGCTTAAGTTGTAGTACTGTAGTTTTAGCCCTTATTTGCTGGACAGCTGGTCCCATTTAGATGCCTGTAATGGGAAGTATACATAGCCCACACGATATTTCTATTTCTTGGTGTTTCATATATGTATGTGCAGGAGGCTTTGAGAAGTCTGGCAATTATTCAAACAAATTAGAGGATGTTCTAAATTATGCAGATGATACACCAAAATCTCACCTAGAGCTAATCTGAACAATTAGGATCCTTGTCCTTAGGAAAAGGATACAGAAGGGACTAAATGGTATCAGTCACAACTCATACTGCTGTTCCAGAGCCTGGTAGGGTACTGGAGCTGATTCCGTCACAAATGTGATGTTCTTGCGATTGTTTCCAAGGCCCAGTTATTGTTTGACTGCATAAACTGTTCATATCCACTTCAAAAAATAAACAAGAACAGAGTTTTCAGAGCCTTTCAAGAGAGAGCAAGGCCTAAAAGCTTAGCATCCGAATTATTGAAGATAACATTTTTGACTTGTCCATAGTTCCTTCTAGCAAGATGTTACTAACCATGGGGCACTGTTGTGTGTGCTAGGAATGACAGTGGCACTGGTACTAGGAAGATGGTTTTTCTCAGCTTACTTCAAATCACATTGACTACCCTTTTGTTAAAAGCTTCAGAAAGATGTGAGATAACTTTTTTTAGAGATTGATGTGTGAGAAAGAACACAGTAAGAGGGATCAGCTGTGACTGAATTTGGTACAGTTAGAGGTGGAGGAGCTAGGGCTTGGACTTTTTAGCAGTGAAACTAGACCTTTAAAGCCTCATGTTGTTTTTGGCAGACATTCTTCTCCTCCCCATCTTATTTACACTCCCTGCTCACGTCGGCTTCTTTTTGCAGCATGTTGTTTGCAGAGCAGAGCTTCTTTACACTTCCTTCTGCCAGCTTCCAGATGATCATGAGCCACAGAACAGTCACCCAGAAACCTGTCACCACTGGAATGGTGCACCAGAATGGAGAATATGGAGTTGGACCGCAAACCCTCTACAACAGGCTGTGGAAGAGGCTGAGTCAGCCCCTTGCTCAAAAGGCCATTATAGCATTCAGTTGCTGATCTGCTTGCCATGTGTGATAGCACATTGCTGCTAAAATGGCATATTGGCCCTAATCCTGAAAAGCTTTCAGACATGTATGCATTCAGTGAGATAAAGAACTATAGAGAAATGCCTATGTTTTCTATAAGAACGTCATATTGGTAAAAAAAAGGATAAGGTGCAGTGATCTCAAAGTATTTTGTGATACAAAAGTATAAGCAAGAATAGTAATGCATATATATATGACTTGCACACTCACACACACGCACACATATATACACACACATGTATATTGCATCTCTCTAACTGAATGGCATTACCATGGGGATAATGAGACCCACAAATAGCAGAGTTAACAAATTTAGCTTGCTATTTTTGTGTCTTTCATTCCTGAACAGCCAGGGAGTAGATTGATATATCCTCAAATTTATCTTTGAAAATCATCTTCAAATATCTTGTCTGTGGAACTCATTTGACAGGGTTACTTACATGATCACCTCTTTATTGATGTGCTGAGGATGAGTTAGCTCTAGACTTTAAACTAGCAAGGCTCTTTAAACTTTACCTCAGCCTGTAGCAGTTTATTCTCTCAACTCTTGAAATTATTTAGCACTGAGGACACCGTGCAAAACTCTTAGAACTGTAAGAATTTTTATTCTGCATCTGACTGAGAGTGTGGCATTAAATTTCATACAATATCATATACTTCACACTGCTTAGTATACAGCAACACATATGGAGAAAGATTGGGAACTTGAGACTCCTTGCAGCTTTAGATGAACACACTAACCATACTGTACTGCTCTTGCAGTCTTTGCTGTCAATGTGAATCAAGAATGCCAGTGATAGACTTACACAACTACAATGTCTGAGCTACATAAATATAAATGAATTACATATAGGCATGTCTGTCTGCTGTGCATGTATTTGTATTTTATATATAGATACATATATAGATTAACCCATGAAAATATTTCATATTATCATGAAATATTTCCATATTTTAATTTTCCTTCAATGAATCCAATGCATGAATACTAATGGTATGTTGCGTGGTATGTCTGTCTGTGTGTTCAGAATTGTTCAGTGAAAAAGAGGGAATTTTGAAAGTAGACATTGGCTTGAGAAATCCTGGGGTTTTTTTTGCTGACTAATCTGATAACTTAATTTTTGGTTGGGGTAACCATTGTTTCCTGTTGAAGAGGGATCAAAGGGGTTTTTACGTCATTAATGCCTTAACACCAGCTGATGCAGTACGTACTTTGCAGGCTATATTTTCTTTTTTGCAGTCCTGTGATTTTACAGCTGGTACACTCCAGGCTGTCTGCCTTCCCACGCTGAGTCCAGTTTGTCCATCTTCCTACATCTTGGTGTATGTACAACACCATACTTGTCTGGGGAATTTAACAATCTGTTTTAATCTGTTTCTCAGATAGTAGGTGCTCCTGGTGCTCCGGGGTTAGTAATTTCAAATATGGCTGGGTTCATTGTCTAGAAAATATTGTGGGAAGTTCTGAGTAAATTTTTTTCCTCCAGGTGAACTCTTCAATGCTTTATCAAAACATTCAGATCCTTGTGTTTTAGAATTTCTTCAAAGACAGACAGCCTTTTTCTCTACTGACTGATGTTCAATATACATAGCCATTGGGTAGAAAAATAACTGCTCTGGCAAGTCACTGAGTGGGTCTTTGTGCAGGTACCTCATGAGGACTGGAAAACCTATCATCTTACAAATGGCTCTGTTAGTTCAGATAAACAGCTACCATGATTATTCCCACTTTCTGTCTGGTGGAGGTTTAACAATGTTTCTTGAAGAAACCAAAGCTTTGAGAACACTAAAAGCTGTATTACATGTTGCTTGTCTGAATTGAATTCTTTTCCACCAACGAATAGTGTGGCTTTTGATGCTGAAAACAAACTTGGAATCATGTGTCTTCACCTAAATCGCCTTGTCTGCATCACTGGTGTTTTAACAAAATTGGTTCTGCACCCTCTCTTCTACCAGAAATTATATTCCCTGAACTAAACCTGGGCTTGGGCCACCCTCTGTAGCAGAAGGGCTGTAAGGGAGAGGGAATAATGTAATTACTACAAGCCTCTGGTTTGTCCTGTTACGTTCACTGGCAGTAACCCACAGGAACTTCTGAACTCACAAACTGCAAGGAAACCTAAGGTGACAGAATCAGCAAATGCTGCACCTTGAAGTTACATCATGTGGTGCATCAAAACACGCTTCAACCCACAATTGAAGCAGCATTACTGTGTTACCTTTGTCCCAAAGCACCTCCCTAACATTCAAGTTGTGACTCTTGTTCCAGGCACTGCTGATCCATTTGCAACATCATAGCCACAGAGTGATTAATTGTTGCTAATATTTAATCCTAATCTTAGATACTTATTTTTGTGCTTTAAAATAAATGGTTCTTTTTAATACAGATATTTTTGTTAGTATTAAATAAAATTTAGTTTGAAAACTGAGACAGACATGCTTGATCAAAGTTACAATCATCTTTTCTAGTTCAGAAATTGCTTGACTGTAGTATGCATCCCCTTTTCTCTAACAGAAAAGATATAAACAAAGCTCTGTTCCTGAGGAAGAGCAGGCTGTGTTGAATAGGAGCACCTTATCATCAGAGACAAATTAAACTTTTTGACAACACAGATTGGTGTTTTCATATGTCTGTGTTTTATAACTGAGTATATGTTGGCTTACATTAAACTAAAGATCTTGCATTTCCTTAGAGCGGAAAAGCAAAATACATTCATAAAATTAAAACATAGGTAAAAATAAAATAAAATAAAAAAAACAGAAAAAAGGAATATGTTTAATCAGAAACAGAGGAAAGTGGAGCTTTGGAAGTATAGTCTGAGCATTTAAAGTTTCAAAGGAGATTTCTCGGGGTAAAGCACGGGTTAGGAGAGGCCCCGCACGAAGCTCAGCTCGCCTCTCTCGCGGCCCGGACCGCGAAGCGCACGCTGCAATCTCAGCGGTGGCCACGAGATGGCGCTGCGAGCCCTCGCACAGCGCCTCGGCCGCGTGCCGCAGCCGGCCCGGCACGGCCCCGGCACGGCCCCGGCACGGCACGGCCCCGGCTCTGCCAGGCCCTCCCGCACCACGCCGAAAAAAAGCACCGAGGAGAGGAAACACGAGTGAAAAATGTGCCTATTTTCCTTCGGCGGGATGAGTAGCCTTTGGCCGCCGCCGAGCTGAGGCGCGGTACGGGCCGTGCCCAGCCCCTCCGGTTCGGCCCCGGGACCCCCGGGCGCAGCGGGGCAGGAGGAGCAGCGCAGCTCCCGTCCCGGAGCGCCAGAGGGAAAGCGCTCCTGCGCAGCGCAGCCGGCCTCGCTCCCTTGCGGCGGCTGTCGGGAAAAACGGCGAACCCTGACAGCTTTGCTCCACAGGTACCGCTCTGACCCCGCCGACACCTCAGTGCCGGAACCGGCGTCAGGCCGTGACTGCGGGAGCGCCTGAGCCCGGCTGCGGGGGGACCGAGGGCTCGTCAGCATCCTGCCCGGGCCGGGGGAGTCACACCGTGCAGCAGCAAACCTGCGGTTGCCTTTGAATGAGCGCTCTGCTACACCGCGGTCTGCCGACCCGCGGAGATACATCCCCAGCGAAAACAGCTTGATAGCCAGCGATGGGGACCGGGGTGCCGAGTTCAGTGCCTCAAGCAGCATTTCTGTATCGGGAAGTTTAACCTTCCAGCACCGCTTTCTCACCTCGTGCACGTGCATTGATTCTGCCTTTTGTCTGCCGCGTCTGTCGCAGAGCGCAGACACCGTTCAGGGCAGAGCCTGGCTGCTGTTTATTGCGTCTGCACAGTATTTTTGCAACGCTGGGCACACTTGCTGCGTTCACATTGTTAAAATAGTCAGTAATACAGAAAAGACCAATGGACAAAACTAAATTGAAATAGGTTTATGCATTTGCCTTAAATGTTGACTAATTGTGTTCCTTGAAAGTGAAACTTACGGGACACAAATTTAGTAATTTTGTTTGGCAATTCCAGCTCTTTTTAAAAAGGACTGTGTGTACAACCAGGCTGTTTACCCATCCTCTGGAAATGGGGTTGGCACTTATATAATGTTTCAGTACCTGAGTTCAGAGGGAGAAATATCTCAATGAAGGTCAATGTACTGGTGGAAATGAAAGTCATGTCAAGGATGAATGTAGAAAACCCCAATTTTTATTTTGAAATCCCCTTTTCTCCCCTCAGATATCTAGATTCAGGATTTTTTTAGAAGATGTGGCTTTCCAAAATTAAGAGATTAAGGTAGTTGTCTGTGGAGCTGCTTGGAGAATAAAACCATTGTTTTTTATCATGTGAGGCTTTTCCATGAAAAGAATTAAGTAAAATCTGGATAAGACATTTTGTTCTTTTCTGGCTAAGCAGTCTGTATGAGTTTTGAGAAACAACGCTTGAAAAAAGGCATTGCACTCACATGTATTATCTCTGATGTTGTTTTCCTCAGGGGTTCTAGAGGTATTTGAATTATGAGTTATCCATCTTAATTTCCTTTAGAGCCAAATAGTTTATTCTGAATAGACATTCTTGTCCTGAATGTATATGTATACGCTTACTCCTACATATCTGCACATGTAATTTTTACAGTCTTCCTAGCAGAAGAACTTAAGCAAACATGTGCGAGTAGGAGGCATCAATTATTAGATGAATGTTGAGTTCAGAGTACAAGTAATTGTGTAGAAACATCCATTTTTATGAGAGTTAGATGACACACTGAGCCTGACTAGTGAAAGACATTTGAAAGTAATTTATTTTCTCTCTTTGCATGATAAACATTTATTTCAAGGATCTGCTTATAGTGGAGGCCTCTACTACTTTGGGTCCACCACTGTTGAGGAGACTGACTGTTAGTTTTTGTTGAGCTGGCAACAGAGCACAGGAGACTTGTTAGAGCTGAATTTATTTCACACATTTATAAAATTCTAATTTCTGAATGTGCTTTTTTTTTTAATGAGTGCATGTGTATTATAGAAAACTTACGGAAGCAGAGAAAGGTTTTAGAAGGAAATCAGAACCATGCCACAGCAGGAAAAAGTATTTTTGTTACTAATATTATAATCATATGTAATCTATAATTGCTGAAACAAGAATTCCTGAATTCAGCAGTCACAAATTCTAAAGACTTGAGCTGTGCCCTGGCTTGTAGGATGGAGACAAAATGATTCCCCAAGGAGTACAGTCAACAAATGGTAATTTGCAGGGCTGTCAAAAAGCCTGCTCCCTGATGCCCCAGAGCCTGCTTTCTGATACCAACAATAATCAGATCCCCATCAGGCTTGTGAAGAAGTGGTGCCTGTCTATTGAGTTAATGTTAGAATGTTTATATGAAAAGCTTTTTGTTCAGATCCCATATGTGCTCAGTCTGGGGCATTGCTGCTCAGATTCTCGTTCTCTCTTCATTCTCCAGATTTTTTTGGGTGCCCTGGAGCAATGCAGGGAGCAGGGCTCCTAATATGAGGTGAGTGCATCAGAATAGTCACCTCTCTTGCCTCAGGCCCTGCAGCAGGATCAGGAACTGCAGCTGGATGGCCTCTCCCTACATCTCTTTTGATGTTCTGGTAGGGTTCCATGACAGAGCCCCCAGCTGCTTTCGCCACAAGCAGCCTTCAGCCTTGTTTGCAACAGCAGATAATGAGCTATCCTGCCCCCTGTCAAATCACTGCCCTGTGTGCCACCTAGCTCATTCTTAACACCAGGCAGTGTCTGCAAGGGGAGAGAGTGGAGTGGGGTCAGGTCACCCACCCACTGGTGCCCTCAACTAAAATGTGTGCTGGGACTGCTGCCCTGGAATAAAATCGTGTAAGGTTCCACCTACTCCTGGGAAGGGCCTCCCCTCTCTGGGACAAAGCACTAAATGAGCTGGAAGCATTTCATTGCATTTCATTTCATTTCATACCACTGTTGGAGAATGCTTGTTGCATGCCAGCAGTGGAAATCTTAACCAAAGCCAAAAGAAGTTTAACCATCAGCCTCGTCACCTAGTAAGAAACTTGATCTGGTGTTAATATTATGTCAGGTTTCAGTAGTGAAGATCAAGCCTTTGTGTTACAACTGAAATTTTATTTACTCAGTCACTAGTTTTCTTAAAGTTAATGTAAAAATCTCTGTTCAGTAAAGAAGATTTTCTGGGTTTCTACTTAACTACTAATCTTAAGCAGCGCTTCAATATCTGACAGGGGGAGTGTTTGATGTTAATTATATTTTGATGTAAGCATAATCATGTAAAATTTGCTTTTATGCACAGTCTCCAATGTGAGTTTATGTTTTTGAAATATGAACCTAATCAAGGAAAAAAATAAACCTTTACTGTCTTCAGAGTTGTAAACTGATTGTCATAGAACAAAGTACCTTGTCATTTCCCACTACGTGGCTCTTCCGTATAACTGTACCTTTGCAGCATTTACTTTGTTATACTTGATTGAGTATATTACTAGAAAGTGTTATTTATCCAGCCTAACATTTGTTCTAAGAAGAAAAGGTAAATATTATGGGCGAAACTCCATTTTAGATTCTTATAAACATAGCTCTCAGAAATGTAAGCCTGAACTCAAACATTTGTGACATCAGTGGCCTCTGAAGCAAAAGAGAAATGGATTCTGGATCCAGCAAGAGGAGTAAAGTTGGGCTTCTATCCTTAGAGTTTCTATCCTTACTAAGCTGCCACTTAAAACATCCAGATCTGGAGGAAATGTAATGAACTGAATTTGCTCCCTCAGCTGGACTAGTTTTGGCACATATATCTGAAGACCTGTTTAGCTGTGAGGGAGCTAACCAATGGTTGAGATTATGCACATCTGTCAGTTAAATCAAAGATCCCAAGGCTAAGTGCAGCATTCAGAGGCAACATGTAGGTCCATGAATTTTATGGAAGAGAGTGTCTTGACACCGATAAGCTGTTCTCTGGCATCCACATGCTATAAAACTCTATATAATTGTTCTCATTTTAGTAACAGCTTTCAGAAAATTACTGCTAGGAATACGGAAGAAACATTTTATGCCAGTGACCTTAAAATTGTAGTACAGAGATCTAATTGTGTTTTCCAGTCATTCATGCCATGGAAGTAAAGAGTATCTATTTTAAGATAAATGAATGCATTATATAGGAAAAATATGCTTTTTCTTATAAGAAAAATAATTGGTTTGGAAAAATTGTGGACATGCTATTCTTTTGTAAATTCAATGCAGACCTTAATGCTTATTTTTATAATGTTGTTACTCTTTGTGTATTTTCTGACTTCAAATGTATTAACAGGATAACATGGGAGAAGCAAGAACTATCTACATATGTCTGTGTATGTGCCATTCAGCAAGTATGTGCAGGAATTTTTTCTAATTACATGGTTTTATTTTCAAAATTGTAAAATATTACAGAGAAATGATAAGCCTGCAAGTAATTTACAACCATCTCATTTCTGGCTTATACATTCCTAAACAATTTTTTCTGGCACAGATGGTAACATCTTAACTTCAGAGCTCATTGCCATCCATTGCTGTGGCTGTTCCTGGGTGTGGGAAGAGGTGACGATAAGCTAAGACAAAACTTGCTGTTCACAACATCTTGAAATTTTGTGTTTATTGATGATAAAAATGGCTTTCAAATAAACTGAAGATTTTAATGGGAAATTGCCTGTCTCTGTCAAGGTTTAATTTTTTTCTTTTAAGTCAACTATACATGCAATCATATAACTGATGTTTCCAGTGCTATATATTTCTTTTGTTTTCATACTTATACACATTAAAGATATAAGAAAGTCACGAATGCAAGACAGCAGACATAACTTGGAAGAATCTGTAAACAGCAACATTCTTTGAAAGCACAGACCATCTATATTCTTAGATAGTCTTGTTGCATTTCAGCCTTTCTATGCAATTATTTATTTTTCTGTGGCATTTTCAACAGATTTTGAGTCTGCAGGAAACACACTGGTATCATTCTCCATTTTGCTACTAAAAGGATTGGTGTATTTCAGCCCATTTACAATGTATTTCTTGCCTTAGTCACTGAGCTTATTTTAGGAAAGAACACATGAAAATTGGGTATTTCTCATGCTCCCAAAATTAAGTGGAGTTAAACAGAGTTTTGCTGCCTCTGCTTTTTCATTTTACTTTGAATTGGATAGGGATCATTTACATTGTAGAAGCTGAAAACACAAAGGAAGACCAAAAAGGCTTGCAAGTGGAATAAATCAGAAATCTAAACATTGGAACTGGTGTCAAATCTCACAGGTTGTGATTATTTTTATTTCAACTGTTCTCTCTCACTTGAGGTATTTGCTTTTCATTTTCAAATTGTATTGGCCCTTCAGTGACTTTGCAGCATCCTTCCCTGCCACCTTGACTAAGAAATTAATTTGGTGGCTGTTTACATTAATGGTTTTTATAAAGTAAACCTATCCTCTATGTTCCCATTTATCTCATGTTGAATTCTGAAAGATCTTATATCTTGGAACATCAGGAATGTTAGCTAATACCTTTCCAAGTGATTTTGTAGTAGTGCAGAAATGTCCAGACTGGAGCATTTGAAAGTCAGAAGCAACTTTGGTATGTTCACTTTCAATTTTTGTGTGAATTCAATAACCTGAAAGCTCTGGCCATTCCACTGAGCATTTGACTCTGGTCTTAGGCATCTAACAGAGTTAAAGGAATCTGTGTTCAGTGCATCTAATTCATGGTCCTTAAGCTGCTATTTTCAAAAGCTTTGTCAACTCTTTCTGCCTAAAAATATAAAATTTTAAAAGGCTTGTTGTGATCAGTATTTCCATGAAGAATGATAGGAGTATATCAATGATATTCCACATTAGTTAACCTTTTAAATGTTTGATGGTGTTTTTCACAGATATTTTTCCCTTTGCTTCTTTACAGGTGTTCTGGTTTGGTTGACCTAGTCACTTAAGTTTACTGTCTTTGCCAGCATTCTCATCTGAGATGTCCTTGAATTCTTCATAGAATCAGAGAATGGTTTGTATTGGAAGGGATATTAAAGATCATCTACCCACCCCCCGTGATGTGCAATTCCTTCCCTAGCAGTCTGTTCTGCTAGTGGGATCATGAGCAGCTGCCAGTTACTCTTATGTGATAGTTGCTTCTTTAACTATCAGATATTCTGTGTGCTCAAGTGAGAGCCATTCTAGGTGGGATTTGGTAAGACAATGTGTGAGTGGTGTGGAATCCTTAACTTTTGTGGAGGTGAAGTCCATGTTACCTGAGCAGCAACTTCTGCTTTCAAATCCATGAGGTATGCATCAATAGAATTTCTCAGATCTTTGCAGTGGGAATTCTGATGACTCTTTTTAGGCTTTAGAATTACATTATATCTAGACACAAGACATATCTGTCTCTCAAAGTTCCACTAATATGCAATGTACTTCTGTTGGTTCTGTGCCAGATTTGTCAGCAATCTGGCTTTGATTTAGGCAAGTCAAGTTTCAGGGTATTGCCATGCATGTGTCTTGAAGTGCAGCAGTGCTCTTTTACAGGCGAGACTCAAGGTCTGTCTATCAAAGTAGCTCTTGGGCTTTTTTTTTGGAACACAGCTATGCGATCTGTGAGATACCTCTCACTGCAGATATGAAACAAATGTGGCTGCCCCTGCAGCATGCTGAGAGTGGAGTATTGTTGTGCATGTTAAGGCCCTGAAACTCGGCAAGACAGAATGCTACTGACAAACTTGGTGGTTATATTCTGAAAAAGATTGTGATACCAATGTAATGGAGTCATTAATCTTTAGAATGCCTTTTTCTGAAAACTAAGTTTAGGGCCCTTGTAGTATGTGGGACTCCTAAATCTGCAGTATTTTTGACTGGGGAAAAAAACTCTGAACCTTCTTAATTCTGTTATTTATTAAATACAGTACTTTGCAATAGCTTGGAAACTTACTTCAAACATAATTTGGAAGAGTAAGAAAATTTGCTTATGTGGCTAATATCTAAACTGAGCTGGTAGTCTGACAAATGGCTGAATTTTTTCCCCTTGACTTTTTATTTATTAAAACCAGATCTTAATGCTTATTCAGTGTTGATAAACTTCCCAATATAAGGAGTTGTTAAAAACCAGTTTTTAATAGTCAAAATACATGCAATTTTATAATTAAGGAAATTTGAGGGGGTTTTATTAAAAACATATTTAATTTAGACTAAACAAAAGTTTAAAAGAGAAAAATATATCTAACTAAAGTATAATAATTTTGCCTAGAGAATACCTTCTATGTGTATAGATAATTGCTCATGCAGTCATCGAGATTTTCATTGTCATTGTATTTGAGAGAGAGATATTTTTGAATACCCCAAATGTTCACAGAGCTTCTATCTCTGCTATTTACCTCTACAAACACCATTTCACTGTAATGTACAGGCAGGTATGTCATCCCTCCTGCTCACAACAGACAAGGATCCCAGGCACATATGTTTGAAATGGGGTCCTCTGCTACAGTGGAGTGGTAGTGTGAAGGGTTTGCTGAAAAATATTTCACATGGACACAATATGGGAGTAAGTTACTCAAATAATATGTAGCTTCAGCTCTTGGTCACTTCAGTGAAACTGATTGTGGAGTTACTTAATGAAGTTTTCTCTGGCAGCTTGTGAGAAATGCTTCTGTACTGATGGACATACTAGACTTTGGGCAAATCTGAAACACCTTGGATCTGGTAGAAGTATCTCTACTCAGTAACTTCCAACATTAATAAATTTCAAACTGATTCTCTTGAATGAAAAAAGTTCTGAGCTCATTACTAAACTCATGGGCCATTTTGCCTACTTTCTGAAGATTTCAGACTGAAGTAAACCTTGGCTTAAGAGCACTGACCTTTCCATAACCTTATCATCTATCTTTGAAACTATAACCAAAGCGATGGCCCTGAGCATCTTGCAGCACTCTTGGGCTTGCTCATAACTTAAGTCCTCTGTGTTTCTTTTTCTGAATGGTACTGGCTAACCTTGTTCAGCATGAATTTTCTGCTAGTCCTCTGGAAAGTTTTTGATATACTGATAAACAAAGGATATGCAACATTACCCCTTTCTGCTTGCTTGAGACTGCCTGTCTTTTATCCAAATGTTGTCGTCTTCATTTCATTTTCCCTAAACAGATTTTATTTTGATTTGGTCTCTCATTTTTCCTTGTGAAGAACTTTTGAGGAAAACCTCAGTGTTTTTAGCTTACATGATTAAAGCTCTCAGGTAGTTTTTCACTCACATGTTATTTCTGCAACAAACTTTAATAAGAAAATAAAAGACGTCTTCTAGCATCTGAGAATGTCATGTAGGAAAAATAGAAATGAACCTGTGATCAGCATCCGGCTCAAGCTCCCAGTGCTCAGTGTGGGAGCTGTTGCTCTTACACATATTGTGCTGCTGCAGAAGTGGGAGGAGATGAAACTTCTGCCATTTCTATGGCATCACTCAGAAAGGTGTAAATGAAATATGAAAGAAATACTCTCAGCCCACTCAATGCACAGACAGACAAAAGGATCGTGCTTTATATTTGCTGCTGTGATATGCTATTTGTTGTAGTATTAACCTTACACAGTGCCAGAGTGCTTCCTAGGAATTACAGTCTGAGGTCAAAAGGGAAATGATTCCTTGTTAAGTCTCCTTCTTTTTCTCTCTTTCCACCAACATGCTGCTGCATGTCAAAGCTGGTTTTGCAGAGCAGAGCAGGAGTGAGGTGAAAAGACTGACAGGAGGATCCTGTTCTGAGAGAAAGAAATTGTGTGTCAGTAGGCACAGTTTGCAATGAACTTCAGGCTAAAAATGATAAAAATATGAACACTGAATGCAGCTTCAGATTCAGAAATATTTGCTGACTTCATTTTATTGAGTTGCAGCTCATCTGGGTGATTTGGAGGGAAGGAGCCACAGGTGGTAATGCATCCATGCTGTGTTTAAATTCATTACCTCTGGGGAGTCTGTGTTGCTAGGTAGCTCATTTGGTGTGACAGCAGTCTTTGGATGCAAATGGTTTTCAGCCCAGTTTTGCCTCTAAATCTTGCCTTTAGCTTAACAAATCACTACCTAGATCTTTGTGGTATCCTGCTCACTATTTTTAAGCCATATACCAGTCTCCTGGCAGCCCTCTTTTTATTTGGCCAGAAATGTTCCGTGGTTGGATCTCCTGAATTAGCTCCTAAGCTGGTATAAATAATGTGCCTTCACTGATGTCAATAATAATATCCGGCCAGTTTACACTAGCTGAAATTCTGTCCTTCAGATGCAAGTCAGCACCTAATCTCCATGACATTCACACAGAGGCATGTATTTCCCTCTGTTTTTCTAATCCTTGTGTGTCCTTTGTAGAGCTCTGTGATTTGTGCTGAAAACAGTGGTGAGAAATAGGATGAAGTGACGTGAATATTGGTTTAAAATGCTGGACATCTGAAACGCTGTTCTGACTGAGACCTCTGTGTGACAGCACAATTATTTCACTCTTTGTGCCTACACTCGCCCTGTCATTCTTCCAGTCTTAGAGACGTGTGGGGATAAAGTCAGCAAAGGTTGAGGTGCTGCAGTAACAGAGGCTGCAGTATAGATGAGTGGATAACATCCCAAAAAGCCTCGCTATGGTCAGAGAGACACATGCAGTAAGGCCTCTGTGAACTAGCACAAACTGAAAAATGCAGCAGCCTGCAAACTGCTCCACTACTGCACTGCTGTGTGAAGGAGGAGCTGTGTGTGGTTGGGCTTCTGAGCACAGTGGGGTCTCCTCTGGTTACAGTGAGCACAGGGACAGCAGGGATCTGTACCATGATCTTCCTACAAGGCTGCACAGAAAGAAAGGGAACGTGCAGGACACATGTACTTAGGCTGATTCAGCCTCTAGATCTAAGAACTCTGGAAGGTTAGGATAAAGTCTAGCAGGAAGGGTTTATATAAAAGCTATTCTGGCTAAAGCAGGGAGCATAATTATGATAAATTACAACTTGTGCCATCCTGCAGCTCTTGCCAGTGATGACATGTTCATGGGGAAGGCTTTGTGATAAGAAATCAAATCAGCCAGAGTCAAAGAGAACCAGATGCCTTTGTAAAGGCATGAAGGCAGTTGGGTCATAGGAACATGCTACAGGCTGTTTCTGCATATGGAGAAGGCCATGATAGTGCTCATGTAATACTTGTATTAAATCCTGAGAAGGCCAAAGAGCCCTTTGGTGCAAGAAGTGAACATCCCCTACATTGAAAAAAGCTAGAACACTGCTGGATGAATAAAAATTTGAAAGGCCATTTGAAAACAGGGCTGCAGAAGTCTTGGTCTGGCTGGTGGAGTTTTACATCTTCCATAAAGCAATTTAATAGTTAATTAATGGTGTGACTGTTGTAGACAGAATTTTCTGGTTTTGCCCTTTAATGAATTCTAAGTAAAAGAAATCTTCCTTATTACAAATTGAGAAGGTAGTAGAAACAGAACCTGCACTGCTACAACTGAAAGTCAGACAGCGGAACAGTGCATTAGATGGGTTAATAAAATCTCAGTCTAATCAGATAATAGACACCACGATATAAATTGCTTTTCTCTAGAATAAACTGTGAAAGCATGTTTTAAATATACTACATATGGGATCAGGCAAGGGCACTAGTTATTATTCAGTCTGTATCAGATTGATTATAAATTGCTATATTATAATGTTACTATGATATAAAAATACTGGTCAGATGTACATTTTAAAATAATGCCATGTTGCTCTTCTAAACAAATTCCAAAATTATAAATTTTTTACATAAATATGGGTCCTTGATGATCTTACTTTTTTATTTTAGATTGTAAATGCATGCTTACAAACCCAAGAGGTTCATTCACTTAATTTACGTCTGACTACATTTTTTTAGAATTGTCTGTGATATTATTACAGACAATTTAATTCAAAGTATTCATTTCAGTTTCTTATGAAAACCACCATTCTCACCTTATTCTAGGGAAAAGGATGGATAAGAAACAGAAGCTGTTGGAAACAGCTGAATTTTGTAATATATATTGCTCCTGTTGTTAGATTTATTTATATTTTTTTCTATACTTTTTGTATATTTTTTTCTTTATTTCCTGAAAAAATATAACAGGTGGTAAAAAGCAAACCAAAACACAGAAGATTTTGGATCATTTAAGTGAACTATCAGGTAGAAAATGCAGTTTAATGTAGAAAAATGTTAAACAATTCATCTGAGAGGAAGGAATCCGTGTAAAGGATCTGTACTAAATATGCAGTCATCCAGCATACTGATTAGGAAAGAGATGGAATAGTTATAGAGAAATGACTGCAAACATGAATTCCAGTGCATTGTAGCATTAAGAATTTTGAACAATATATTAGGGAGGAGAAGGCAACATAGCTATCATAGAAGCTGGATTGATATTTCATTCAAAACAGTATTTCAGTTTCTTGCATTTTTCCCTCAGTGGCTGAAAAACAAGGAAAATAATTGCTCAAAGCATTTTTTCATATCAGTGAAATATTTCCTTTAACATTTGCATGGAAAAGTCTTGTTTTTTTCAGAGTCTAGTCTCTCAAAGAGTACTGCTCTAGACAGAAAAAAAAGTCAAACCAGAAATTCCAGCAATACATATGCCCACATCATTTACAGATGGAGTATAGATGCTGTCTTAGGCTTACGCTCCTATTAAACTGAAATGTAATGCAGAGAGTACTGCATTTAGTGATTAACCACCTTACATCTAAAGTACCAGAATAGTCAAGAAATCATTTCTGGTTTTCAGTTCTCTCAGCCTGTTTTTCTGCCCAGCAGCTTCTTTGCCGAGATCACAGGTAACCAGGAAAGCATGCTGGACTGCAGGGGGTGCCGAGTTGAGCTCTTGGGCACGTTGGGGTGATGTGTTAGTCCTGTAGCTGTTTCCAGAGTCATGCTTTTATTGGTAGTGCTGCAGAATATGGTCAAGTGCCGTGTCCAGGTATTCATTTGCCCTGCTTCCTTAGATTCTCATAATGCAAAATACTTTCTTGTTTCTGCATCATCTATACCTATACTTCTCCAATATTCCAGTTTAAAAGCATTTTGTGCTGTCCCAAGGCTATTTTCTATTGGACTAGAAAACTGAAGTGTGCTGCATTAGCACAGGGCAGCCTGTGTGTGTCTGCCTCTGTTTGTGCAGCCTGTGTGCAACCCTGCTGGGAGCAAGGCAGGACCACAGCTCTGCTGGGCACTTTTCTCCCAGGACAATGGTCCACTGTCATGCCAGTTTAAGAGCTGCTACCCTGTGAGAGGTCAGTGGCTGGTGAGATGGAATGTGTCTGTGTCAGCTAGTCCTGTTCGCAGTGCGGTATTTTAGCATTATCCTAATTTTCACGGGCAATTTAACTAGCCAGGGACTGGGCATCCATGCCTTCCTGACAGCACTGCACGAAAGACATATGCCCAAAACAGAGGTGAGCTTGAGTGGGAATATGTTATGCAGAAGTATGATGTCATGGGTGTTTTAATGCATCACTGCACAAGAACAGGAGGTTACCTGGCAGCTGTGGTGGCAGGGCTGAATATACTCTGCCAAAACAACTGAATGACAGCACTCTTTTGCCATTCAGAAGAATCACATTTTAGAAGAGTTGTATGATGTGGCCCATACATGTATCAGAATCTCTATACCTATAATCTCTGTACTATTATACCACTGCCATTTACTCTTTGAAATGGCAGAATTTTACATCAAATGGATGCTACATGCCATCTATCACATCAGCATCTTGCACAGCTACATTGGAGCAGGTGACCACATAGCCTGGCTTTATTTTCAAGTACATGCTTATTTATGCAAATATATACTTATGGAGAACAGGGAGAAGAAAAATATTATCTGTTTGAAAATCACTGCAGAGATCCTCACTCAATATCCTTTGCCTGACTTCGTGTAGAGGCCAGAGACCAGCAGATGGCAATCTCCTCCTGTCTCAGGAAGAGCAGCGTTTTACTGCGGGGCCCTGATACGCGTCTTCCCATTGCTTATTGCAGTTTACTTGAAGGGCAAAAAGACCTGGAAAACGTAGGCAGCCTTTGTTAGGCACAGAATGTCATAATATGGCAAAGCAAAAGTGAATTTCTACTTTATGCAAGTCCTAGCTGCTAGTATCTGAGAAAGAAAAAGCAAGCTAACCTAATAGAATGAATTTGTATTAATCTTTTTCATTTTGAAATACAGGACACGGGGCTATTTTACAGCATCATGCTATTCCTCCTGTGTGCTGCTAATCTTTTAATGCACCCTTTAGAAAAAAAGAAAATTGTTGATTTCCCTGTACCCTACATTTCCCTTTCGCCCCAGTGTTTAAAATGGGAGGAAATAACATGATCTTCAGCTGACTTAAAAAGGAGTCAAGGAACAAAAGAAAAGCATTTTTCTTCCTATAGTGACAAATTTGCCATGCTGGAGTAATGTGTCCAAGCAGCAGTGTAAGAGTCTATTTTAGCATTTGAATTGGAAAATGGATGGTATTACAGGTATTGCTGTGTAATTTTTATACACATTTTTTATTGCAGAAGGGAAGATTAATGCTGCTAATTTCAGTCATGTGAAACTCAGAGCTGATAAGGGAATGGGATATTTTTTAAAAGCAAATATTAGTAGCAGAAAAAGGAATATTCCTATCTTGTGTTGGAAATAATTTTGTCAGCAAACTCCCCATATTGCTTTAAATGATTCTGCATTATTTCATGAAGTGTCATACTGCAAACATTTGATCATCCATAGCGTAATGATGGAATGATGGAAAATAAGACTAAATTAATATTCTGCATATTCTGACACTGGTAATAATATAAGGAAGTATCTCTGGGAATGTAGGATTCTCTGTACTATCCTGAAATGTAATTCTTGAATTGCTGTCCATCTGGTACCCTCTACAGTAGATTGCAGTCCTGATGTACCATATTTGTTACATATTACTACTTATCTGAGTGGCATGGGCACCTCTTTATGAATAGTGTTCATAAGAGAGCATTCATAATTCATAAAATTAAATGTAGCCTGTATCAGTGCCTTGTCCTGCAGGACAAGGAGGGGGAAGTACTGTGTTAACTATGGAAAAACTGGGAGGAAACCAATGCTCTCACTGCAGAGCAGGAGATCTGAAAGTATTGTGATCATGCACATCAAGACAGCTGAGGTAAGAGCAGCTGGCTTAAAGTGACTGCTACAGCCAAGGCTGATTCTTGCACTTTGCTTTACTTAATTGAAAGGATTTTCATCTGATTTTGTAGATACTGTGTGATCTGTAAAAGGTTATGAGAAACATTGACTATTACCAGACACTCCACCATGTACAGCTTCCTCCTGGCTTTTACAAGCAGTCAGCGTTCCTTTATATAAGAAAACCAAATGGGGAGGAACCCAAAATTCTCGTAGCAACACTGTGTTTTAAGCAAAAGGTAGACTGATGGACATGCCATAACAGAAGAAAGAAACTGACTTATATTAAAATGGGTGCAAAGAAAAGAAATAAGATGGTTTGGTGGGTAGAAGGAATTGATTTATTAAAAAAAAATATAAAACCTTAAATTTGCTAAATGATAAGTGATACAACTGGTTAAGTACATGCAAATATAGTTCTGATAATATAGGCTCATTAGCACAACAAATATTGCTGGAATTATTTTTTGTGATAAAAAGGAACATCTCTTGTGATTATATTAAATAGGAAAACAGAAACTAAAATTGCTTTTATGTAAAAACCTTTAAGCCATCTTCCAAAGGAAATAATACACCTCCACTGCCTGAAAGAGCTAAATGTTTGTTGTATAATATAAGATGGGAATATATAAGCATTTTCCATCTCCATCTTTTGTGCTTAAAAGACAAAAAAGGGGCTACTTTCAATTTCTTCTCATCCAGAATGAACAGAATGTTTGTTTACATTATGGTGGCAGAATGAATTATTTTCAGTACCTACAATCAAAATTTGTCATGGTGCCACATTTGGTACCTCAGTAAAACATGTCCCCTGTGGAGGACAGGGATACATCTTTTTAGAGGTGATTAAAGGTGCAAAAATAAAGCAGCAGCTAGGCTTAATTTAAATGTTCTCAATCATTCTTTAGAAGGACCATTTTTTTTTTGTTTGTTTCTCTACTGTTTATATGGGGAACCTGCACCCCTTTGAAGCCTACTCTAGAGTCATAAAATTATAGGTAGCACCTCACTATGTATCTGAATATATGTGTGTGCTTCTGAAGCATTTGACTGCTTTTCCAGAGACAGTCATATACCCCTGTTTTATTCAAAATCAGTAAACAAGGCTACGATTCAAAATTCTCTTTTTCCTCAGCATTTGGGGAGATTTTACACCATGCTATGTTCATGTAAATGACTACAGAAGATGCAAAGACTAAAAAGAAAAAAAATTGGCTTATTTTTCTCAAAAACTGTGAATTCTTTTAAAGCTGTGATTTTTTTTTTTTTTTTAAATATCCTATACAGGGACTGAGAAATCTGTGGCTACAGTACTGGTTTTAGGGCTGACACTGGACTTAACTGGTACATGGGTTTTTTTCAGCCTTATTCAAAAATTTCTGGAATGCTACTTAAAATGAAGCTTCTCATTTCTGACAAAGAACTAGGGATGGCACTGCATGTCTTTCTGGTACCCTAATCACTTCAGGATTGCAGCTCACAGTGATGGAAGCTTGTCCAGCAGGATTAAACTAGTCTAAGGATTGTTTCATTCCATCAGTCCTGCCACACATATTGTGACATAAATGTTACCAGAGGACATTTGGGAGGATTTCCTTTCTAGAATAAAGTGCTTCCAACTATATTGTCACTGACATTTCCAGAAGAATTATCAGAACCCCAGTTGGTTCTTGTATACCAAACTCTCTTGGTTTTGTATCAAACCTACAGTTTTATGGGACTGCCATTCAGGTAGGGATATTTTGGTGCAGCAAAATAAACTAACTTGTTAGGTGGCATTGTTTTACTGAAGAATTTTTTAAACTTAAATATACACTGAAAAGAGAATGGAAGGATTTATATAAAGTAGAGGAAAAAAAAATTTTACTGCGCAAATTCAACAGTGTTGGACTGTTGTGCCTGAATCTTAATACTTATTTTGTACTTTTTGTTTTTGTAGTAGGAAATAATTTTGATTTTTGTTTTGATTTCTTGATTTTACTTAATTTTTTTTCCAGTAAACCAGTGTAACCCACAGCAGTGCTCCCAGTGAGAATCAAACTCTCAGAAACCATGTTATGCTGAAAATCTCTTTTCATGGGCAAAAAGAAAATACACCTGAGGTAGGCATATGCACAGATATATTAAAAGCCAGAAAGGCTTTAGATAAGTGAAATTTAAGAATTGAATAATAGTTAGTCCAGAGGTAACTATTAAAATAACAGCAGGGATAATAAGATAGTTAAAATTGTTATACCTGCACTTAGTTTCTATCCTGTTCCTGATGTCATACTCACCTTTCTGCTGCTCCTCTGGTCCTGATGTCATTGTTTTCATTCTGATGAGGAAGTTAACAATGACTTGTTGGCACTTGAAGTCCATCACTGAGGGGTGTGATGTTCATGATGATGATTTTTTCTTCACTCAAGGATTCACTTGTATCTTTTTATATTTTAGCTAACAGGCTTGTACATCTTGGTTCTTTGTTGGTCTGCAGATCCATGCTAATCACAATTTACCATAGTTGGTACTTTTAATGTATTTTAGATAGTATTTCTTTGTATTCTTAGCTACCACTAAGCTTAGTTTTGGCCATCTTTAGATGGGCACCGTCAACCCAGGACAACATTTCTTTAATGTACTACTGAGGGATTATTTACAGCTGTGCAGCCTCCAGAGCCAGTCTATGCCCCTTCTTTTTTTCTTTCTATGCTTATTCTCCTCCACACCACATTCTTTGTCTTTGCCTCTTAAGACCTCTGCATGGCAAACTTGTATTTCCTATGTTACATTATTACTCTAGGTTTGTAAAGCTATGGTGATTTCATACAAAAATCAACAAAAATGAAACAAATTACCTATAGAGACTGGACAATTAAAAATACTGCTCTTAATTCTAAAGCAAGTGTCTTGGTGTAACCCCAGATGACAACTAAATACCTTGCAGCTACTTGCTCACTACTCCTTCTCCTCCACCTCACATAACCCATGGGTTGAAATAAGAATAGTTTAATAATTGAAATAAATTTTAATTAATATCTGAAATAAGGTAAAATATGATAATAATAATGATAATGAAAAGAAAAGGGAGAGAGAGGAGTAATATTCAAGAACAAGTGATGCACAATAAAATTGATCACCATCCACTGACCAATGCAGGTCCCAAAGCAGTGATCAGCACTTCCTGGCCAATTCTCCCCAGTTTATGTGCTGGGCATAATCTGTGGTATGGAATACCCCTTTAGCCAGTTTGGATCAGCTGTCCTGGCCATGCTTACTCCGAGATTCTTGTGCACCTCCTCAACTGACAGAGCATGGGAAAATGAAAAATCCTTGACTTTGGGTAAGCATTACTTAACAACTAAAGCATCAGAGTGTTATCAACATTATCCTCAGAGTGAATCTAAATCACAGCTTTGTATCCCATGCTAAGAAGAAAATTAGCTCTACCCCGAGTGAAACCAGGACACCAAGTAAAACAAAACCTGCAGGCAGGTCAGGAAAGCTTGGACAGAGTAAGCCTGGCAAACTTCCCTCCTGAGGGAGTGCAAATTCATAACAAAACTTATGGATTGCTACTAGCAATGACAATGGTGTATTACAGAGCTGCATGGCAGTAGGAGAACAGGTGGCAATGAGCAGATTTCCTGCACTGATATTCCCTAACGTTGAGGCTGTAATCTTTTGTATTTGATTAGTTTAAGCCAGCTTTCTGACAAACGACAGCACAGCTGATGACCTGATACAGTCAGAACTTAAATAATACAGGAAAAAATGTTGTGGCAGAAAGACGATGATAAAAGATGTCTCCACAGAGAGTGTTTTCACTTGGTGTGAAAACTGGGTGGTGTTTCCCCCTTCAGTCATGGTTGCAGAAGTCATCTATGTTCACTCAATCACAAGGGAAAAATTTAAAGGAAATGTGAAACCTCCCACTTAGGGGAAATAAAGTTCAAGTGCAGTGCCCAGTAATTCTCTGCCATTTAAGTTACACTGGTTATTCGCAGGTATTGGGACAAAGGAAACACTTACTTTGAGTTATCATCATTTTGATTTTTAATGTGTGTGTCAAAGTCTGATCCTCATGATCAGCTTACTTATTTTCAGCTCAAGACCTGTGGAGAAAGATAGCAAAGTAATGTGTCACCTTTGCACTTTGATAAAAAATGTTGAAGTGGAAAATAAAGAAGGGACAGTCAGGGCTGTATAAGCTAAGATCTTATTTATGCTGGAGCAGAGATGCCTTTATTCTGATATTTGCTCCTAGCATATGTTTTTTTACGTAAGAAATGTACCTTAAGATCTTAGTTTTTATTCTTCCACCTCTGACCACTAGGCTAAACATTACACTGCAGAAACACATTTTGTCTTCCTCTTGTTTCTGTCCATCATCATAATGCAAGGAAATCTTTCATTTTTTTTGGAACAGTCTCAGTCAGGAGGAGTAAGGGGGTGGTCAGTGTTTTTTGCAAAAGTGAACTCTGTAGCCTTGGGACAGCCTGCCCATGGAAATGAGAAATGAGAAATGTGGCTGTAAGATATTTTTCCCAGGGCTCAAAGAAGCAGTGGAGTAATTTTCCCCCTTTCTAAACAAGTTCTCTACAATATTATTATATTGCAAAGTTGATATATTTTCCAGATATATTTTAAACAAAATCCGAAATGTACTTATGATTTGTGTCTGGTATTTTTAAAGAAAGCTCATGGAACGTGTACAGGATGAGACCTTTAAGGGGGTTTAGTTGAAAGAAAGTTACTGACCTGCAAGTGGACTTATGTATGCTGGTCAAATTATAACAATTTTTTTCTCATCTAAAAATTCAAAATAACATGTTTTTCAAAAACTGTATTTTTTAAGACTAAGGTCTTAAAGTAGACTGAATTTGCACAGTAAAGTATTATATCCCACTATGCAAACCACCTACTAATCTTAAAGAATGTTATCTACATGCAGTACAAAATGAGACAGGCAGCCAAGCAAAAGCAAAATATCAGACTAGATGCTTCTCAGCCACTTCTATTCCCTGGTATGGATAGAATTACATGAGAAAGGGAAAGAATTACAGTAAAAAAATCTGTTCTAGCAGAAAAAGGCTGCAGTGTGTGTGCAGGTTACCCAAAGGGAAGAACATGCAACTTCCTCAGGCAAACACTCATCTATTAAGCTCTGTTGTTGGGAGGAAAAGGTAGTAGCTGTTGATGCAGGCAATGTGGGAAAGGGCAAATGCAGACTGAACATCAGGCTGAGAAGAAACTGATAATTGTAGAGAATGTTTTTTAGGAACCCTGAAAACTAGCCTTTAAAAAGCACCTTGAGAAACATGGGATTAACCTGCTGAAAATGAGAGAACATGGAGATGTCTATTTGTATATGAAATGCTCAAACAATAGATAATAATATTTCTTTTTTTACTTCAGGAAATGTACTTTTCCTCTGGCTGAAACATCAAAATGGATAAATAATAATGTAACATAAAAGCTGATTTTTTGTAATTTTTTTGTAATTATAAGTAAAAACATGATTGCCTTGTACTTCAGATGAGATTGAAAGACTGAGACAATAACATGACAAAGGTGTGCAACAGTTGAAGCCTGAGCAGCTGTATTTTACACTACACTGGCACTTCTCAGCCTGAAGGAAGTATATTTGTGTGTTACAGTGTAGCAACTGCATTGAGTGTTGGAGTTCTTTTCCATAGCTCTTAAATTCAGTCCTCTCTTTCAGCAAACTGCTAAGTATTAAGATCAGTTCGGCTGTATTTCTGTGGCTGTTCTGAAGAGCGATATGTACCTAAGAGCAACATTTTATTTCCTTGCTGAACTGTCACTATTATATCTATGAAATGAAAATAATACTTCAAGCACAGCTACTATTTATATAATCCCACTATATTGCTATTTTCTCAAATCAGAAGTGTTGCATGCACATGCGCACGCTCATCCATTTGAATTTCACTTTATTTTACCTGAAAACCATCCAGAGGGGCTCAGTTCTTTATACAGGGAAAACCCAAAGTTCTAAGTAGTCAATCTTAGCAAGCACATATTTGCATTTTTGGCAGATAAAATACTTTTGTAAATCTGTCCCTTGATTTATAACTTAAATATGTATTGTCACTTTCCACGTGTACAATATTTCTGAATTTTCTTCTTTCTATACTTGGGATGGTCACATCACTGCCTTCCCTTTGGGTTACATGCATGGAAGCAAAGAACGAAGAATTGTTGAACTGTCTTTGGAAGAATGCCAGGTCAGTGAATCACAGATGCTAAAAGCAGAGAAAAAAGTCCATTGGGTCACCTAGTTTGACCTTTGCATTCTGCAGTGTTACTCATACAACATACTCACTAACCTCAAAATCTAACCTCTTTTTGATGGTTTGTAACTCTTAAGTCGCTAAAAGTGGGAGATGAAACTACTTTCAACTTGAATGTTAGTAAGGAGGAAGGATAGGGCTTGTAAAAAAATGGATATCCAGACTCTTACTATTAAGAAGTTTTACTTTTTAAATCTAAGTTAATTATTTTCTCCTTAGGTATAATAGTCTCTTTGAATTTTCATCCTTATGTAGTCTGATTTACAGGCTTAGGATCAGAAAGACATTATGATAAACTTTTACTCTGACCTCATGACTAATACAGGCCATAGAATTTCATCCAAAAATTCCTTCAGTGGGAAGAATTATTCTTTACATCTATATAAGTTAATTTATTTCCTTCTGTCGTGGGTTTGATGTTTGCAATCTTATATATATATATATATTTATGTGTGTATATATATACATATATATAAGATTGCAAACATCAAACCCATGACACCTTCATTAATTTTGAAGAAAGTATTTATAGATTGAGATCTTAGTCTTCCCTGTTTGACAGTCTCCGCTTTTCAACACTACATAAAATTAGGCAGCCTTGTTGGGTCTTTCATACAGTTTTATTTTCCTATCTTTATATTGTCTGTGAGAGGTTCTTCAGAAAGTGCCAGATTTGTCTATAAACAATAATAAATTAGAATATAATAAATAGTAAAACTTCTTTTCATACTTCAGGAAATATCTTACTCTCGCTGAAACATAAAAATAGATAAATAATAATACAGTATAAAAGCTGATTTTTTGTAATTTAAAAAAGGACATGACAGAATTCAAAATGAATGAGAAGTTTATATAATTCCTCAGAAGCAATACGTCAATGATGTGAAAGTTTAAATAATAAGTTATTCATACCCAGAAAATCTCAAAGGGGCAATGAAAAGTCATGTACAATAATTACATAACCTCCTCTTTGGGAAAAAACCCAATAATCCAACAACTACCAGGAAAAAACAGAGGATGACACTTTTAATGCCCCTTATCTAATCAAGACCTTATATGATTCTATTTTAATCCACCATACAGGTTAGCATATGAGGAGTTCTTTTCATGTTGAGTCACGTGTGTTTTCATTCCAAATACATATTTTAAATTTATGATAAATATTATTCTTTATTCATATTGTTAACTGTGCAGTTGCTACCCTATAAGACTCAGTTTTCTTTACTTGGTGTTCTCTCTACTCAGTCAATTTATTAATTTATTTTAGTTTCCAAAGGAGAGCAGAAACTTGACATGAGACGACTCTTTACAGACAGAGCCAATAGATGGGCTGTATTACAGTTTCTAGAACAGTATGTATATAGATTTAAATAAAGTTTCTTGAAATGACGTGTTATGGTTTTTATAGTTTCTTCCAAGCCCTAGTTATTTCCAGAGAGTTAAATTGATTCAAAAGGCAAATACACAGGCACAGATAAAGCCCCATATCTCTAAGGCTTGTTCCTAATGATTCATCTTAATAATTAATAAGTAAATGATGACTGATCTTCACAAATTGAGGCAACAGAATCTTTGACAGTGCAGAACTTTTAATTACCTTTATAATTTTTATAATATTAAAAAAATTAGTTCTCAATTAAAAATTACAATTGTTACAATAAATCATTATGGTAGTTTATAATTGTCTCTGCAGGAGACAGTACAAGTGTGGTATTTCTGTAAGAAAACATGCTTGTTTTTATTTTGAGTGCAGACAAGAGCCCATAATGAGTCCTTGGAGGTAGTACCAATATGTAACTTAGTGAAGAAATTGATAAAATCTGCCTTTGTTTTTATCCAAAAAATGTTGAACACATAGGTTGTTGAAGAAATAGTTTCACAGGTTTAAATTTCAACTATCCAGATAACTGTTGCACTCACTACTTTCTAACCAATACAAGCACAAAAACAGTGTCTAAATACCACCATGGAAGTGACAGCATACCGTGTTGTATTTCTGTGCTGGAAAGCCACCTGGAACATGACTGAAGTCAAGGTCCCACAATGCTGAAACACAGACTTGTGGAAATATGTTTTGTACTTACATACATGTGCCTGATGCAAACCCATAAAAACAAGATTTAACTATCC
Organism: Hylia prasina; assembly: GCA_013397195.1. Lineage (NCBI taxonomy): Eukaryota > Metazoa > Chordata > Aves > Passeriformes > Sylviidae > Hylia > Hylia prasina. The sequence goes on along the minus strand of VYXD01003062.1, from coordinate 102,851 downwards.
TTATTTAATCTTATGCTTTATTTCTTATTCATGTATCTCCTTTCAACAATATACATTTTATTTCTATCAAAAGTGTCCCATCCTTCAAAGAACATAGATCCTTTTGGTTTTCTTATTTTTGCCTCTCTGCACACAACTCTTTTCATACTGCTAGTAATTGAAAAAGATTCAGTTGGAAGAAGGGACGATAGTCAAGTCATGTTCTGCTGATGATCAAGTGTACACTGTAAATCTGGAAAACTTGGAAGAGTGTAGCAAAGGTTGTGGTGTTTAATACATGGTTGTATTCCTTTAATTCTACTTTTTTTTTTGAGAAGGACAGAATTGGTCCTCACTGGAGTGTGATAGATTAGATAAAATATAGAATTAGATGCTGACAGTTCTTCTGGAAACTGATGTTACTTGTATCTGCAACGTATGCCAGCAGCTGAAGAGCCACAAGGGAATCAGGGATGATATGCAGTTGGTGATTTCCCAACCAATTCACAGCACTGGCTGCTCTGTAGGATCCATAATGTCTCAGAGTAGTGTTTTGAGGTTCTGCCACCAGATGGTGATAAAACATGAAGAAGAAAAGGAAAAGAGTTGACAGAGTAGATCTGATTGAAAGAATGCAGCCGTTCTGTCGTCTTCCAGACCTGTTCTCTCATGTGCTGTGGGACATGTAATGCATTTTGATGATGGCAGCATGAGAACTCCATAGAGTTTAACTTTGCAACACATGCCTCTTGGAGCTTATGAAATATCATTGCAGACTCTGTTGAAGACCTATAGTAAGAATATTTGAAAAGATGAAAGGAGTGGTGAGTTGGAAGGGGAACAGGGCATAGAAGGAACTTGGGGCTGAAAAAAACCCGGGGAATTCAAACTATAGGGATTAGTAAAGTGTGAAATAGTTTAGGATAAGGAAATTAGGGAAAGTAGGTAGAAGACAGTTGATTAAAGACTTGGATGCTTTGTACACAGAGGGCTGGAAAAGCTTTTGAAGTTTGTCTCTTGCTATTTGCAACTTGCGTCACTTGCTTGGCAAATTATTTAGCACACTATATAATGTTTGCAGAGTTATAAAATTACAGTCCCACATTCCTTTATTTTCTTTATTTTTCCATTCATACGCATTTTTAGTGAAAGCCTGTTAGAGTTGTTTGTGCCTTTCGGTGTCTGACAAGCATTTGCTACTTCTTTGGCTCATTTTGTAAATGTTCTCATATTTGCTAATCTGATATTTTTATGCATTTATAAATCACTTGAATTATATGTTTATTAGTAATATTTTCTAAGACATTTGAATCATATTTGGGATGTTATTTATTACCTGCGATAAGCATCTAGTTTGTGTAAACAAATACAAGTTTTTCTCTCAGCAGAGCTAATACTGGTTTAGAGTTTCAGCTAACAATCTTCTGAAATGCCCATGAGATTTAAAAAAAACAAAAAGCCTTTGTGAATTTTAAGTTTTGGCTGACACCCAGGCTGGCAGTTTCAAAGAACCAAGGAGAGGTTTAATATATTTGAGATTTATATTGTGGGAGATACAATTGCATAATATCCTAGACATTTCTGCATAATGGTGCCATAATTCCTGCTGTTAAAATTTGCTGTTGAGTTTAGCCATCATTATAACTAAATTCTACTGCAGACTAGAACAGCAGGAAACACTGGAACAATGTATTAGTCACAACAAATTAAATTAGCAAATAGTTACCAAGATTCTGAGACAGTACAGATAGAAAAAATACAGCACAATGAGTCAGTTTCTGCTGATCTGAGGTTATTCCCTACTGTGTTGGAGAACTAAGGTCTGAGTATGTGTTTGAGTAAGCAGTGGCCAGGTAACCCTTTCCATTCTGCTCACTTGTTATTTAGTTCCCAGCTGGATAGAAGACAAACATCCAGGGATTCTGAACTGGAAAACAGTATTCTGATACTGAAAAGTCAAAGCCATCTTAATACTCACTAATCTTCAAGTTTGAGTTTGAAGAAGTACCTGTAGATGAAAGAGCTCATCTTCACTTAGAATCTCATTCATCATTCATTATCAAAAGCCATTCAAGTCCACCTCTGCTGTAAGAAAAATAATCAGATTTTCCAATCCAGTCCAAGAAATGTGTTACAACCTGCACTTGAGAGTGAGAGTAATCCAGGTACTTGTTAATAGATTCCTTGGGGTGGCTTAGAGTGAAAGAACACTGAATGATCAGTGTTTAGAAATACATATATGTATATAAATGTATATAGGTTTATTTTATAAACATATTCATTTATTTTATAAATGTATATATGTTTCTTTTAAAACAACTTGGTTGCAAAGGAAAGCAGCTATGCAGCCACTTGTGTTTTTATCTATTGTAACACCAAACCATAAAAAAATACTTAAGGAAACTTAAGCAAAGAAAGAAAGAAAGAAAGAAAGAAAGAAAGAAAGAAAGAAAGAAAGGAAGAAAGGAAGAAAGAGAAAAGAAAAAAAACCAATAAGAGAAAAAGAGAAAAATAAATAATAAGAGCAAAAAGATAAATAACCACCACCTGTGTGTCCAGCAATGAGACTTGGTTGCTGCAATTTCTGTGTCTGGTGGTCGAGGTGATGGTATCAGTTATATCAAAGTGATGCTCACAATCTTGATCTGTCCCGCGTGGGGGAAGCCCACAAAGTGGACACTTTGGGAGTCTTTAATAGTTGATGACACTTCCTAAGACGCTACAGCTGCCTTTATGTCTGTGTAACTGAGTCAATTGTGCCTCCTCAGTAGTGATGAATGCCTTCAGGCCTGCATGTGGATGTCCTGGAACTTCCCCAGAGGGGAATTTTCACAGCTGAGTCACTGGTTTTAGGACTTTGGCATGATAGAAAACACCATCCTACCTCACAGGATTTGCCTAATATCAGCTTCTTTCCTTGTCTTGTTCATCACCTTAGCTGTAGCCTCTGGTGATGGGTGTGTTTGAATCTATAAGCATTAACATTCCAGTCTCTCACAGTGTGCTACTGAGCATCATTAAAACTGATCTTCCACAATGGACACAAAGAGTCAGTAGCAATTTTGTCCAGAGAGTCTCACAAGACAGTTTTATTTCCCTTGCTAACCCTAACTATTCAACAGTCTTCATAGTATTTTCCCTTATATTAAGCCTGACTTCAAGTTTTTTTCCCAGTTTAATTCCAGCATTATTAATCTATTCTAAATAATATCTCTGCCTTCCTTCTTCTTCAAAGCAGCTAGACAATAATTACCTGTTTCTCTTCACTGCTATTGAGGGATTCCACTGGTGCAAACATCCCCAGTGTATTATTAGTCCAATTTTATTTCATCATCATTACAATGAATTAAATGGAATTATAAAATTCTAAGCCTGGAAAGCAGAATTAGACCTGTAATTGCATTCACATCAGAAGCTAAATTTCCTTTAATCATTTTTGCTTTCATCTAAAATTCTTGTAGAAAACTGTTTGCCGAGATAGGTTACCTACTTTTCTCCAACATATTTTGGGCTGCAGCAGGTTCCATATAAAAGTAAGGTGTTAAGGAAGTCACAGTTGGAAAAAGAAGGTTTTGCTTCCAGATGCAGGCTTTGTGCATGGCTGTAGACATTTCTTGGGTATTTAAGATGTGGAACTTTGACCTTGGCAGGCTAGGCAAAAGGCAGTGGATAAATTGGAGGCTTCTGTTGGTTTTTGGAGAGCCTACAGCGCAGACATGGACTTCCTTCTAACCTTCACAGCCATTGGGTGGCATGAAAAGTGCCACATACATTATACCAGAGATGCTAGTAGGAATTCAACATTTTGATACCAAGCTAGGGTGTTAAAATACAATGGGAAACTTGAGTTAATACAACACTGGTATTGGTTCCAGCAGAGTTTCTTTCTCCATAAAAAAATTGAAAGATTTTTTTTTAAAGAGAAACTAATCATTTATCCTTTACTGAATGTATTTAGTTTTTGTGATGACAGATATGTGTGTGAGAGTTTATGTTCAAAACAAGATTTTGTTTTTACTATAAAGTGCATGTGAGACTAATTCTAACTGCACTTTTTATCTTAGATATGGAAACATACCCTCTAATCTTTGACGTTATTCCATCAGGAAGAGTGAAAAAATTTATCTAGTGTTGAAAAATCCCTGTATACAGATGGACAATGTGGAGAGAAAGATTCTTATCAGTTTCTGAAACTAGAAAGATTTTTCTTTCTTTTATATATCAACAAATTATGCTATCAGAGTGAAGGAATGATTTGAGAGTTATTAGATTTTCAGAAAATTAAATATATGAATTAGGAGTGATGTATCTCACTGTCAAATAGTGGTCTGAGATAGTGAATATGTACTGGATTTTCACAGCTCCAATATTAAGTGATGTCTCAAGACAATAATTGGAAATACTTTTCACGGAAAATATAATCCTAGCTGAAACCTGATTTCTTTCTTGACCTTTGAAAATATTATTACATGATAAATATATATTTCCATCTAGTCAAAGATCACAGCGAATGTAAGTATTATATTTAATGTATTGTATATTACTGTATATAGCTATGTATATGTATATAACACCAACATATGCTCTGCACTAAAAAAAATAAATTGCTAAATTTTCTTTTATATCATATTCCTCAAGTACTTTGAAAGAGATCTTTGTAGTAATTCATTCATATCATATGACATATGACTGACATTCAGGACAAATCTAGAATATGGCATAGCATGTTTGTGGATACTCCTGTAAGTCTCTCTAGTCATAATTGTTAATATGTATTTTTCTGCCTCTCTAAGTGAAAAGGCTTGTGGGAGAAATGAGATTGGGACTTTGGGAGACAATTCTTCTGTTAGATTTCTTTTTCATATGTAGTAGAGCATGGGTCATATATAGAATTTAGACCTAGAACAAAAATTGCTTGGTTCATAGCCTTAGTTTTTTAAATTTTACTTTTTATTAGAATGTTCTTTCTCCAGAATGTTGGGTTTATGCAATTTAATTTATAAAAAGCTTTGCTTTTTAGAAGGTTTCTTTTCTCCATGTAATGCAAAATGGAACATATAGTAACAGTTTATTGTAATTCTCTTATATGTATATAAACACAATGAATTATCACTTTAAAGCTGAGGAGATGTTTCAAGCAGCCAAAAATACAACATATGAGAAAACAACTGCATTGCGGCAAAGTTGTGGTCCTTGAACCTACACAAGAAACCATCTGACTGTGAAGAAGTCAAGCACATCTTTGCATCTACCTGGAGCCAGTTGGTTCAGCCATACAACTTTCGAGGGGCCCTTGTGCTAATACAGCAGCCTGTCCATGATTCCTTCTACGTATTTGGGCATCCATTCAGTTCTAGTTTTTCATTAGAAAAACTGCAGTGTTGGTCTTTAGAACAGATAAGGTAATGGATTAACTTGGCTGAAGTAGCAGGCAAAAGTCCAGGTGGCTTGAAGGGTGAGCTCTTGATGGTTTGAAGTTTGGCGTCCAGCTTCCTGTGTGAGACAGTGATTAGTCAGCTTCCAGAGATCTACAGGAAACTCTTGGAGTTATAGAAGACATTTTGAATGGGCTTCAGATTCTGAGGTCTGAAGTACTTAAAAAATCAAAAGTTTTTGAGAAAACAATGATTTTGGCAAAAGGCTCTCCAACCTTTTCAAAGGATCAAAGATTCCCAAATCTAGTAAAAATGAAATTAGTTCCCTAAATGCCTCCTTTCTCTTCTCTCACCCTCCCAAGATTTCTGTTTACCTGAAAATAAGTGTTAAAAAGGTACCTGGAATTCTAATTTACATATCTTAGAATTTGGGACACCACTGATGATTGGTTTATTACACTATAAATGAAATCCATTGACCTTGATAGGAGTCAGCTCTCATAAACTATAAAAATATTTTTCCAAGATTGTGATTTTGCTGTGAATCGGAACAAAGAATTTCTGAAACCTTGTTTGCCTTTTTTTTAGCCTGGAATATTTGTTTCCAGATAGTTTGGTTTCCAGGCTAGGTGGGGAGTACATTCAGACGTTTCTGCCATGTGTAATCGATGTAACACTGAGGAATGAAAAAGATGTGCATCCTCAGCTACATCAGAAGACTTCGATCCTGTTAAAAATTATTTCTTTTTCTAACACAGAGATTTACTAAGGGGATAGTTCTTTAAATCTAGAGATATATGAGGTTTAATGTATAGATCCTGACATAAAAAGATGGCTCTTGCCTACAGGACTGCAAGATCTTATTGATATTCCTGAACTCTCCTAGCACCTTACTACTAAAACAGGTCTACCAGAATGAGGTATAAAATATGTGGTTCAGTGATTTTCCTAAGAGAAAGGCAAACCTGCTGTGTGAGTACAGTTGTTAGGAAATGGGTGTAGTGTGAGTAGTCTTGCACATCTTATCTCCCTCCCTTATCTCCCTACTATTTTACATCTCTAGATGTAAAAATATTTCAAGTTTTCTCCTTTTTTCTGATATCCACCAGTCTGAGCTGTGGCTCTTGAATGTGGATATTGGAGTTCTTTATTTTTGTAAAGAATTATACCAGCCTCCTCAGTCCAACAGTAATTCTGCCTGCCTGTCTCCTAGGCAATCAGTGGTATATGACACTTAAAAGGTAAGAAGTGTAACGTGAAGTCCTAGTGCGATAACATTAAAACTTTTTGTGCACCATTCACAAGAGTACCTTTGAGGACTGCTGTGTTGGAGCTATTTCTTCTAGCACACAATAATTAGAAAGACCAGGAGGAACCACTAGCAATAATTTGTAACACTGAGACTGCTCAGCTTATGGAAAAAACATAACGTTTCTTGCTATGCAACGAATAATGTACACGTATCCACTGAAGCACAAGCCGGTACCTAGATGTAGTTCTTCCCAGACAAGAGTCCTTGCACATGGCATAAAGAGTACTCCTAACTCCTGCTTGCTTTTTTCATTCAGGGAGACACATTTATTTAATCATGTTAACTAATATTATAACCCTTAACTACACACATAGCAATGATACAATAATATATAGGTATGTTATCTTTTTTTCATGCTCTGTCTCAAAAACAGAAATCATCTCTGTCTCTCAAATGCCTGAGAGAAAATTGTGGGCAAATCTTCAAAATTTTGGATTAAAAGAAGCGAGCTTCCTAAAATATGCTATGTTTTGCCAGACAAAATCTAGTGGACTTACTTGAGATGAGGCCCTCCTAATTAGATAAATGAAGAAAAGTTTTATTTGGAACGTTGAATAGAATTTTAATAGCAGACCCCTAACCTTGTCAAAATAAAGGAAATCTTGGACAAATATAATTTTCATTCCTGAACATCTAAGGGCACAGAAGTTTTAAGTGCCTGCAGAGTAGAGCAACAACAAATCTATTGGTTTTTAGGTTTGCAGTTCATTATTTGTCCACCTAAAATGTGAGGTTGATATAACACTCAACTAAATTGTTCTGTGGATTTAATTCTATCTGATCTCCAAAATATTAATTGACCTGTGAGAACTGTTTTGGTTAATGAGACTCATGCCCTTAATAAACTTCAAACTGCAGCCTGATAAACTCCATAGGTCACAGTTTTTACAGCCTCTTTGCACCCCTCTCACAATCTGGTTCTGGTATCTTTCAATAGGAAGAAGTATAGAATTGCCAAGTGACTGATCTAACATTGAATTGTCTCCAGATATTATAAGTAAAAAACCCCAAACCAATAAATGCAGCTATATCTCTCAAAATATTTCTGGGTAAAAATATCTGTTCTCACTGCAGAATGTGATGGAAACCCCCAAAGTCACTCTTCATATTCTCTACTGCCCCTGTTCTACTCCTATCCACCCCTTGTTTCTTTATCCAGCCATGTTTCTCTACCTATCATACATTTCAGAAAAATTTAAAATACATGGGATAATTCACCATATTAGGTGTAACATTAAAAATCACCCATTCTAGAAGTCTCAATATTCAAGCATACTAACTATTCTGTTTATAGTATGAACCTTCTCATATGATGGAAGATTTCTGTTTGCTAGCAGACGAGTATGTCTCATTTATTATTTCTTTCTGTACTTAGTTTCTTAAAATAAAGAGGATAGCCTCTCAGTAGCTAAAACAAAACCAAAGGAATCTTTACATGAAATGTAAAGATCTTTTAAAACATTTGAAGGGCATTTTTAAACATGTACATGTACAATCAATGAAAAATTTAAAAATGTCGCTTTTTATTTACTGAACCATAACAGATGTGCATAATTTTTGGAAAAAAGCTATGCAAATATTTCAAAGCACAGTCACCATAAGTTGAATTTGACAGAGTAGAACAGATGTGTCCACCTGTTAAGAGATTAGGCTATCAGATTTGGGTATGCAAGATGTGATTGAAGCCCATAGTGGGAGCTATTTAGGAATGCATCCAGGTTAGCAGGAGGTAACTGAGATTCTGATTACTGTAGCTTTCCACTTTGCCTAATTCAAGTCATTGATGGCTTGGGGAAAACAGAATAGTACACACAGGACCACTGAAGGGAGAAGGAATATCCTACACTCTGTGAAAACAGTGCAGAAATTATACCTGTTTTTCAATAACAATGAAAGGGAAAGAGAACAGGAGATTCTATAGGGGATGCAAAATAGAGGGGACTTCAAAAATAGTTATTTATTCTGTTTAATTTTGGCATCCTGAAAAGCAAGCAAAATTATTGATTAAACTACTATAGCAATGCTAGTAAGTAATTTTTTTGAGTCACTTCAATAAGTTCTGAGAATAATCATCTCAAAGCATACCCAATGCACAGAATATCACATTCATTTTAATGAGAATTTTGTTCAGCCAGGACTAGAAATTAATTCTGCTTCCTTGTATTTCTTAATAGAGAACAGAAACATATGGTAATAGAGATCAGAGTCAGATTTAAGGCAGCAAAATGCAAAAAGAACAAGACAGATATTGTGGTGGGTTTGTATTTTCTTGAGGGAAGAATACTTAGTTACTACTAAATAATATTTAGTATTTTTTAGTAATAATAAATAGTAAAAAAAAATAGTATTTTTTTAGCAAAAACTAAATATTCTTTCTTCAGGAAAGAATATTTAGTTGCTGCTAAAAAAGTCTTACCACATCTATTTTGCCAGCTCATGTCTTCTGAGTACTCCCGATTACTTTGTACCTTTGGTACTGTCTTATTCTATAGACCTATTATTCTGCAGAAAAATTATAATTTCTTCAACTTCTGGGGTTACAAATGAAGATCTAATTTGGTGTCATTGTTGATGATGAAGTGTGAAGCAGAAACGACATCGGTAGATTTTCAAATGCTGGCTTAGTTATATAAATGTTAATAATGAAAATTCTAATTTTGATTTTCTGGGCTGATATAAATTTTGTGTAGATACAAGTGAGAAAGAATACAAGTGCCAGTAAATTATAATTAATTCCATTGTTCTTTCTATTTAAATATTTTCTTATTAAGATTACTGTCTATGGTTTGTGTTACTCATCTGCAAAAGTCCAAACTAACTGACGTGAATTTGAATACTTACAGGTAACAAAAGCTTAATTTTATACATTATAAGAAAAGTCCCAAGAAATGTTGTGTGACTTTGGCAAACCTGTCATTGAAGGATCAGAAATACAAGTAAATCCCTGGGTTTCTCATGCTGACGTCAATTGTTCCTTTCAAATCTATTTTATTTGTAACTTTGGGACTAGAAAAGCACATAAAGAGGTCAGACCAGGATGTGGAAGTACACACAATAAAAAGAAGGTATGAGAGAGAAATCCTCATATTCCTTTAACCACAGCTAGAAAATACAAGTTTTTTTTTCTATATAGATCTTGTCAATGGAATTTCTGTTTTTTTTTCAACTTATTATTTAAGATGAGATTAATCTTTTGTACTTTATTATGACAGGTGATGAAATGTTATCAGAGGACAGTCTTTAACTTCTACAATTCTGCCAGCCTCAAAGTGGATCCATCAGTTGGGATTGGATGGCTTGAGCCTTATGGCAAATTGAGGTCAGGAAAAGATTTGATAGTTCTTGCATTAAAATGTTTGATTTTGGTTTGCTCCATTGTGACCATTTTTTAGCATGTTTTACAGTATTCTCAAGTAAACCTCATACCTTCTAAGGAGATATATACATATATGAGCAATTATCAGCCCCATTTTCTGAAGCCTGTAATAATCAAGAGTAATCTTGATTTTCTATAAACATTTTCTATAATTATTTCATTCTCATCTCAATATTTTCTATAATTATTGCATGGTTTTGAATCTTGAATCTTACTTGAAGCAATAATCCATATTCTTGGGGAGGTAAAGTAAAGCAATATGCAAATAAGATAGTGAGTGTATTTCCTAACCTTCTTAAACATTTAAATTTATATTTATAACCATTCTTTCATCATTGGATGTAATGGTTAAGTAGATTGCTACTTTGATTGGCATGACCTCAAATTGTGCAGTAATACATTTTCTAATAAGAAAACACTTTCCAGCTTAAAAATTTTATTTTATATGAGAATTAATCTTTACCTTACCAATGGTAAATCTTATAATAAATAATTTTAAGAATGTTATTAAGGTTCCATATTGGTTTTCTTCAGAAAAAAAGATGAAAAAATTTTGTTTTTCTCCTCAGGGGAGTCTTTCAGTTGTGATGACTTGAACCAAATAGTTCTGTGCATTTTCCAGTTAGAATTCAGGTAGGAGAAGCATGAGGCAAATTAATTTTCATGTTAATCAGAATGAAATTGAAGCCAAACCCAGCAGAAGAACCAATGAATTAGAATTCATAATTTTTAGGGTGTCAGAACACAATATATATGAGTGGACAATATAAAGAATTAGAACACAAACAAACAAAAAATTTTTTTCTCTGTCCATAGGTTTTTGGCTATGGTCATTTCAATCAGAATATTTGAAAGGCTTTTGAGTCAGAACAATAAGCACACTTCAGGGCCATGGGCCCCAAATTATGCCTTTCTGCTGTTGACAAGGGTGTAAACAAGCTGCTTTTAGTAATGTTTTTTCTATTGTTGGAATGAATAAAGCTGCAGTTGCAAACACAGCTGAAAGATAGGATGAGTTTTAAATACTTTTGTTCCTGCTGAGCCATTACCAACACCTGCAGTTAAAATAATTATTTCAAATGTTTTTCTTTTTAAAAGAAGGAGCAGTTAGCAGTAGACCTGTCTTGTTATGGAAAATTAACATCTGCACTTAAAATGATTCCCCTTGGTTGTAAATATCTTGAATTAAAGCTTGTTATCTCCTTTGGAAAGTATGTTTTATGATTTCACCTGTTTGTACAGACATAATTAAACATTTCACTGAAATACAGGTTGGATGACTATAATCTTATTTTAGCCATCACAGAAATTATGGAATATTTTACAGCAAATATTGTGAGTATTTAATTAAACCCTATGCTGAAGTAAAGCAAGCATAACTGGTGAAGATAGGAAAACTTGATTAGAGATTCTGAGATTGAAGAGAAGAGCTGAATATAAGAATTGGTATCTTGTTATTAGATTCTTTAAATAAAATGTTTTCTTAATCATAAAAACCAAAAATTAAAACACTTTATATTCTAGGGCTAAATAAGAAAACCAGGAACAGATGTAAAATAAACAGGAAAACCCTGCCTTATTTTAACAAAGGCTTTGTTCTGTGATTAAAATGGAGCTACTTGGTTTATATCATCATCAAAGTAACTAAAAAGGATGCATAGTTTTTCTACATGCAAATCCTCCAAAAACATTAGGAGCTGAAGAATTTATTTTAGAATGTTACAGCTTCAAGTTATTTTTATGTGGCTTGTCTTTGACCATGCATTGACCAGATCAGAACTTAGCAAGCAAGCTCTCAGTTCAGTGGTATTTTCCACCTGCTGTCAGAATTCAGATCTATCAGAGTAAGCTCTCAAAATAAGTAGTTAGTTTATATATCAGGATAAGCTTTATCAGCTTAAAATGTGGGGCAAAATTATTTGAAACCTTTGGTGACCTGGGGCTAGAGTGATTTACATCCGATGAAGCTGAACTGTATTTGTTCAGTTTGCTCTTAGGTTTTATTCCTACTTTCCAGATTTCATTACACAAACCCATCAGTAGTAAGAGCTTAGAGACAATCTTAGAACCATTAAACATCATCTAGTTCCAGCCCCCCTGTTTCACTACACCAGGGTTTTCAAAGCCCCATCCAACCTGGCCTCAAACACTGTGTTCCACTTTATCCAGCTGCTCCTTCCCCTTTCCTGAGTGTGTAATGTCAAGTCTTTGTGACTGTAGGGCTATTTGTGACAACATAACTGAGCTGATGTTAAAATACCTTTAAATTTATTTATTGCAGATACTCCAGTGTCTACAAAACCTCTACAGAGTGAAAAGCAAACACTTAAAAAATTTGTAGACTGCTTGCACAGAATGATATTTTCCTCTAAAGAGATGCCTAAAACTTCTCATTTTTGGAAGGAAGAAGATGCATTAATTTGTTAAATTATTATCTGTGTATTTTTTTCCTCTGTCAACTTAATTTAAAAAAAAATCCTACAGCAGAGTATAAATAATATTAAAAGAAATGAAATAGAGGAGCTCCTTTAAAACTATTGCTGTTTGCCCATTTTATTTTTTTTACAGTGGTGTTTCTGGTAATAGGGGATTTGGAAGGGATATTTGGGCAAGTTTCTTATCAAAGCATTGAGCATTTCACTGATCTTCTTAGCACTATTCATTTTCTGACTATTGCATTCTGGACTGCCATCCTCTCTCATTTAATTCTTCTTCCTAGCCTTACATACATTTAACTAGATTGTTCAAGCTAGCCTTACCTTTGCAGGAGTTCTTACTTTTCTGAAAGATCAGAGTAGTACAGCATACTTGCTCCCAGAGAGTGCTTGCAAGTGATGCTACACAAATCCCTGCCTCTGAGATTGAGGGCATCACCCCTATTATAAACCAGCTATTGTAGGGGACCAAGGTTAGCTTCTATCACCTGTGGCTGGGTCTCCCACATTGCAGTGTGAATGCAGCATTGTCGAGACTTTGGGCAGATCTCTGCTTTTCATGTTTAATTTTGCTCGGTTTTTTCCCTCTCAGTGAATTCTGATCTGTGGTCCTTTGAATGCTACGTGCCCCAGAGCTGCCACTACAGGCACCCGAGCTCTGCCAGTGTCAGCTACAAAAAAGGTCAGTATTTTCTTTTAAAGGAAAAGGCACAGTGATGATCATAATTAGGTAGACTGTATTTCAGGGTTAAAGAAAAACAATTCCTAAAGCACAGCTCTTATTTACAGGCTGAGGCTAGCATTATTTCACTCAGCTCATAAAAACTGACTGGAGAATAGTGAAGGAGGTTATAAAAAGGAAGTGTTTAAAAGTTCAAGCCACTAGGACTCATGCCCCCTCTACTCTGAAATAAAGCATTTCTTTTGGATTTCAAGAACTGTTTCGGTCAATTCAAGTCTAAGAATATAACGATTTTTGAAGGGCATTTCTCATGGCTTATATCAAAATTGGCAGGCATCAAACACTTTCTCCAGCTTGTGTAATGAAACTGTGCTCTCTTTAACTCACCTATGATTTAACTGATGTGTAAAAGAACTTTAACACCTATTGCCCCCTATAAACAATTACTAAAAAACCCCTCAATCTCAAAGCAAAACAAAAAGAAGACGTTATATTAAAATGTGTACGCTGTTACTTGTGTTTCTCTTGGAAAGATTTTGTTTGTTTGTTAGTTTAATTTCACTTTATAATAAAAACACATACCAAGATTGCAGTATTTTTAAGAACCCACAGAATTTGTCATGAATAGTCAATATTTTTCAATATATTTCATCAACTGAGTGTTTGTGGATCACTTTGAGGTAATACCAGATCAGTATATTTTTGTGGACTTCATAATGAAAAAAACCCCACACATTTCATATTTATCCTAACACAATTGAACACAGCATTTCAGAACTGGGCCCCAAAATTTCAGAATAAGGGAAGAAAGAGATGGAAACAAAATTAATAACCTGTGGGGATGCCTGTGCCTTCTTTACTGATATTTATTAAAAGGAAAAGTCTTGTTTGGTTTGAATTTAAACTTTGTAGTGATCTTGCAGACATGTCAGTTGAACAATTTGAGAGAATAAATTGCTTTCAAGACAAAACCAAGGGTTCTGATGATACTGAGTGATTTGAAAATGTTCCCAATTCTTCTTAGAGATGACAGGAATTTTTTTTAACCATGCTATCAAGGAAGTATTCACTGTGAAAGATTCACCTTGAACTTTTCGTGCTGTTACAGTGACATATGTTTAGCATCAATTTGTTTTCCTGGTTCATGATCACTACAAAATCTTTTCTAAAGCCTTGGAAAACAGACAGAGATATGTGATTTTCCACAGTTCAAATGCATCTTTATCTCCAGCAGACTCAACTTTTATAGCATTGTTTTAATGAGGTATTATTGTTTCTGTACCATTTAATTAGAATTGGCATGATCCTGAAATCAAATAGTTTTTGAACACAGCAATAATGTTTACATTCTATTTTTTAAAAATAAAAAACCTTAAGTCATGGCTTTGGATAAAGTATTGGGATGATTTAATATTGTATATGTAAGGTATCTTTTTTATGATGAAGAGCTGCATGTTTTTTTCCTGAACATACAGCTTTGTTGTGAATACATGTGTGTTTATGTATGACTGAGACCAGTTGACTCAGATGCTAAATTCTAAAATTCAACCTTTTAAATAAGAATGTAGAGTGTATTAACTTCAGTATAGCATTCAATGCATTTTTAAAATGTGATTCAAGCTTATGAATATATGTGATAGGATTTTACTGATATCCTAAAAACCAGGCAACTCTGCTGATGCCCAGACTGTCTCAAAAAAGGTGAAGGTGGTTATGCATTGTTCTGTCATTGATTGCTAGAAGCAGACTAGATGTTCCTCTTAGTCTAAAATTTAAAGAAAAGTCCTTGCATTGACTAGCTAAAATTAATTATTTTTTGGCACTGTATTTAAAAGGCTACAGCTAAGTTTTTTGCTATCAAGAAATCAATTATTTTTCTATTGTTTAATACCTTGCCTGTCTAACAGAACGTATGCCATCCTGGCTTATAGTCCCAGCCTTCACCACTACTTTGTTAGTACAGTTTCTTGTAGTCATTCCATCACTTGCCCTTAATGAGCCAGTTCCTGCAGAGACCTCTGCAAAAGGGCTCAGTGTGGGGATACGAGGCTGCCATACTGGAGTTGGCATCTGCCTTGAACTTTCTGATCTGCAATCTTTTGGCTCATCCTGTGCAGATTCGTGTAAACTTTGTAAATGTCAAGAACAGCATGTAGGAAAAGTTTTGTACCCTGTTTTGTAATGCCTTCTTCTGGTTGCAAATATTGAAGCAAAGACAGGAAACACTATGAATTTTAATTTCCTTCTGGTTCTAGTTCTTTTCTGTTCAGACATATGGAGGAGGTTATTGAAATTCTGATTCTGCAAGTTTCTCTTGTCATCACTAGAAAAAAATTTTAGTAATGGAAAAGCTGTGTTAGTTGCAAGACATTCTACCCACACTTTTACTTAAGCAAGACTCGATTGCATGCACATCCCAAATATTCTTGCAAACTTACTTCATAAATTTTTAGAGCAGAGAGGTTATACTATTTCCCAGGAGATGTGCAGATTTTTTTTTCTGGCTTATTCTGAGGCTTTTCCTATATTGTATTTAGTGTTTGTACCAGAACAGAGGGTTTAATCTGTCTAAATTTAAGCTGAAAGTCAAATTTCTAGATTCCTTCCTTGCTGTCTACAGACTAAAATATCTATTGTTACTTCAGGGAAGCAGAAATAGCTAAAAGAAACATCTAGGGATGTTGTGCAGGTAGGAGCCCATGCTGTGAGAAAGTTGCCAGTGTTTTAAGAAGCCAGATAAAAGTTAGATTTTGCACGGAGAAGCAAAATTGACCAGGGACTAGTCAAGTGTTTTGCCTTCTATTTAGCATTTGCCAACAAGTAGAAGACCTCTAAACAATCTATCAGATAGGTTTTTTTCAACTCATGGGCAATATCTCCTTAAACAGTGAAGATGGTGGCTTCCAATAGTTTAAGAAGATGACATCTTAGCTCTCAGTAATGAGAGCTGGTGAAGGAGCTTGGACCATGGTGAAGACTTAGTTTATAACTGGAAAGATTTTCATTAATTGGGGCTTTATTGACATTCACATACACAGGATGCAAGAAATGCTCTTACACTTTGTAACAAAACACATTTTTGTTACAAACTCATTTCCTACAGGAAAAATATTAGAAGGGTCCCTTCTAATCAAACAGCAACAAAATAATTATTTTATCCTTTTGCTGGAGGGGGTATGATGACTCTGTACCAGCACCATGGTGTTCAGTTTCTTACTGCTTAGTTTTTTAAACTTGTACTTACCAACTGGATCTTCATATTTAATAAATACTAGCACACTCTTTAATAGGTATATTTAAATTCTTTGGGATCATTTTAATGAGATATTATTAGCAGCTTCAGGACTGTTTAATTAAAATGTTGGTATGATCCTTGAATCAAATAAGGGGTTTTGAACTCAAAAATGTTTACCTTCTATGCTACTTTTTAATAACCCCAAATCATGACTTTACATAAATTGCTAGAATGCCTTTAACATTATATGTATAAAATATTCTTTTAATGAAGAATAGCTGTGTGTAATTTTTTGTGTTAAGAGAAACTTTGTTATGAATACATATATGAGTGTGTTTTGTGTGTGTTTTTGTGTGAGAGAACCCAGATCCCTTCTATCAGAGTATTAACTCAAGTCAGTGAACAGGCCTTGGCATACTTGTGGCTTTCAAACTTGTTTTGTCTGGTGTGTTTTCTCTTGCAGTTTAGGTTTAGCTTAGCTGTAACAATAACTGGTTAATGACCAGGCGGCTGTTATCTAGTTTCAGTTCTATTTACCTTTGTATAACTGTGTGGAATAATTATCATTTATAGTTTGGTGCTAGCAGACATAACAAGTAGCTGTGCTCTGTAAGAGTGAATTATTTCTGCAGTGTGATGATGATATGGTGCAAAGGACTTACAGGTTAGGGTTGACAGCAGAGACCTGGTAGGTGTGAACACAGGCTAATAAACAGAGTCTCGGTGAATATACACCAGTGACAATTACTGAAGGAAATACAAACTCAGAAGCTGAAAAAAGGTAATTTTTGGGTAGCAGAAAATGTGAATAATAGTCTAACATATGCAATGCACCTTATAAAGGAAAATTGTTTGTTACATGAAGTTATGGACCAACAAAAAAAGATCAAGGTCTAAAATGTATTAAAACCCTTTAGAAGAATGTGCCCAAGCGGACACAGGAGAGAGGAGAAAGGGAGAACTGTAAGTAGCAACATCTTGTGCCCCTGTCAATATCACCACACTCCTCCTGCTGAAGAGGTCAGGGCTCTGCCATATTTCCAAACATTTTCCCTCTTCACCAAATTCGTTGACCTTAAGACCAAGAAACAGTGGAAGGGTGGAGATAACACCAATAAAAAGAGATGTATGTAATGGGAGATCTTGCTGGGCAACAGCTTTTAACTGTAGTACCATTAAGCAACTCCTTTTTTATTTCAAGTGTGTTCCTACCTCTGTAACTGAACTAAGAGCAGTTGTCTGCTGCATTTTGGTTGTGCTTAAAATTTTTTTAAACTACACTAAAAGGAAATTCTTTGCTTGACATTTTATTTGTACAAGTTCTTGAGTTTAATGAGTTTTACGAAAGTTGAATTGTTTTGCATCTACATTAGAGACACACAAAATGCTAATGCAATGCACATTTACCATAGGTTTGTCTCCAACAAAATAAATCATTCAATCCTTTTGCTGAGAAGGCATGATTGCTGTGTACTGGCACCATCCTATTAAGTTTCTTTCTGCTTAGTTTCCTCAACTTGTATTTATAAACTTGATTTTTAAAATCTAATTAATGCACCTTTTATAAGTGCATTTAAAGTCTTTGGCTTTTGGAGTAAGTGCTGTGGTGAGCAAATGTAGAGAAGTCTTGCTAGATTGATTTTTCTTCAGGAGTTTTCTCTGTTGTCCTGCTAAATTTTGCAACTAAGAACAGATTATCTATTCCTGTTACAACAGCAATCACTCTCTTTATGTCCCTGCTTATTCCAAAAAGCAATTAATAAAGCTAAAATAAAACTTGCATAAATCAATCCTAAGGTCTCTAGCAAGGATAAGAAAATTGCAAAAACATAATTTGTTTATATCTGAGTAAAGACATGCAGAAATACAAAATTGAGAGGTTGGGGGTATGGCTATCAAATGGTCAAGATCCTAAATTTATTATATGTTATTATTTTGAAAGCAGGAAATAGAAGTTATTTCTGATATGGTGGGATGTGAACTCCCCAAGTTTCACAAGCATTTGAGAGCATTATGAAAAGAAGCCTGCAATCTCCACATACACTTCATTTATGAAATAATTTTTTTTTTGTGTGTGTCTTCAGGTATATTAATTATTCTCTTATTCCAGGATTGTATCAGTGCAATATCTGGCCATTAGGAAATATCAGGCAGGGTAAATGTCCTTTGTGACCTTGAATAGCTTGTTATTTATTGTTCTTCAATATTTTAAAATGTTTTGTGAGATAGTTTTGGAGTTGGTCACACTCAAAATCTCATTTTACAGCACATATTACTGGACCAGCATAATTTTGTTTTTTCACATTTTAGACCTCTCTAAATGTTGGTTCATTTATCTCTATCTCTCTGTGCCCTGGTCTCCCAAAAATGTGCAGCTAGGCTAAATTTTTCACATTATGAGTCATTCCTATAATATGCTTGCACTCTGCTGACTTTACATGGTGGCAGATTTGGCTAAACAAGTGTATAATTGAGAATGCATAGAGGAGAATTTTCTTAAGCATTCCAGTACCTTCATTTTATTCATCTTTTCTGCTCATGGTGGATTTATAAAGGGAGGTCAATATCCCATGAATTTAAGAGCTTTCATTGATTTTACTTTTCTTGTACGGGAACAATGTAATAACCCAGCATATCTGAAGGACAGAGATTATAGTCCTGAACCCATTGCCTTTACAATTAAGTTTCTTGAATGACATAGTTTCCAATTCTGTTAAAATTTAAAAGATTGTAGCAGACTGAAGCATGAGGACTGGCCTTATCATTGCAATTTGCAAAGAACTCTCTAAAATGTATGTTTATAAAATAAAAATAATACCTGCACAGTACAATATTGCATCAATAATTTCAAATGACATGTCAGTTATTCATGGGCACCTACAAGACAGGTAGAAGAATGTTGTATAAAAACATCACAATGGAGGCTCTTTATAATGTATAGAGACAATATTTTGCAGCTGTATTTTCAGTATATCAGTGTGGGTAACATCCATGAATGAAGATTTGTTGTCTAGTGATCTGGGTATAAATAATGAAGAGCCATGACCAAAATGTGCTCCAACTTGGGGTTCTACCCCTGAGGTGAGCTTGCTTATACCCATAGTGCAGTGTCTGAATCATACTTTTCTGTCTTGTCCAGTGAATGTTTAAGCAATTACATTGAACTAATTTATATAGGGAATATCTCAGTAAAATCCCCTTGGCAGAATCACTTTCTCTAAATTAGACAGAGAAGTGATTTTAATTCAGGTCTCAAACATAATATATATGATTTAGAGTATATCCTAAACTAAGAAAAAGGAGGTAATGCTTTTCATGTCAGGTTTTATGACCCTATTATTTATTTACATTTAACATTGAAATTAAGTAAACATTTTATATTGGCAAATGATGAAGTTTCTAATCAAGCCAAAACATTAATTAATTGCTTTTAACCTAATTGCCAAATTAAAAAAGAAAAAAATAATTTCTAGGCACAGTAAGATTTTGAACTGCATCCAGCATGTTCATGCACAGTCCACATCATCCATGGCTGCTTGTGTTAAGGAGGACAGTAGTAACCGGCTACTTCATCACTCAGAAGGAAGGCTGATGAAGTTTCCATAACAGACCATGAGTGTTGAGAGTGTGGGTTTGAACACTGGTTGGTCAAAAAAACCTCAAGGCACAAGCATTGCTGACTTGCAATATATCTCACTGATTGTGCAGATTTATTGTAAATTACTGGGTTTGAGGTTCATTCACAGAATAGAGAGTTGATGAGATTAATATATTTCACAATTTGTGATAAAATTACAAATCTAATTAGTTCCTTATATTTCTGTGCTTTAGTAAGGCTGTTAAAGATACACTTTTTAGTGTTTCAGTATTCTTTTAAAAGTATAATTCATGAGATCTTCATAATGAACGGGAGGCCTTCTCCAATTTTAAATATCAGTATTCGGCTTAATAAGAATTACCTTCCACACTCCCTTGTTTTTTCAGAGCAGAGAGGAAGACACCAACTGTTGCAGCAAAACACTGTTCAGTTCATGCAGCTTAAATCAAATCATGATCAAAGTGGTTTATTGATTCGATGATGACATGCAATTAACCAGCAACCAGTGAACTACGTGTTCAGGCTCTGTATCAGCAACACAGCAGACAAATGAAAATACAAGGTACTTGCAAGCTATTGAAAATTTTACAAATTTCTAAGCAGCCATTAAAGCTAATACCAAGATGTTCTCAGCACCCCCGGCTTCATTCTGTCATTGGCAGAGTGGGCAACCAGCATTCCCACCCTATGGAGCATGTGCTCTCTTCCCTGGCTTGGAGAGAGGAGTGCTCCTGCTGTCTGTTCCCTACCAAAGCCCCCTCCACGGGCACCTGGGGGTGTCCCTGCATGCTGCCCCTGCTGCATCACCTCCCTGCTGCCACTGTTCGACGGGGGCACTGCTCAGCCTGGCTCTGCAGGCTGGCTGTGGGGATGCTGCAGCACTCCTCCACTTCATGCTCCGAGGTCTTTTCCCACAGTTGTAAATCTTCATATGTCATGCTTCTTTTGAAACTGACGTTTTTTGTTTTCAAAAGTCTCCTTGAAGTTCCCCAGTTATGTTTTAATCCAACTGACAGTCCTGTAGCTTGAGCAATATTGAAGAAAGGACGTCTCAGACGTTGTGGGGTGCTCCATTTAAATGTTCTACTCACACTTGTGTTTCTGCCCCAGCAGCTGGTCTTATCTGAGCTGTACAAATTAGGTTTGGGCTGTGAAAGTGCTTCCATGGTCAATTAATGTATAGAATTGAGACAAAATTCTCATATGTGTAGGACAAGGAAAAACTGTCACTGTTGGAGCAACATGGCAGAATTGATTTATCTATTTTAGTGAGCATTAACTGAGAGGCCATCAATTATGAAAGCAGTGATGTGCAAATTAAAAAAGATTNATCAAGAAACCTCCTAAAATAACAACTGATCAAAACAAATGTGATTTGACAGAGTCACTTATCACCTACTTGAAGTGATTATAGTTTATATTGATTATAATGAAAGAAAAATGGAAGATTTACTATATTATTTGTAGGGAAATTATCTGGAGCTTATGAAGTGGAAACAAAGCTTTTTCATTACATAAACAGTGAGTAGCCACTCTTGTCTGTCATTTTTGTTTCTTTTCATTCCTGGTACTTAATATTTTCTAACAATTGTTCTAATAAAAAATTTGTGGGGATTTTTTTTAACCAGTCAAGATTTTTGTGGGGGACTTCTTTTATTTTTTGTTATTTGAAAATTTATATTTATATTTTAATATATTTATTGAATTTATATTTTGCTATACTGAAATAATTTTTTATTGATGTATAAGACAATAAGAAAAAATCAGTAACAGAGCTTATGTTTAAGGATTACAGATTTTAAGGAAAAACCATATTTTTTCATTTGTCATTATACTGGCAGAACTAGAACTGGACCACAGTTTTTGACAAAACATTGGCATTAGAAAATCT
This sequence comes from Hylia prasina, assembly GCA_013397195.1. Classification (NCBI taxonomy): domain Eukaryota; kingdom Metazoa; phylum Chordata; class Aves; order Passeriformes; family Sylviidae; genus Hylia; species Hylia prasina. The sequence continues at coordinate 80,968 of VYXD01003062.1, read as the reverse complement.
TAATTTGTGGATTTCTAACACAGGTTTATATTTTAATGACATAAAAAAATTGGTGGAACTGAAATCACCTGCCAAGGATGAAATTTCTCATAAAATATTTGAGGTATGCCTATGTCAGTGTTACCTGTTGATCAAATAAGTGCCAGACCCAAGACCTTATTCTCCTTTATTCAATGCAATGACCATTGCACACTGCCGACAGCTGTCCAGTTTTACTGGCCGTGGGTAAAGATCCCATACCCACTGTGTTTACTTTGTAGTGGCCTAATGCTGCAGAGGCTGGAAGAAAACAAACCAAGCCAAACTGTGGCAGGATCAGATTCAGCCAGCTTGGGAGAAGTGGGGAGGAGAGCAGGTTCATGGCCAGTAGGATGCATTTGGCTGGTTTCCATGCTACATCCACCTGGCCCTCGTGGAAACTGCAGCTGACTTTATCTGACCATACACAGCTCAGAAAATTACTAGATGAAATTAATAGATGAAACAGACTTGATGCTCCTTCTTTCTGAATGCAGGGACAGGTACTGTTAATTGCTTAGTTGTGTCTAAGAACTAATATTAGAAGCAGCATTACAAATTAATAAATATTACAGGTCCTTGGAACTGCTTTATAGTTATGCTTCTGGAAACATGGTTTTACATGAATTGAGATGGTGATTTGATAACAGCTTCAATGTGTTGAAAAGCAAAGACATTTGAGAGAAAGGGAAAAATATTTTCCAAGTGTTGCTTCATTGAAACTTGAAAAATTATATATAAATAAAATAATAGTTATTCAAAGAATTAAAAAATGGCAGAGCATGCTTTTCTTAACCCACAAACCCATATTTTTTGTGGGGGAAGAGAAAAACTACCTTTCTATTTTGAAATAATTAATTAATGTTTCTTATTTTAAAAGGTTAGTTGATTCAAATAAGAATCCACATTCTGATTGTAAAATTCAGACAAACAGAGCCAAGTGTCTGAAATTTCAATTAATTTCATTCCAGAAAGGAATGAAAATACTAGGTTTTTTTCATGTAACTTTAACTATACAAATGTATTATCCAAATTATGTGATAAAAATTACTTTGCTCTGGGTAGGAAGTTCATTTGAATCTCCTTTGCTCTCATTACTTTCAATCCTCACTTTTGTGTTTGTGTTTTAAACAGTGTCAGTGCAATTACTTATTGCTAAAGGTGGCGAGCTGCCTTTTGGTAAACTTCCACCCAGCACTTGCTCACTTCTCCCATTGGAAGGTGACTGTGAGTGACACAGGGCAGACCCTGACATCATTCCACAGAGAACATACCTGCAGCATCCATGCTACCAAAACTTAAAAATTATGAGCAAATTTTGTACCTGATTCTGCACAATTGCTTTGACATAGAGGAAGAATAATCAAATACTGTGGGTGAACATGTCGAGGAGTATTTTTATAATAAATCAATGCAGATGCACCAGAAAGATTACTGCCAGACACACTATGCCAAATTGCCAAAAACTATGAATTTTGCTTGTAGATTTTATGTGTTTTTACACAGGGCAATAGCTAGAAAGAATTTCACAGCAGCAGAAACTTCAGATTAGGCTAATATATTATTGTACCTTATTCTAAGAAATTAATAAAATTCCACAGCATCCTTTATCTCTGAAATTCAAGAGTCAATAATTATCCTTTTTATCAGTGGCACTGACAATTAAATCTCTTGTCTAGACTTTAATACCCACTCAAAAAGAGTCCTGATTATGTTTCTACATGTCTATCCTCTTCTCTCTTTCACACTTATTAAATCTGGGTACATTTGACTATTGGTTTGTATTTATGGTAATGAAATTTACAGGGTGACTTTGTACTTTATTCATTTTAGAAGGCTGACATGTTAGAAGAAAAGATATAGAGCATGTACATACTAAGTCATGCTTTCAGAACAGTGAAATTTGAGCAAATGTGTTGCTATAAATGAACCAGCTGACTCCTAACTTTTGGAGAAAGACTCTTCAAAACCAAAAATTGACTTTCAGGCAGGATATGTTTCCAGTTTTCAATGTGTCTCAGAAATGTTCCTTTTAAAATATTGCTTGAGATAGCTAAAAGCCTGCAAAAACCTCCAGGACCAAAACCATCAAAGTGTCTCTCTCTGTCATTCATAAATGTGAAATAAAGCCTGGACTATACTACTTTCAACCAGTGGGAGCAACTGTATTTCAGGGAGAAATGCAGAGAGGCTCAGAAGGGGGGGTATGGAAAGTAAGGCCCGGGCATAGTTCTCTTCACATTAGTACTAACTGCAGTCTGGCTTCTCCCTCTCAAGAGCTTTAGATTGTGTCAGCCAGGGCACAGACTGCCTCACTTAAAATCTGTCCTGCCTCAGACTGACCGATGTGGCATCCCCTTTTCCACAGGGCCATAAATGGTGGGGATGTGACAAGGTAAGTGGCCACTGTCAGCTGGCTGTGAAATCACAGTGAAGGTCACACGTCTGCAGCCTTCTCTGTGATACAGCTCGTGTCAACACCTCTTCTCGCCGCTGGTTTGTCTCATTTAAAACTGCAGCGCCTGGCCTCCCTGAGGACTTTCAGCAAGGTATTACAGCATAATCTCACCTTTTTTTTTTGGTTGTTTTTTTTTTTGACAGCAGAGACAAAACATGGAAAGTATCTATTTGGAAGAGCAGAAGACATTTGAACTTCTGTCCTGTCTGAGAGGTTTTACTAAAGTAAAGGATCATTTATTTTGTAGACAATTTTGAGGATCCCATGGTAAAAACTGTCAGGACGTTACTTTTCAGCTAGTGGGCAAACTCTTCCTTGCAATGAATCTGTCTCTGTAATGAGAAAATACTATATCTTTATAGCTTGCTGTTTCTTTTACAAAAATATTTACAGGCAAGAGTATTTTTTTCTTCAGAACAAATCTGTTCTTTCTACTTTATGTTCAACTGAAGTAATAAACCATTAAGATGCATCGTAATTTCCAGCTGAGGAAAAAATTATGGTTATCATTCATTCAAACTTGGACAAGGGACAAAAACATTAAGTTTTGAATTTGAGCAGGAGTTTTTTCTAAATGTTTTTTTGTGTGTCCCATGAAGCATGAGCTGCTCTTTTGTGTTACTGAAGGATGGCTGTGCCAATAGGGTAATGTTTACCAGGTTAGAAAAAGATTCAAACCATGTGAATATTTGTTCATTCCTGTTGACTTAACGAAACTGACAGTCATGTCACATTTTACCATGACATGCATGAGACAAAGAACAGCATCATAAAACCCAGTTCAAAGCAACATGTCATGTACAGCAAAAAATATAAGGAGATACTGTCTTATTTGAAGGGGGGGTAAAAATCTTCTGTCTCCAGACTTTCTTCAGTAAGAAATGTCTTGTGCCCAACACTTGAAACATATTAAAATTTGCATGGCTTTCTGCTGCAATATTTTCTTCTTTTACTAATTCCCTGTGTTTCCCTATATCAAGTTGTATTAACACCTTGCAGTTGGTAGTGGCATGGTTGGGAGTCTCTTCATAAAGATTATGGGACAAACAGATACAGTGGATACCATCGTGAGAGTTTACTATAGACAACCCTGCCAGGATGATGACATTTATGAAGGTGTCCTCCTTCAAGGAACAAAGGGGTACATCACCATCACCTGGCCCTATCCTTACTTTTGCTAGGTGTAAGGTGGGAATACCACACAGCTGCTACGAACAGGTTCAGAAGATTGCTGAAACACCTGGATGGTAACTTTATGGTACATGCACTGAGAGAGATTGATTTGATGCTTGTTAACAGCAAAGGTGCCATGAGCAAAGCGATTGTCAGCTCTCTTGGCCACAGTGTCCATGAAGCAGTTGAATTTAAAATCTCTGGTGACAGGAGGGAAAGTAGCAGCAATACTTCAACCCTGGACACGAGGCAAGCAGACTTCAAGCTGCTCAGGAAATTAGTAAGATCCCCCGGGAGAATATTTTTTGAAGGCTCTGGGGCCCATCAATGCTGATCATGTTTTAAGCACTGCCTCCTAAAGGACACAGGAGCAGGCAATTCCCAAATGTCAGAAGACAAGCAGGCAAGGCAGAAGGCTGGCTCTGCTGAACATGAATCATCTCCTTGAAGTAAGGCAAAAAGGGAAGGTGTATGCCCAGTGGAAGCAAGGGCAGATGATATGGGAAGAACACAGAGATACTGCTTGCCACTGTCGGGAGAGAACTCATGTGGCCAAAGCTCAAATAGACTACTGTGAGGAACAATTGAAAGGGCTTTAAAAAATATGTTAATAGCAAAAGGTGGTCCAGAAATTGCATTTTCCCATTTTTATGAGGACCGTCACCTCACAAACAGGGATATAGACAAAGGAGAGATGTTTAATACTTTCTTCACTTATGTCTTCAGCACCAGTTATAGGCTCTGGGAGTCCCAAAGGCATGAGCTGGAGGACCATGATTGTGAGAATGATAGACTCCCAGTTGACTCTGAACTTCCTTCTCCAGCTGTATCCCTGTGTCTATGTGTCCTGATAGGATTCATCCTAAAATACAAGAACTGACTGGTGTCATTGTGAGACTTCTGTCAGTGATTTTTGGAATGCCATGGGGAATCCGGTGAGGTCCCAGTAGACTGGAACCTGACAAATGTTGTCCCGGTTTTCGGGAAAGGTAAGAAGGATGACCCTGGATGGTACAGGACTATCAGTTTCCCTTCAGTGTCTTGTGGAGAAGATTATTTTGAGAAACACTTGAAAGACAACTCACTATGAGTTTTGGGTGCTTCAAAATAAGAAAGATATAAAGCTGTTAGAGCGCATCCAAAGGAGACCAGTGAAGGTGGTGAAGGGTCTAGAGAGGAAGCCATAAAAGGACCAGCTGAAGTCACTTGATTTGTTCAGCCTGGAGAAGAGGAGACTGAGAATAGATCTCAGAGTGATGTACATATTCCTCAGGAGGGGAAGTGGAGGGGCAGACACTGATTTCTTCCCTACAGTTAGCAGTGACAGAATATGAGAGATGACCAGCCTGAAGTTGTGTTAAATGAGGCTTGGGCTGGGTATTAGGATAAGGATCTCCCAGATTGGGCACTACAGCAGTGGCGACAGCTCTAAGCCTGACAGAGTTCAAGAAGCATTTGGAAAATGCTCTCAAACACATGATATGATTTTTGAGGTGGTTTTGTGCAGGGCCAGAAGCTGGAATCAATGATCCTTGTAGGTCCTTTCTTACCCAAGATATTCTAACTTTGTGATACCATACACTGTAGTCCAAACTCATGAATCTGTACTCAGAGTTTTAAGTGACCCCTTTCACATTTGTATAGTTCAATACCACAAAAATGTGCTTTGCTAGAGCAAAGGAATATATTCAAAGGAACAGTTGGATGCTGGCTGACCAGTTTGTTAAGCCTTCAAGTTCTATCTAGGATAGAACATAAGCATATACTTCAAGGATGTGTTTACATCTAATTTGTTTTACTGTTGGTAGAGGCTCTGCTTAATGTCCGCTGAACAGATGACATCTTTATGAACTGTTTTTTTACTACTACTATAATTGTGCAGGTGATGATTATGTTAGATAAATGACACAATAAGGTGTCTTAAAGATGGATACCTATCACTTATGGCAACTTGAAGCTACACAGATCCTTGGGATTAGCACAGTTTGCAGATTTAGACAGATTTTATGAGGATTATTTATTATCAGTGATGTGCCTCTTTCCCTTATTGCAGTATGCCCTATGAAAGCGGGCACCTCTTTTAAAGGGTACCTTTGGACTATATTGAATCCCATAATTCCAGGGCAAAGGATTTTTTTTTTTTTCTTAAGAAGACAATAATGGTTGAGAACACAGATCCTGCAAACCTTACTTTTCAATAATTTCCATGTAGGTTTCCAGTAAAAATATTCCAGGTACTATTCTTTCAATTGACTTAAATAAAGAGTGAAATCTGCCAGTTGATTGTTATTTTAAATGTTCAAATATTTGTTTAAAATGCAGACTTTCTGTTCAATTTTGTGGTGCTCTTATGATGGCTGCATGCCCTGGGAATGTTCCTCTCATTTTTTTCACTCTGTGATGTGAAACAACAACTTCCATAACTCCAAAAATTGCATGAGAATTGTATCTATATGTCAGTAGTGATATATCTTTTCTCCAAAACAACTGCCCAGTCTTTTGTGAGTATTTGAAAATGTCTTTGGTTGAAGGTAATTATTTTGTATTTCCAGGTCATAGTTTGCTATAATGAAAAGGGAGTGGAGAGGGCCTTGAGACTCTTTCCAGAAAAAATCACCTTCAAGCAAGTTATACCAAATGTTGAACATTTGCTCTATATGTAATTAGTAGGAGGAAGGGGGAAAATGAAAGTGTCATTTTTCTCTGAGTGTGGATTACTTACAGACATTCTGTTTCCTAATACTAAGGTCTTGTGGTAGCGCTTTTTTCTCCATTACCCCACAGCTATTCATTAGCTGATGTGCCAATGTCTGTCACAGTTTCTCCTGTGGGACAATGGTGTCTTAATATTTTAGCAACAGCACAGAGATGTAATTATCTGTAAATAATTTAGCATGTGTTTCATCCATGTGGAAGCTATCCAATCAGTCAAAGCAAAAACTTCCCAACATTTCCTATCAAAGTTTGAGCCTTCTGCAATATGTTTTTTGTCATCTTTGGATTCTCAGAATCATTCCTTAGGTATTTCCTTCCACAAAGATTTGGAACATAAAAACCATCTTTCATTTCTGGGGACGAATTCAGACATGATGTGAATAAGTATATCCTGAGAAATTTGTGATGTTTAAACCATATATACTATTACTGAATATTGTGCACCTCATTAATATTTATTACTTATATTCAGGAAGAACATACACAACTTTAATTAAAAGTTTTAAAAGATAAGACTATTTATTATGCTGGTTAAATCTTTTCTTCTCTCTGATCAAGCAAGCATTCAAAAATTAATTTTCATCAGCTTCTTCGTTTTCTTGTTATTTTTCTTCCTTTGCACTTTACCATGACATTTTTGTAAAATGAGAATGAGATGAAAAATTAAAACATTATTCAGCACATGGGCATTCAGAGAGAGAGGAATTTAGTTGACTGACACCAACCTCCATAGGGTCCAAAAGAGGCAGGTCAGATCCGTGCTGAACACTAGTGCTAGCTTATTTACACATTAGTTATGTCTGCCACCTGCTTAGGATTTACCTAGCTTCTAAAATATACTGCCCAGAAATAAGTGAGTGAATGTGTGTAATCCCAAGGAGTATAATAATATTATATCTTCTTGGGAAGACTGGAATGCATATAGCTCTTTCTAGGGCCACAGTTAGCAAATCCTTTTGAATGGAGGCCTTGTCTCTCTATATGCAAAGAGTTTACAATTCTCTGGAGGATATGTACAAGTACATATTTGATTCATGTTTGACATAAGATGTTTCCAATATGTATAATTTTTATCTAGAAGAGCAGCCAACTTCAGCTGTTTTGAATGTTTAAGTTTCGCTTAAGACGGTGAAAGACTGTGTATTTAAGTATGTGTGTGTATGGGACAATTTATGGATAATCTCACTTTGCACTGCAATCTCAAAGGTTTCCTGTGATTCTGAAGTCAAAACCATGGGAAAAATAATCTCTGCAGTCCTCAGAGTGAAAATCTGTCTGTGTGTACATGTCTATAACAGAGACATTTATTAGCTAGAGCTAACATAAGCCATTAAAATCTATGCTTAGGAGGGATCTACTTGACATAAATTCTAGCTACTTTTGCTGGGAGATTATGATTAAAGAGATACCTTGTTTAAAAGGGTGAATTACACTTGCTTTCAATGAGGTGGGAATAATAAACATGAAAATATTTGTCCAAAATTTCTATTATTTGAGTGTCCTCTATCAAAAGTGTAAAGAATTTGATATCAAGGGTTTTTTTAGCAATAAGTGAGCACTGTTGTTAGTTATTGAATGAGTTTCTTCTGCTTTGATATTGTTGCTATGCAAAAAAATTACGTTCTTTGAGTGACCAGATGGAAGATATATTGAACTATTGAAATATATTAAGCATAACACCTTTCTGACTGTAAAAGATGGAGGGCCATTAAAAGATGGAGGGCCAAACCCTGAGACTTTTTAAACAGAATTTAATATTATAATACAGCCTCACTAATTAGAACCCATCTGACTCTCCAATGTCAGCTCCTAAAAAGCTAATGGAACAGCAGCAGTAAGAATTCACAGAACTATGAATGTGGTACTGCAGACCACACTGGTGATTTAAAGTCATATCTTTTGTGCAGGATATGTTTTAGACATATTTGAATAATATTTGTGAATAATATATGAGTTAATTTTTCTCCCAGTTAATTATCAAATGCATTATTAATGAACACGTATTATTCAATTGACATTTTAGAAGCTCAAATAATTTTATGTAAATAGATTAATCTAGATTTTTTTCCCCCCTTTTTCTGTGGTTTTTCCCTTAGCTAAGACAAGTTCTACTAAATTTTGTTTTACCAGAGAAAGGATTCAATTCAATTTGTTTTTATTATACTGTTAATGTGCATTTCTAATGTCCCCGTGGGAAATCACTGTAGCGTCATTAGTGTGCTGTAAAAAACCTTGGAGCTTAATTTACAGTAATGTGACTAAGGAAAAAACTTTGTAAGTACATATGATTTTTTCACAGAGGTTTTAATCTTAAAACATGCATTTTCTTCCTTGTTCCTTTAGCTGCAACAAAAATAGCTGGTTTTCATTAGATGTACACTTTAGTTTAACTTTCAGGTTAGTTATGTTTGGAATAGAAAGCTGACTATGGAATGAAATTATTTTTTCCTTAATATTTTATTATATAAATAATAATATTTACTATCAGGTAGCCTCCAATTAAGAAAAAATAATATGTTACTGAAGCATGCAGTGTTTAAATATATGCATCTTAATCTGGGCGTTTTATGGATATGTAGATATATGAATTACCATGCAATTAATGTAGATTTAATGAGGAACTTTGACTATTTATAGTTTTGTGATTCAGGCAGCATCTCCTCCCGTCCATTAAGATTATAAGGATTTGATTTCAGAGGATGTATTTTCTTCGTGTGAGTACATCGACAAGTGCAGTGGAGCCCTGATAACTGATATGTCTCAATAATCTTGTCGTCTAATTGACATCTTGGACATTTTTGAGTTTTCACATTGTCAGCTGCATTGACAAAGCGCTGCTAAATGATAATATGCAAAACTTGTTTCCAGAGCTCTGATGAAATAAATAGTCTGTACTTTGGAGCACAGTCTGTGAGGAATAAAGTCTTACTAAACTGTAGAATGATGAAACTCTGATGCTTTAAGTATTGGATAGGGAACAAATAACAGGTGGGGCTACGCCATCACACAGCTATTTCTGTACTTGCATGGTTCTTTTTTGAAAAGAAAGGAAAAGAATCCCCAACAATCCATTCAGTAAATGGCAGAAATAATGATCCTAGATCCAATCAACAGATGTCCAATGTCCTGAATTGTCCATCACTGCAGTATTTCTGGTTCCTCTCTCTTCCCTCTGTTACTCTTGCTGTGGGTGTGGGAACAACTTAGAACAATGTGCCTACTTATTTTTTTTCTGGTGTTTTCATAGATGGGGAAAGCTCTAGAATGAAATTAAGCTACCCAGTTATAAAAAAGTAATGAGGCAAAAAATTATGTTGCATATATCTCTCAACCTGGCTTCAAATAGGAAGCTTGTTTGTGCTGTACATAGATTTCAGGAAAACACTGTATTATGCAGTGTATTCTGAAAGTGTTCTAGCACATTTGGTGAAGTCAATGTTCTACCTATTTAAAAACTAAAGGAAGAGTAGAGCAGTGAGGATTAAGCAGAGCTTCTAGTAGACAAAATACTCAGAAACTTTACAGCCTCAGTCTTTATCCTTACTTCATCCTTCTCTGTTCACAACTTCCCTATGGCTGATATCCAATCCAGGGCCACTGAGGCCAATATAAAATTGCTAGGGACATTAATAAGAGAAGGATTTCCTTTATATTGAAAAGATTATATTTAATGTAAAAAAAAGAATTCACCAATAAAGTGAGTTTCAATTGGAAAAGTAAACAGTGTTGATGTATCTTTGAAAAATCCATTCTAAACAAACAGTAACTGAAAAAACCTCTAAAAATTACTTATACAAATTTATTGTGAATAAAATATTTGATCAGAAACTGATTGAAATAACAAAAGTAATAGAAATATAACAAGACATTAGAATTAGGTATGTCTAGATAGAAGGAATTAAAAAAGGTCACTTTTTCTCTCTTTGATTTACTTATCAAGGTAAATTTAGGTTATTTACTTTGATTTGTAAAGGTAGGAGTGCAATTTCTGAGTATTTTAAATATAGTGATGTCATTAAAGAGACAACAAACCTCAAAATAAATCTCAATAAAATCACTGAAAATGAAAAGTCTCTTGGGAATATGATCTAGGGGTAAAATAGTATAGTTGAAGTGTCAGTCAAAGTACTGAAGTGTCAGTCAAAGTACTAAAGAACCTTATTAAAAGCACAACAGTGAAATTTCCTGGTGAGAAATATAGATAGAAAATAAAGATCTATGTTAGTTTATCAGATCACTTTAGGGACTTGGAAAACAAACAGAAATTACACAAGAATGGAAAAGATCTGAATGTAAGGTGGTAGAATAATAGACCAATCAGACCAGATAAGCCACAAAAAACAGTTTCAAGCAATAAAATGTAATAAAAAAGACTATATAAATAATTTGAAAGAAGAAAATGCCTTACCTGTCAGAAAAAAAAAAGAAAATAGTGGGCAACATAATGAAGACAGATGTATGGAGTCCTTTTTCTACAGTATTTGTAAAAAAATCCAAGATGATTGATTCCTAAGACTTTTGACAGTGGTAGGAAGTATAATAGAAGAAGAGTGAGTGAGATGAAATGTAGGTAAGTCAAATGCTTAGACAGTTTATGAGACACTACCTAGGGTGACTATGAGTAATGGGACTTTGGGTCAGCTTAACTATAAGTTGATCATGAGTGGGAAAATAAAGGCTTGATCTTCTCATATCTGGTGTTAGGCAAGAAACATTATATATTAAATGAGCTGCTGAAATTTCCACCAGCAGTAGTTCCTTTCAGTATTTTTGCTTATTAGTCTTTTTAACTATAACACATAGAAACTCCTCCAAGTACTGAAACAAACCTCTCAGTAGGGCAACTGGATCTTAATTTCAGGTTATAAACTCAGGAATAAAAGACTATTAGTCAGATAAATGCCCAGTGTATGGAAAATCCGGTTTATGATAAGTGAAGAAGTGGATCAAATCTAAACAAATGAAGGAAGATGGCAAAATTCCCCTGCATCCTCTCCAATTTAATTTGATTCTCATTATTATGATATCTCATACTTTAAAATTCTCCCTTGTATCCACATGACAGCTTTAAGTAGTGTAGAAACACATCTGTGTTTCTTCACCCACTCCCCAGAGAAAGGAAAATATTAATGCTTTGTGTTTATTGAAGCATTTCTATATATATGTAGTACTGGAGCAAAATTCCAATTGTTTATAGTCATAATCTGGTACCTCAGAATAGCCTTGGAAAGGACTAGTTATTGAAGAATATACTGGGAGAGGGATTTTTTTAGTACCTCCACTACCCTACATTATGCTGATAGACCTCAAAGGCACAGATTTATTATATTAATGCAATAAAGTACATATTAATGTAGTTTCCTCCCTACTGCAGTTACACATTGATTTTGTGACCAAATTTCAGAAAGAAATCTACCTTATAGGGGACTCTTTCAGGACATTGTATAGATATTAATCTTTAATTGGTGATATTTGTGCCTCTTCTTCAGAATAATCCTAATACACTGAGAGATTTCTGACTATGATAAAGGATTCCAAAGTATTTGTCATATGTGAAATATTTTGTATCTCAGTCAAGTTAAAATAATATGACATCTCCCCAAATATAAATTAATTTCTTAATTTCTTTGCTTATGCTAGACTCATTGATGTTGTATCTCTATGCACAAACAAATTGATGCCTCTTTTAATTATTTAATTGAGTTTCTGACGACTCATGTTCTATTTAACATTAATATGTGTGTGTGCCAATATTTCCCAGCTCCATTTATAGTCTTTTGTTTGATTTAATGGTTGCTAAGTGTTTAGTATGTGAGTTCTTATCTTACCTTTCACATGAAGTGAGGTAGAAATTTTTGTTTTTCAGTGGTTAAATTTGATCTTTAGGGAAAATGTATTCAATATAATTCTTTAGTATCAACAAAAAATCTAATTAAATGTGGAATTGTTATAATTTCTCTATTCTATTGTAATATTTTGTGTAAAACTGAGTATGTACTTACATCTGCTCCTGGTGTAGAATCAAAGTAAGTCTCAAGTTGTGTACAACTAAGGTAAAGTTAAAACTCAAATAGTGGATACTTACATACTACAAGAAAAAAGACCTCTCAGATTCCTGCTCTTCTCGAGTTTAGTTGCCTTGAAACCTACAAGACCGTTCTAGTAACCACATATTATTTAAGAAATTCTTTTGGACATTGAACTGACAAGCAGATGAAGTCTGTCAATGGTTGCACTGAAAAGCACTGGAAGTCTGTGAAGTCAAGGATCCAATAAAAGCTATTTTACCTGTATACCTATACTGTACTGATTTTTGAATATATATACACAGAATAAAAAGCCTAAGGTGGCTCAGCCTCGGTGGAAATATTTTTTTTTTTCATTACAAGCTGTCTGTGTTTAAGTTGATTAAACCTCAGAGGAAGAGTAGATATTTTTATGCTAATGTCTTTCCTGTGGTAGTCAAAACTACTGTAAACAATACAAAGAGTCTGAAAAAACCTATTGTGACACAGATTAAACTGAGTGTATAGAAGAGTTAATGAATTAGGGTGTTAAACTTGAGCTGTTTTCTGTTTTGCAGTTTTACTGGGGTTTTTTTAGGATTCAACATATTAAATTCTCAGGGGGTCACCCTGTCAGCCTCAGTTCTGTGGCCTGGATTTAGTTGAATCAATCCTAATTGAAATTCTGCACAGGTCTGGTATTCTGTGGAGATTGCAGATGAATGACAGTGCAGTGGCAGGAAAGATAAATATGCTGGCAAATGAGATCCAGGGTCTCCACAGAGGATGGAATAAATTACTTTACCAATACAGTGGAGGTAATATGCTGGAGAAAGAAAGTGAAATCAAAGCTGGTTTAATACAAGGCTTGTTAAAAGAAACATATTAAAAAAGAAGCCAACAATACAGTTAAGATTTACTTAAAATACAGATTTCTGATGTGAATGTATTTAGGCCACTTCTTTTCTATTGTGAATAATGATCAATGCATACACTTTAATTTCATTTATGCAGACAGCAGCTTGTGCAATTTAAATTCGTGCAGCATTCCGTGTGTAACTCGAGGCCCAGTGGTAACTGTGGTATAGCATATTGATTAGCAATTTGATAAATATATAAAATGGCACACTGAGTTTAAGGTGCTTCATGAAAAATGTATTTAAATGACCTTGGCTAATTAGCGTGAATAGCTTTGAGGCACTGCTGCCTGAATGAAAGACATTTTTAGAGTCCAGAGATTTAAAAGGTTTCATGACTGAATGAGCAAAATTTAAACCAAGGGAAAAGAGCAAACATTAATTTTCATAGAAATTAAGGTGAATTAGATGACCTGATAGAACTTTTTTCAATTTCTTGCAGATTCTGTACTGTTCTTCTAAGCATATGCCTGTTACTCCTTTCAGTGTAATTGCTAAATTTCTTAAATAACCAGGATTTCAGCAATTTCCTCAGAAGATTATATTAGAGTCTAATGGATCAGAAAGTATTTTCTAATATACATCTAAAATTTTCCTTTTCTCAGCGTAAGCTATTACTTCTTTAGGTAGTTATGGTCTGTTGTGCTACTTGAAATAATTCCTTTCCTTCCTCCGTGCCTGTATCCACCTACAATATGTATGTGATCACTTAGCAAAATTATAAGAATATACCTCCTTTATTCTCATCTCATAAAACGGTTTCTTCCATTACCTAACAATAGCATTTTATTTGTCTTTCCTAAGCTAATTTTTGCAGAGCACTGCTGTTGTCACAGTGCTGAAGTTAGACTGAAGTTCTAATCCAGGCTGAAAAACCCCTTGCCACCTGTAAATTCTGATATCCATTGGCAATTTTTGCAGTCCATTTTCAATCTGGTGTTTCATTCTGCAGCTGATTTTGTTTTCCCTGTTCACACTTGAAGCCTCCTTTTATCATTACTGTTTTCTTCACAATGAAATTGGTTTTAATCTGTAATTTCACTGGAAGTGCTAGCCCATGCATCTCTGAGTTCAGTCTGTATTTTCAGTCAGTGTTACCAGAGGAGTGTTCGGAGGTAATTTGGCATAGACCTAAGTGAGCATGACTCAGTGAAATCACTGTAGGCTGCCATGCTAGTAGAAAAATACATCTTATACAGCAAGGAAAAGAAAGTTGTCTGGAATGGAGGTGAGAATGGTAACTCTGATTGGAATGGTCTCTTGTGAAGGAAATGAAGTCTCCCTGATGGTGAGTAGTGAATGTGCACAACCAGCCAGACATTGCCATAGACCAGTATGGCACTTATGTTACCTAGGGTGCTCAAGAACACTCTTCCAGCAAAATTAGACAAAATTTCATTAGTTTTTCATTCTGACTTTGACTAAATCACACCACTTTTAGTAATACTGGTTAGTACTAGTTATCCCATTAAGAAAACCCTCATGACCTGAGCTAGTCTTGGGTTTTTACTTCTTGTGTAATATTCTATTTCTGGGCCGTATGTGACAACTGGTTGAAATTATCAGCACAAATTTTAATTTTTTTCTCCAGATATTATGAATGTTTAAGATTAATTAATAGAATAACTCACTGGATAAGACAATTTTTGGGATGTCTCATAATAAGAATGAAAAGATTCTTCAACTCTAACAAGGATTTTAGTTAATTATTTTTTAATGGACATATTCTATACAAAATAAATTGACTAAATTTTTTTAAAGTGAAATCCAGCAGCATTGTAACAGCTCCTTCTTACTGAATTTCTTTATTTATCCAATTCTAATATATATTTTCAAGATATTGCTGTAGAATAAAAGGACAATGAGTACAATGCTAAATAATTCTTTTTCTATTGTTCATCTTGGCTTGATGGTTGAAGTGATATTGTTGCTTTGACAATTTTTCTCTGTTTTTTGTTTCTTACAGAAATGCCCATTCATTGACTTTCAGGAACTTCAATTTGCTGCAAAAATGTTCTAAAATTGCTGTGATACTCTTCTGTTTCTTATTGATTCCTTGTCCATATTTAAATACATATATTTTTTCCTGTTCCACAACTACCATGTGAGATTTTGATTCTTTGAGGACACTATTCTTTCTGAGTAAGAAATACGTAGTATAGAGAGACAAACTATACTTAGCTTACTGTTTTTCATACAGGTAAAACTGCTGAGTAAAACAACCACTTGAAAAGTTGTAATACCTCATTTATTATAATTTATAGGTGAGGGTCTTGTTATATTCTATAGTGGTCACATATTTTATCTGTGAATACTGACAGCCGTACTCTAAAATATATATGGAGGTAGAATAAAAGTTATATGGGCTTAGGCTACCTTATAACAATATATTTGTATCTCTGCTTTATGGTTTTGAGTAGAAAACCCCTAAAAACTAAAAAACCCTAAACTGTCTATACTTGCACAAAATCTTGGCTTTGTGGTTTATGACCTTTAGCAACAAAATTCCTCTCACCTTTTAGTGGAATTAAATTACAAAGATGAATTTGAAAACCTGTATTACTATGTTACTTTCACTGTAAAAACACTCCAGAATGAAAGTTTTAGTAAAGTTGACTTAGTTGGTGCATTTTAATTTTCTACAGCTGGCATGATTTTTTTGTCTTGATTTTCAAGCTCTTTTTCCAGTACTGCCTTATAAGCATCTACTTGTGATATCCAAGTGTACTCACTAACTTTGTGCATGTAATTTATAATCTGTTATTACTACCTCTGTCATAACACAGACGCCTGAAGAAATATCTTTCCTATGAAACAAATGGAACAACACAGAATTAAGTTTTTAAAATTAATTTATTGTCATTACATTTCTATCACTTCAACATTATGAAAACATATTTTGTTAAATTTTCATATGTGACAGCATCAGTGATGTTGTTGCTGATTTTATTTTTAATTGTAGGAAAGTTTTGTATTTTATCTTTAATTTGGTTCTGAAAAACTTCAAAGTGTCTTCGTGGGACATCTTATAAACCTATTTGCTATTAATGAAATAGCAATGCTAACTCATTGTTAAAATAAAATGCTAACACTTCTTACAATCCTGCTAAGTGCGTGTTTTAGATTAAACTTCTGTTTAACTCATCATGGGCATCTGAGAAGTTGCGTTTCTTGCCATATTGAAATTTACTGCAATTAGAAAAAGTTCTTAATTGCTTCTTATCTGTCTAGTGGTAGAAGTAAATGTGTTCAAAAATAGGCCATGATTTTGATAAAAAAATTTCATTGTTATAAAAAAAATATATTTATGTGAGCAGTAGAGAAATTAATAAGGGTATGCCTGTGAGAAAAGAGTCTAAAAAATCCTGTTCTGATTTTCAAGTACAGTTTCTATACAAATGATCAAGTTTTCTGTCATATAGTGCTGTCTGAACTCAAGAAAATCTTCCTGATAAAAATAATATTGTACTTGAAAAGTTGCTGTGGTTTCATGGTAATTTTTTGTCTGTTCCACTATACTTACTGCCTCTTCCCTGTTGGAGCCATTCCTCCACAACTACATTTGTCTTCTGTATGATGTGTTACGTACCATGATGTAATTTATCCATTTTTGGGAATCTGGATTACAGATCTTGACCCAACAGCTAGGTTTGATTAGATAGCTAAAATACAGCATATTAACACTGTTAACATAACACTGTTCTAGAGTGTGATTCAACTTTCAATGTCTTTCTTGAGAAACTGGTTTACATGCTTTGATTTCTATTGATTTTTAAACCAAAAGAAAGCAATTGTTGCAAAAAACCCAACTCCAGACCAAAACAAATATTCCATCAAGAAATAACTTCTATCAAAAAATCCCAGTGAGAAGACTTCAGCATACTGAAGGCTTGTATATTGTAAGCTAAATATGATTCTGAGTTTGCATTATGTAGTTTGTTCACATATTATTGCACTTCACTTTTTATTGTATATCCAAACATTTCATTATTAAGATGGGGATCTAAGGTATTAAATTATTTTCTGAACATTTACTACAATACTCATATTATTCTTGTTTCATAGAAATACTTTTGCAAATGCCTGCTCATATTCAGCAGAAATAAAGTAGATGAGACTGTGGATGCAAACAGTACAAATGTGTGGGTTTAAAAAAGTTAATAGTTGAGAAAATTCTCAGGGCAACTTGTCCTGGTGTCTCAGCACCCTCACTACAAAAAAATTCTTTCTTGTATCTAGCATAAATCTACCTGCTTTCAGTTTAAATCCATTGCCCCTTGTTCTGTCACTACAAACTTTGGTAAAGAGTCTCTCCATCTTCCCTATAAACTGCCTTTATATACTGGTCTGCCTGGAGTCTTCTGCTCCCCAGGATGTGATGGGTTTTTTTTTCCATAGGAGAGTTCCAGCTCTCTAATAATTTTTTCTGATCCTTCTCTGGAACTGTTTTAACAGGTCCTTGTTTTTCTTGCACTGGGAGCTCCAGAGCTGGACACAGTCCTCCAGGGATGGTATTAGATGAGCAGAAATCCTGCTCCCTTGACACAGAAGACACCCTCCATGGACTAACCTCCGTGGAGATGCTTCAGAGCAGCACCACAGTACGTGACACAGCAGTATGAGCCACTCATCAGTCACATAGGTGAGGAAGCCAGACCTTGTGCTCCACCCTCAGGTTCTGATGTCACGGAGCTCTATATAGGTTACTTTTTATCCTCCCGTTCTCCTCTAAATTTACCCTCTTTGATCAGTTCATCTACTTCCCTCTGCACTATATGTAATCTGATGAGATTACTTATTTGTGTATTTAGGACTCTAATAATGGAGATATATGCTTTCTGGTGCTGAATTTGAGGTTGTCCTTTAATTATTTTGATTAAAACAGATGAGGGTCCATAAATCAAACCTCATTGATAGAGAAGTAACAGAAAAATGCACATAATACTGATAAAAATATTACATTACCTTACTTTCATCTTAATCCAATGGATGCTGCAGTATTAATTCTGGATATATTTCCTTATACTTATTATGATGAATTATGACATAATGGTCCTGATAAATTCTGTGAGTTTGTTTTAAGCAATATATTTTTCAAGTTTACGTGATGATTTTTCACCTTATGCACACTATACCAAAACTCAATATAAACAATCCAATCTATGTAAATAATTTACTTTTATCATTTTCAACTTTTATTAATATATACCTCAGCTTGAATAAGAGCTGTGTGCTTGTTCACACTCTGGAGTTTTTTGAGGAAGTATTAGATAAAAATTAAACAGTAAAAAAATTGTAAAAATAAGTTATAAATAAAATAATTCTATTCCATAAATAATGTCTTGAAAATGGGAAGTTTGATGCTACTTCTACTTTATTTGAAAGTGATGCCATAAAAGAATCTGCAAATTTGTTGGGAAAGGGTCTTTTTATTCATTTACTATTGATTCAAATGAAGTACATAAAAAAAGATCATCTGTGTTTATGCTCAGAAAAAAGTCAGCATTTCTTAATTACAAGACATCAAAGAGGAATGTTGCTATTTTGGGAAAGAAAACAAAATAGCTGTTTCTGCTATTCAGAAAGGCAAACTAATTTGGTAAATGTCAAGATAGAGAACTCTTTAGAGTCAGAAGGCAGAAAATGAGCTTCAGAGTGGAAGGTTCGACTTAATATCTATACCACTAGGTACAGGTTGATGGTATGGAATTGCCATAAAAGATATTTACTGTTTTTACAAGTATTTTGTGCTAAAAGGAGAGTGCAAATGTTTCATAACATACTTCAATTAGGTCAATCTTCACCAGCAGACTGACTGCTATGTGTGTGAAAGACACTTGTGGAAATATCTAAGGGCTAGGTGCTACAATACGAAAATATATAGCAGACACCAAGTTCGAACAGTTGTTATCAAAGTGGCACTGCTAGCATTTGTAGTGATGTCCTGCAGAAGCTCTGTTCACTTTTTCTGACAAGCAGGCTGTCCAAATAAGTTGTCCCTCTCCTGGCATTTCTGCCATGTGGCAATGATGTGACCGACCTGCTGGCAGGCAGCGCGCCATCCCGACAGATGGGCACGAAACAACCAGCCAAGGATATTTTCATTCTATGTGCAGCAGATGTACACACCCATTAAAAGTGTTGCTCCCTGCTGAGAGAATCAAAACAGCAGTTTGCCTTAACTTCTTTTTTAGAATTAGTAATGTATGGCACCACTAACCCAGCTCTGAAGCTGATTGACGTGGAGTATCATGAGATACTGTGAGGGGAGGGCAAGGAGTTCAAGGTAGTCCCCTACACTGTTGTTATTTAATTCTTCAGGAATTTAAAATTTTTTTGATAGACATTATGCCAATAACACCTGACACAGGGAAAACCATAGAGCTAAGAGCATGCCCTCTATGGCTAACTTTATCGAATATGCAAGCTGTACCCACAGAGATTCTAAAAGTTGCACTTGCAGCACAGCACTGAGAAAAATATTTCCCTTCTGGGCAAAAATTAATTGTGGTCATTACTTTAACGATCAAAGGTTACAAAGGGCAACAAAAGTAGGCTCTATCATTGTATAAGTAACAGAACATTTAATTTCCACCATTAACCATATTTTTTAGCTAGTAATATATCAATAGAAAGGGTATAATTGAAGATACAGGCTGTTTTTCTCAAAATTATTTTTACTTAACCATATGGAAAATATACAGATTAGTGGCTTTTAGACAGTAGCTTTTTGGGCACATCTAAATTTTTGTTGTCTGGAAAACAAAACAACTAATATAAACTGTTTCAGGTAATTTCAAATGCTCATATTCCAGCAAAGCCTCAATTTTGACGGTTTATATTTAAAAGACTTTCATTAGTGTTATTATGAAGTTGCTTTGAAAGAATTTGCTAAGAAGTGGGATGAAATGAGGCTACAATAAATCTCTGGTTTTAAGCTGGAGGACATAGCAATACAAGGAACAGGGCAGAGTGAAAATATCTTGAAAATATGCCATTTAGATACAGCCTTTACTGTTGTCAGGATATATAATGCATTTTTGTCCTCTGTTTAGAACTTGTAGAAAAAAGGAAATACTTCCATCCTTTCAAAATGCTATATTACCCAGGCTGGAAATAATCAATAGAAATTTTGCCTCTTTCAGTGTTTTAGCTTCAGACCTTCAATTACTGCTGAATCAAAAATTTGTAACCGGGCTCAAACCTAGTCCACATTTGTGAATCAACACATAAAGCATACACTCTCCATCACTGGGAAACGCTTGCTCTCTAGGACACTGCCCTCCTCCTGTAAGTATAAGTAAGTTCTGCAAGAACATTACTGCCCCTTCTTGTCCCCAGTTTGCCCAATTCCAACCATTCTATAAAAGGTAAGGATCTCAGTTAGATATAGCTGGTTACCTCCTTATTTAATCCACAAGAGGTATAGCTTCTAATGTTGATAATTGCTACTGTCCCCATACAAGAAAGCAATCAGGATTCAGCACATGATAATAAACTCACCTTTTCATTTTTAAGTGATCCTTAAAGCCTACATTTCTATCAGCTTTTCCTCTTCCTACTGATTAAGTTCTGTTCTTAGATCTTGCCTGATTATGGTCTGACACAAAACTTCCTCCAAGCAGCCTAAAAACCCAATCTATGCAGCACAAAAATAGGAAATATCTTTCTTCTGCATCTTGTTTCTGACCATTTCCACAAGTGATAGACTTTTACTCTGCATAGAAACAGATGCATAGCTAAATTCAGCTAAAATCCATGCCATCTCTATTATTTCTTCCCATTTGAGGGCTGGGCAGACAAAGAATGAAATGCTTTCCCTCATGTAAATGATTTATGGAGCTCTAGACACAAATAATTGTTCCAGATCCAGTTCTGTGCATATATTATTCCCACACCATGTGTTATTTTCTTTGTTTGTTTGTGGAGGTTCTTTGTTGTTTTGTTTTTTTTTTAGGGGATTATACTATGCAAAGTTTTCTTATACATATTAAATATTTACATTGCTGTTGTTGAAATTGTGAGGATCCAAACTATGATTTTTGTTGTGAAAAATAATTCATCCTCTAAAAAGTTTAATTACTAAATATTTGGGACATACGAAGATTTGGATGAAGGAAATATTGTGTCATAAATCCAGCAGACAAAAGAAAGGAGTCTTGTGTTACTCCGTTATACAGTTCTGAGATGTTTTCAGTCTGCTTTGCAAAGAGAGTAACTAACAGACTGTGTTTCTATATACAAGTATAGGCTTGTGTCTACATCTTACCTTTAATTTTAGCCTTATGCACAGCTTCAGACAAATACATCAAGTATCTGAAAAGATAGTGATTTTCTGTATGTTTTGGGAGAACAAGCATCCAAATAGAAAAGGTGCTTAGTAATGTTCTTGTGAGGATATGAATGCAATGGGTAAATTAATCTGATATCAAAAAATCCACACAGGAGCACCACTGAGGCACAAATCTCTTGGGAAAAGGACTTTGTAAAGTGGCACTGTTCTCAGAATAACAGTTCAACATTTTATGGTTATTCTTGCTTGAGATTGGGACTGCATGAAGACTGTCAAGGTGTGAAGTCAATCCCTAAAAACTGAATTGCACTGAAGTCTGGAGGCACCCATGAAGAACAAGTTGCTTTATTTCAAAGTAGCTTAATCTTTTCACTTTCATATGTAGATAAGCTTAGTATCTACTCTAACTCTCGTTACACATTTGTGGAAATGTCTGTCACTGCCCTGAACTGACATATCTAAAGATATATTCAGAGATTGTGCTGGGGGATGAGAAAATGTTCTAAACGATGATGGAAGAGAAATGACTCCAGCTTTAAAGTAACCAAGAGAAGAGCTACTTGAAACAAGCATTGAGTAATCCACATCTTAAAACTGACAATGCAGTGAAAAGCAAGATAGACACTTAAGACAATTACTTTAAAAAGTAGCAATAGGAAGGATTATGTATCTTCAGAATTCTCTAAAATTAATAGGTAACATGAAATTTTCATGGTAGTGGTTAGAAAACGACTACTTCTTTCCAACACTTGCATTCTGAAATATGAAATACTTCAATCAAGCTGTTCATTTCAGTGTGTTTATATTCAGTTTGTAATGATAAGTACTATAAGTTTTTTTTGCAGGATTTATAAACAGATGCCATTTTTGTTATTGAACTAAAAAAAAAATCTTTCATCTTTTGTCATTGAACCAAAAAAAAAAATCTTTCATAGAAGTAAAAATACTTATATTATAACTTATATCCATTGGGAAAGCTTGTTACCAGAACAATATATTTGTGATTAAATTTTATCACAGAAATTTTTATTGGAAGTTTTCTAGGTTTCTTGAAATGTTCTGAGGAAATTGTAAAAGAACATATTTTTGTTTTACATGCAGTTTTTAATAGAAAATTTTGAAGTGTGAATTCTTTTTTCAAAAAATGGATATTTTCCCTTAGGAAAGGGAGATGGAAAAAATACCCTGCAAGCCAAACTCAAATTCCTTCTTAATGGAAATGCTATTAATAGGACTTAAATAACAAACATAATTGTTCNTTTTTTTTTTTTTTTTGTGCTTTCTGAAGATAGTTTGAACTTGTTTCATTGATTTGCACACTTTGGATGTCACAGTTTTATACTTCTTTATCACCATGTTTTCTTGGGGTAAAACTGCCCCAAGTTTTAGCTCTTAATAGCCAAAGGAAAAATATTGGTTCGTAGCAATAACTCTCTGGTCCTCCAGATACAAACATCATTAAAACATCCCTTCTTGGGTACATTGGATACGCGTAAATTAAATGACAGTTTGCCAAGCAAGTACACTTGAGGAAAAAATTATGAGTGAAGAAAATGATAAATTAAAGGCTATAATTTAGTTTTGAAACTAATTTGAAGAATATTTATTCTGGAAACTTTGTTGCATATGTTTCCAATAATGATTCTGCTGGAATTTCTATCTCGGATATGACAGCAAAGACTTAATTGCTGAAGCTCACAGAATGGTCTTTTATTCTTGCACCAACTGAGAATATTTCAGCAACATGCAGTTTGGGAAAAGAAGACTTACAACAAACAGCTCCTTTTCAAACAGGGGAGATGGCAGTTCAGGTGGCTACCATCTTCCAAAAAGCTCAGAAAGAATCTTCCAGTGGTATGCTTTTATATGATCAAAGGACGAACTGGTGCTATTGATAGTGAGGCTGATATTTTAGAGGGAACTCCAGGTCAAGCCAAGGACTGCATTCACAATAGCAGACTGGATCTTATTAATGCATTGTATATTTGAGATGGAATTGAACACAGCATGCACACTTTGTTGAGCATTTCTGAACAACATCAAAGTAGTTCATTATGTAAATATTGGAATGAACCTTTAAAAATTTAACTTATAACATTAGGTTTTCTCCCTGAACAAAATAATAAAAAATTGCATTTTTAGTCAAAATTTATATTTTTTGGTTACTCTAACTTCAAGTTCACAAATTTTAGACAGCTCTTGATATAACAAGACATTTGTGACATTTTTGTAGCTCTGAAGAAACTTACAATCAGGTGCAGTGTTTGATGTGCAAAGAGAATGTGGCTGAAGTAATGGTGCATTTGCATTTTCCAGCAGATTCATAGGAAATATATGATGTGCTTTATGTCACAAGGAATAATTTATTATAGCTTACATGATAAAAAGCTTAAATCAAATCACTTACTGAGTTCTATGCTGTCTTTTTATTTCCAATCAGACAAAGAAGAGTTTAATACTGAGGGGGAAAAAAAAGCCATTCACACAGAATCTATGGAACATTTAAACTATAATGCATCCCTAGAATACTATTCCAGGGATGCATTATAGTCATAGGACCACAGAGTGATTAAAAATCCATAATGGAGTATTTCTTTCCCAGGTATACACATAAAAAGACCTCTTATCCTTACAATTTGACTTCCATCCACTCAAACAATTTTGTTCATTAGGTACTGGTGTGGAAAGTAATGCATCTAAAAGAATAAACCCTATTTTCTGGTACAGGACAGTTCATTATCCTAAAAGCCCTTTCATTATGTCCCTTAAATTGTGAAGGCAAGGGACATCCTGCTTATGATTTAGCCTGAGAACAACGTACATTCTTGAAATAAATGATGAAAATGTCTGTAGATGCACAGCTGCATGTGTACATGCATATAGTGGTACTTCTGCTTGCCCTTTATTGAAGCAGCGAAGCACAAACAAGTTGAGGTTCAACAAATTTAAAGCAGAGGAAATATCATTGAAGTTCTTCTCCTCACTAATTTTGTAATTTTGTGTAGTGGTTCACTAAAGAAAAATAGAAATTTAGACATTCAGTTCTCACTTTGAGATTTATGTGAAATACGAGGACCAGTTTCTAGACCCTGGAGAAAAAGGCAGCTTGCTTGCTCCAACAGTGAATGGGATTGTGAAGCAATATGCTTGAAATGTAGTATGTTTTAAGTAGACTAAGAGAAGAGCTGACATGCTCAAGAGTTGATTTGATTTCCTTTCTCCAGCTGATATAGTTAACCCAGTGGAATAAACTTTCTGCCTCTGTAAATTTTGTCTAATTTCTGTCTGTTGACCATTATCACTAAAACTATACTAATATTAAAGGTATAAATAATTTAATACAGCATGACTTGAGAATGAAAACAAGTGCTAGTAATACTTCTACACTTGACATCAGCATAATTTTTGTAATTTCTTCATAGATGACTTGATTATCCTTGTGGGTCCCTTCCAACTCAGAATATTCTGTGATTCTGTGGCTTTTCTTTTCTTTGCACTCTCTACAATTGTAAGCAAATGTTGCCTGTTAGCACACATTAAATAAGGCACCTGTATCCCGAGGAAAAGCATCAATCTGTTGTGCATTTGTTCCTTATTCTTAAGGAAACATGAAAAAAATAACTGAACAAACATAGGAGACATAGACACGTTATTACAAGTGAAAAATAGTAGCATGACACAAATTCATTTGTATGAGCTGGTTTATGTCCATTAAAGTAAATGGAGTGGTCTTCATTAGACTGTGATATCTAACTGAAAACTTTGACAAGCTCTCATCATTGTGGAAGAATTTCCTTTCCATTACCTTTTTTGACCCCCTACTCACTTTTTACCTTGGTTTAGTATGCACAACATAAAATCTCTAAATTATCTAAATAGAGTTATAAAACTTTCCTAATAAACTGCAAATTAGGTGATTTCTTGCTGACTCTTTTCTTTGTCACAGGAGTTTTTCTCACTAGTTCCACTGCCAAATTTGTAAGAAAGTGTGATAAGGCCCATGGGTGTGAAACATCCTAAGCCTCTCAGACACCCTTAACATCTGCATAACCTGCAGCACTGATCATTTAGTGCATGTATGGACCAGTCTAGAACATAAAGAAATCTACAGAAATGCCCACTAGTTTTTTCTCCTTTTATATTAAATTTCTTTGTGGAAACCTGCAATTATCTATGCCTGGAAATGCATAATGCATAAATTCGGGGTAACTACTTATAATTTTATATTGTATTGCTAAATGGTGAAAGGGGGAAAGGTATAAAACCAGGATCTCCAGTGATGAACGATGGGATGGTGTGCCAAAATTGGAGGAAATGAACACTAATGGGATCTCCCAATCTGCTTCACCTGGTTTTGGCTCCAAAGTACCACACCTGAAATGTTTCTACAGTAATACCCAAAGCATGAGGAACAAACAAGAGGAGCTGGAACCTTTGGCCCACTCCCAGAGATTTGACATCATTGGCACAAGTGAAAGCTGGTGGGACAAATCCTGTGACTGTAATGCCCTGCCAGATGGTTGCAGGGTCTTCAGGAGGGATAGGCAGGGCAGAAGAGGTGCTGAGGGGTTGCATTGTATGTTATGAATTGTATGAAGGGTCAACATTTTGCATAATGGACAAAGACAAGTTAATTGGGCCCATTTTCTGAATCACTTGTCTGTCTTCAGGTAACTCTGCTTTGTGACTAGACCACGTTGTATGCCTTGTTTAATTGTATAGGTTAAGTCTGTAAGCTTAACTATGCTGGTTTCTGGTAAAAGGTTAGATGGTCAAGGTTTGGGATTTGAGATTTAAAATCTACGATAATTGGACTAGATTAGATATTTCTGATTTATGTAGCCTGTGGCTGGTTTTACATTTATTTTGTCCTTATTGTCCTCTTAATTTCCTAGTACACTGCACAGATATATTAATTTACTACTCATACTGAATATAAGGTCAATGTCTCACTTTTGTTTGTAGTTGATTGCTTATCACCTATTCAAGACTCTGTTTCAATTTACCATGTGTATTTGATGATTGCTCCTCAGTAAGTCCTTACAAAAGAATACTGATCATGTTTTCTTTTCTCTCTAACAGCTGCTCAGTAATTTCACAAGATGTAATGTAAGTCTATTCATGAAGTAAAGTGAGACCCTCTCAGCTCATGTTGATTGTGCTCCTGGAGATGCTCACCAGTCTGTTGAATATATTCTGCATTTTTTTTTTTTAACCAAGCAGAATGCACACTGAAGACCATATGAAGAAAAACTTAAGCCTCTTTCTCTCTTACACACAATACACATTCTGATTCCAATGGAAGATATCCAGCTAAATCCTCTGTATTATTTGGATATTTCAAGAGCCGATTTTGTGAAACGTTTGCAAAACATTTATGTTCAATCCCAGTGCACTCCTCCTCCCTGACCTTATTGTCAGCAGGCAGTCAGTAAGATACTGAAACAGAGTCCAGATGCAGACCTCAGATGTAGCTGAAGAGGGTTTTTTTCATAAAATATTCTGTAAAGGTATTTGAGTTCTTATGTTCAGTACTTATGTGAGAAAATAAAACTGATGATTTAGAATTTTAAAATATACTGTATTTTTATAACTTTAAAAATGACAAGTGAGAGAAAATGCCAGATGGACTATTTGGCTTAAAGTTCTAACAAAAATGGAAACAGAAGATGACAATAATCAGGCAAATATCATTTCACAAGTGAAAGTTCCCAGAGCTCTTTTTTGGATTGAAATATTGAAGTAGTCACATGGCCGGCTTGCAAGCATTTCAAATCAGTAAGAATTAACAATTTCTGCTATAGAAGGTACAGAGTAATTCTGTAAAACTTTGTCCAATGAGGCTATCTCTATGTGTGTCATGCTTAACTTCAGCTGGCGACTGCCTGCTTTGCATAAAATACTTACAAAATTTATTGGACTAGGGAGGCAGAATATGTAATGGTTCATGAGTAGCATAATAGCACAGTGATTATGGTACTAACCTAGGAGGAAGGATTCTCTTAAGGGAGCAGGGGTGGGTGGTGGTTGAGTGAAGGTTCAAATTCCTCTTTGCTATATGTGACAAATATGATACTTGTAAAACAGTAGAAGTTAATATACTTGGTACCTGAGAGGTAATTTTTTGAAAAACTAATTATCACAGGTAGTTCATGCTCACAGAAATTAATGGAAATCCTTTTTCCATATATGAAATATTGTCAATGAAAATTCTGCTCAAAATTTCCATGCAAGGCCAGGGAAACCTTTTGAAAAATACACTGCAAACTTCCAAATGCCAAAATATGGTACATAAATACGTCCCGTAGGACTCAAATTTTGGGGAAGAAGATGCAGAAGACATAATATTCTAGACATCCTACCTCTGTCAGGAAGCCTTTCTATATCTTCAATATGATTTTTCTTCATTTTCAATTTGCATAATGTCGAGTGATAAAAATGAATTGATGGGTGTGCCACATTGATCTTAGAACCAAATTAATTTCTTTTATGATAAGGACCATTTGAAAGATAAACATTCTATGTTGCTGGGTGAAATAGAAGGTAAGTATGGAAATTCTTTCTCCTTGATATGTGTCTTCTATGTTTTTAAATTAAGGTAGGCAGCATATATAATTCTAATTACTCCTATAATGTCTAAATTTATCTTTAAATTAGACACTTGCAGTGTACATCAAATATATTCTTGACCATTTATCTACTATTTTCATGCATCTCTAATCCATGGTATGTATTTGTTTGCTACAATGTGATTGTAGGAGTCTCTTCTCTGCCAAGATGCTAAAATAAATGTTTGAAAATGTTATGAATCATGCTGTTGAGGTTTACTTCCAAGATCTTGCTAGCAGCTTCCCATAAAAATCCCACTTGGATACTCATTCTCTTCTTTTTTTAAGAAAGGGTATTCCCTTTCATAAAAAAAGAAGAGAATGAGTATCCAAGTCACTTTTATGTCACATCCAGTGAATAACATCCAAAAATTTAAAAAATTATTATTTATTTAGTAAATAACAATAGAGAAACAAAGGGGTAGAATGTTGCAAGTAGAGGACAGAGATTCATAAAAGGTGTTTTAAGTTAGAATGGAAATATTACAGAATTATCATCAGATGCTTAGCATTTGCAAAGTGTTATGTTCGCAATTTTTACACATGGAAAAAAGTCTGAAGTTAAGTATTTTTCATGTGTGTTGGCCAAACTTTCAGAACAAACGCCCCAGGTGAGCAGTTCTGAAGTTAGTTAGAACTATTTTACAAACTAAATTTACAAACCTGCATATTTCTTCCAATTCAGTCTGTCTCAGAACTTAATATTTTAAGGACAGATGTAATAGGGATGTTAAATGTTAGATTTCCCTAAGCCAAAATTTCAAAATTTACTCCTCCTTGCAGAGTTAAGAATTCTAAATTTTCTACAGTTACAGTGGTACAGAAAGAAATAGTCTCTGGTGATGTGGATGATCAGGGAAGCAGACATTTAGTATGCAGTGCCTGACTTGGAGTCTAGTAGCCATGGATATAAGTGCAGAGAGCTGATTCCATGTTCCCATGCCTGTTTATACATTTTATATGAAAAGAATTTCATTTAAATATTGAAGTAACTGGAAGAAAACAGAATTCACCTCTCTCATTTCTGATCAGCTTTACTGAACTCTTTTAGGAGAAAGTCGTACCTGTTCTTGTGGGCCTGGGCAATTGCTGACCTTTGCTGCAGACTAAAAGACTTTGAACCACTTCAAATGGAAGGAAAAAGACCATAATTCTACCCAAACCAGGATACCTTGATGGCTCTGGAATTCTTGTGGAAGAGGTGGGTTTGCACGTTTCCAGTAACAACAGGAGAAAAGAAAGCATCTCTGCCACTAGAAAGGGGGAGTAGAGAGCCCTGTATTCAGATTAATAATTACTATGCTGGGACAAAGCCATGTATTGATCATGCCTATTGGAGATTAGTAACATGACAATTCACTGCATTTGCTCTTAATAGAAGAAAACATGATTTCCCAGAGAAATTGCAGAGGATCAGTGCTTCCAACATAAGAGAAGCAATCCACAAAACTTTCCTAAGAGCTCATTTCTTCCCTACCAGTCCTGGACTCATTCCTTCTTGCTCTCAATTTACACTCACTCTCCTTGTTTAATAAGACCCTAAGACCTTACAATTTACTTGAAACATCAACCTGATGCTTGTTTCTGCCAGAAGTTTCAAGCATTTAAGTCAGAAACTGCAGCAGCTAGAGAGTTCATGAATTTGAGTTCAGCAAGGGTTTTGGGCCAGCATCACTGGACTTAGCGCCTGGAAACCTACCTGAGACCATTTTCACATCTAGTTCCTATTTTGGTACTGAAAATATTTCCCTTTGATAATATATATATAAGATAGCTAGTTCAAAAACAAATGGAGCAAAAATTCCCTATGCTTTCTTAATATATTATTAGGACAGACATTATTGTTTTATGAGGGGAGATTAGCTCTCTTGGACCTACTTTATGACATGCAGCCTTTTCTCTCTAAGTTTTGTTTTTCCATTATAGCTTCTGACATTACCAGATAGGTAAAATTTTATATGTAAATTTGGAATTAATCCATATTCATTACTATGATAGGGAATAAAAAATTTCTTGATCCCTGTATTAAAAAATAGCATAAAAAGAACATGACTGAAAGTATGGTGAAATAATTTTTAATTAATTTTTAATCCTGACATTACAGTATATTTTTTCTGAAGTTTAAAACACTTCTGGAATAAATTGCTTTCAGATCCTTCTCCTTTTATTCTTTAGATTTCTGTGTGCTATCTTTTACCTGGCAGATGTGTGTGTATACACTCATAAGTGAGGAATAGGAGCAATGAGTTGAAGGAGGTAGATTTAAAGCTGCAATCAATTAATCTGTTGCTAGGGAACAGTCAGCTGCCCACTCACAAAATAGCAGTCAGCTGGCTGGAGTTGGGAACATATAAAATGGAAGTACAAAACACTACAGTTCTCTTGCCTATTATTGATTTTTTTTTTTAATACTAATACTGTTTTTATGAAGGGAAATGGAAGGAAAGTTTGATAGCAAAGGTCAAAATATCATATGTATTTTACTCTGAGTTGAGATGCTTGATTAACTGACTGCAGGAGTTTGGGTTTGTGTTTGGCTACTTTTATCTTTATCACTCTTAACCAGTATGGACTGGAGTGGCGCAGTATGTGGAAATATATCATAGAAGAACATGTTCGACCACACCAGGTTAGCCTAATGTGTCTGATTGGGGAATACTTTGAAAATCCTAGGCATTTAATGGAATGCCAGTTAATTAAAGCTTGATGAATTTCAAAGAGTAAGCACTGGTTGTCAGAGATAAGAGATGACCCTGCCTGATATATATAGACACAAGAGATTTCAGTTCACTCACTTAGAGCTCACTCAAGTATGTGAGAGGTTTCAGACTTGAAACAGAATTCCCCATCTAAAGTTCAAATGTGATTTTTGAATCTAGCAAAGCATCTGTCACAGGTGTTTCTGGCTTGTTTTCTTGTTCTGGCAAAGAAGGGCTAATTTTGAAATGACTTTCATAGAAATTTGGAAATTTTAGAGAAATGTTAGCATAGAACCTAAGTTTTCTTACTCATGATAGTTTTCCATTTTAATTCTTTAAACATACTTTTTCTGTAATCTTTGTTCTTCATGGTTTTCAATATTAATGTTAAAGACTAAAGTGAAGCACCATTAAAAGTTTTGTATAACTATATAAGTACTTTCATGGTCATGTGAGGCAGAATACACTGATCCTTCCTGAACAATATTCTTACATGGCTTCTACACATGACAGAGGATAAAAAGCTAGGCCAAACTTTGAAATTTTCTTCATATAATTTATATTCTTGCTTCCATTTCTACATATGTTGATGTATGGGAGAGGTAAAAAGTAGCAAAAGATAAGATGGAAGACTTGGCTTTGGTCATTCAATCATCCAGCTACCTGTGGTCTCCTGAAGTATCTCTAGGAAGCCCTAGTATTTAAAGCTCTGTGTCTGCAATGTTAGTGCCTAATTTGCATTTATAAATTGGAAATCATAAATATTGCCATATGTGTCTGGCTTGAATTAACCTACTTAAACGTGAACCACCAGCCTGTGGGCTGTGTATGCCTTATGCACTACATTTTCTGATGATTTCCTGTAAGTACCTGTGACATACAACACAAACTGGCTATATATAATTGTTTTCCAGTGTATATAAATAAAAAAGCTTTCAGAATGACAAGCAAAAAGAAATAATTTTGGGCCATACCAGAACTGTCTATGCTTCTTAATTTTCTGAACAGAAAGAATTGTCTCTGTTATAGGAATGAAGATTGCATAATTTTCTGGGGTTTTTTTTTTTTTTTTTTTCATTATTTACTTGCTCTTCCCTGTTGTGGAAGTAGTTGAAAAATATCTTCTCTAAGTGTTCATAGAGTTGAGACAAGCACTTCAGAACCAGTAATTGCTGATCATGACTCCCCATAATTGTGTCTCCATCTCTGTTCATATCTTACTCTGCTCTTGTCAAGATGGCACTGCTGAAATCAGGTTCCTAGGTGAAGTAACACAGTGTGGCACTGCTGCTGCAATGGAGATAGAAGGGAAGCACACCCATCTTCTGGCCTCAGGTCTCTTGCTTTGCTGGTGTGGTGTTCTGCATGTGTTTTCTGGGTGGAGGCAGGCACAAACCAGGGCAAAGAGTGCAGGAATGGTGTTGTGGCTGCTCGACTCTAGTACATTGCAATGTGTGGCTTCACTGAGTTGAACCACTGAAGGAAGAAGGGCATTGTGCCACTGTAGGCTGGACATTTCTAAACTGCAACTGCATTTCTGAAACTCTTTTACTTTAGGCTTTGAATTTTAAATATTAATCAATTTGTACTCTATGTAACTGTCTGCTCTGTTTCTGCCTCAAGTCACAGGGAACCAGCTGAGATGAAGTCCAGGGACTCGGTACACCCACTACTACAGAACACAGAACAAGCAAAAATAAAGGTTTAACCTGGAAGTTATTGCTTAGACAGTTTGTGGACCTTAAATAGATTCAGTATTGTAAATTTAATATGTCATCTTAAGTCCACAGAACAGGTAAATTTTTGAAATTTTAGGGTTGAATATTAATTTAATATAATAATATGCAGATTTATTAAGTCAGGATACTGTGCAATTTAACTTTTAAAATTCATCTTAGAATAAGGGTTTCTGGAACTATGACCTCTGCACGAGGTTTTTTGTGGCATATATCTGTTTGTACCTCTTACAGCTAGGTTTTCATGAAATGTCATGGGGTATGCAAATGATAATAATAATATTTTATTGATTTCTCATATTCAGCTACTTTTTATTCCATGCTTCAACTCCATGAAATAAAAATTCACTGTAGGCAATAAAAAAGTGCATATTAATCACAAGCTAATATGAATTTTATTTTATATTCTGAGTAAGTATTTTTAATGAGAAATTTGGATGTTCATCTATTCATATATTCACTGGAGCAAATATCTTTTAAGGTGTGACTAAGAGGAAGCCCACAAATATGAAGGATATTTTTTCTTTTGATGCATAGAGTATTGGAGTTGGATGAGAGATCAATTATGTTACGTTGCAGATTATCTTGGAAGGACTTTAGTTACTACACATTAGAATGCTTGCACATGAATCAGCCTCCTGCTGAAGACTTAACATGTTCCTGATGCTGGGTTTATATGAACACTGGTGCCAACAGGTCAGGGGAGGTGACACTTCCACTCAGGATTGGTGGGGTTGCACACGAAGTGCTGTGTTTGTGGGCACAAATTGAAGTACAGAAAATTCTGTTTTAATCTAAGAAACAACTTTTTAATTCTGGAGGTAGTCAAAGACTTGAACAGCTTGATGAAAGAGGAGATGGAGTCTGTCAACATCTCTAGAAATATTTGAAAACTAACTGGCTGTGTTCCTGAGCAGCCAGTTGTAATTTATCCTGTTTTGAACAGGGAACTAAGACTAGATGACCTCCAGAGGTCGCTTCCAACTTCAGTGATTCTTTGGAAATAATTAGCACGACAACGGACTTAATTACCATATAATTTTTTCTTTTTTTTAAAATTTATTTTGGTTGAATACCAAGGGAAAGTTTAGATGCACCATCTTTTCCTACTCAGTTGAACTGAGTCTACATTGTCTCTATTAAATGAAAGTAATACTGGGAGGCATTATGAAGAATTAGAATTTTCCATAATTTTGGCTTTCTTTTCCACCATTGCACAGGTTTGGAGGGAAGTTCTCCCCAGATACATGAATAGGTGCAGACACCAACTTCATTGCTGAAGGAAAATAAGTTGTGTAGCAAGGAGGCTATTATTAGTGTTGACAGGCATATTGGTAGAAACCTTATCTGCAGTGATGTTTGTGTAGTTGTTTTCCTACCTCTATCCTTTTCTTTTTTTTTCCCTAGGATTATTTTACTAGGATGATGTCTAGTAAATCTGACCCTTCTTTGCACATCAATGTTCCTCAATAGAATCCATTACTTCTATTACTATCAAATATTGGAGAGAGTTTATTATTAAGTGACAGTTGCAGCAACCAGTTTGATGAAATAGGAAATTCCAAGGTGCTCAGGAAGCAGCTGTATCACAATATTTTTAGAAAGACTGGAACTTATATGATTCCCCTAGCTGCTACAAAATAACTTCTGAACAAAATAAATAAAAGTATTATTGAAAATCTAGGGGTCTGCGAACTTCAAGGCTACAGGGATTTCCTGGTACCTGAATATGAATGCTGAATCACTTATGTATCTATTCAAAATCACTGATTTGGGAACTTACACAACATGATGGCAAGTAATCATGTTCTGAATCCAGTATAATGTACTGCATTTATTATTTTATGGCATTACAGAGTAACTGACACTTTTGGCTTTATCAGCAAACTCTCAGCTGGCTGTAACATAAAAATATCAAGGTATCAGCAGATTAATTTTTTTATATTATATTAAATCTACAGTTCTGACAGAGAAAGTTAAATATCAGGTTGGTTTTTTTTTTTAAGTATAGGAGTAAGCACTGCACAAGTTTTATGGAAGAACAGTTCAATTGATGATAGCTTCTTTTTATAGATCTGAATACGTTCCATCCTCACTGCTGTAATGTTAATATTTGTGGCCAAAAGGTATAATAAGAGAGTTAATATTGAGCTATGTATATGCTAAATGACCAGCAGCTGGGTTCACAGTTCTTGTCCAAGCATGAAGACCACACTACTTGATGCTGTGTGTAATATCAGAGGTCTGTCAGTCTTTTCCCATGTTAAACCATTAATTTAATCCTCCTCCCTCCCATTCATAGAATTTTCAAGAAAACTTGTGGGAACATAATTGTTTTTGAGAATGTATTTTGCCTTTGAATTGGTGAGATGGGATAAAAATTGAATAAGCTGAAGATGGAAAGAGGCATTATGATCTCAAAATGCCTTTTTTTTGGAAGCAGAGTAAAAGAAGCATTTTCTGACACTGTATCCATAGGTGTCTTCTGTGTAGCAATGTTGTTGACATTTTTAATGTTGAGGTGTGTACAGTTTTGAAACTACAAAATAGCACTATTAGACTGAAATTATTGAACTGCAAAACATTAAATTCTGTTTTCTCTAAAGTATTATGGCATATTTTCCATGACTCGCAAAAGCCTTGTATGTCTGAAGCAGAAAGCCAAACCCAAACCATTAGTGAGTTTTTGGTCCTTGTATTTGAAAGAGAACTGAAATTATACTTCTGAGTGAAAGGGAAAATAATTTACAATATTCTTGACTTCTTAAGATTTAATCTGAGATATGGTTACTAAATGCTCCAGTTGAAAGTGGGCAACTCATAAATAAATTTGCTTGTGTGTTTGGTATTTGAGTAATTTATCTGCATTGTTGTGTTGACTGATTAAATAGTAAAAAATATCCCAGCACTCAATACTTCAGAAAAATCACCTGAAGTGGTGTGCAACAAAATACTTGCTTAAAGTGGTGTTGTTTACTAGTACCAGTTAATTTAAGACATAAACCATTAAAAGAAAAAAAAAAGGTGAGAAAAGACAAGCAAGAAAGGTAGATGCATTTTCTTCTCTTTTGTTAAGAAAATGTTTTACTGAAAGGACATCTGATAATTGTAAACATTTCCAGTGCTCATTGTTAGAAAAATGTGACAAAAAACTTTGAACAAGGTACATTATTTGTGTTATAACTGTGCCTCCAGGGTGTCCCAAATCATGTTTTTCATCTTTCATGTCTGTGTAGTGTATAATGAACTATGGTCCATGAAGAACCCACATAGGCATGTAGGAAACAAAAAATATTTGAATATTTTTGAATATGAGGAAATAAAAAACGTCCTCCAAAAACCATTTCTAATCCTTAAATGAACACTGAGAGGAAAAACTGGGGCACAGCTGAGCAGTGGCAGGGGTGGTGGCTGAACTAGGACTTTAAATAAGGTTTTTCTTCAATATAATGCAACTGTTCTTATTGAGCATTGTTCAATCAACATTTTTTTTTTTTTTCCGTCTGGCTGTAGTCAGTCTTTCTTCACAATCTGGAAAAGTTTTGTTTAGAAATCACCTCAATCTTCATTTAAATTTGTAAGCCACTGTTCTCAAACAGTGACTTAACAGGACTTCAGTTGTTAATTGTACTGATTGCCCTTGTGTAAATATACTTGAGAATTTGGACTTTTCTGTAAATATAGAAAAAATAAATGAACAGTTCACCTTATCTATTTTTTTTAAGGAGAAATGGCAAAGTTTAGGGTTTTTTCAAGAAAACTGACAAGGTTGAATACTAGTATATTCAATAGATTAAATAAACATTTAATAAATTTGAGATCAAGCAAAAGAAATCAAATATCAGATATTGCTAATTTTTTTTACATTGAATACATCAGTAACTATAAGTTCTACTGTGAAACTACAGTAGAGCAGACAAATGTGTGTGTCTTATCACCACTAAAAATGGATTTAAGTATAGAAAAACAATAAAACCTGGTGAATACATGAAGGTTATATTAGTATTCCATGATATTTAATCTTGCTATATGGTATGATTATATGTTGAAGAAAAGAAATTTTAAATTTATTAATTGAAATATATATACCCTTATACATTTTCTTTCTCTTTAATGTTTTCTGTGAAGAGCAAAGAAAGTGTAAGACAGGTAAATTTAGTATAATTTTAATTATTATGTTGCCCTGGCAGTACTAAGAACTTTATTATGCTGACCCATTTACTATTGCTGATGCATACATCTTGTACCTTTATGAGTTCATCAGAATGAAAAAGCTCATCTGTGTATTCCAGGACAAATGTGCTTGTATACTTCACGCTTGATAAGAGAAGTGACAGACCTGACAAACTTTGACACAGTTATCTGATTGTTATCTTGAGCTTTCACATCAGCTAGACTGCTGCTTGTTATCACCTTTGCTGATGAGGGCACCAAGCATGACCAGCCCCTCCAGGATCTGATCCTCTCTCACAGCTGTGGTTTAATGGTATTCCCCAGTTCAGTGCTACCACAAACACTCCCAACTCTGCATGTTCTCTCTCCCCCTTCTCCTCCCCCTTCCTGCTGTGGTGGCACAGGTGGCATTGGAGGCCACAACCATGAAGTACGCAAGTTGAGATAAGAACAAATTACTCGAAACAGCAATGAGATAAGAAAACAAATAGAATAACAAAAGTGTACAAGAGAGAGTGATTCACGTGCAAAAATGCTCAGCACATTCTGGGATCCCAGGACAAGGAAGAATATGGGATGGCTCTCCCACTCTGCCCCATTTCTTCAACCAGAAGGAACACTTTTGGAAGGGAGAGAGAGATTCCCTTTCTGCCAACCCTGGCAATGAGATGAGGTGATATTGAATAACATTAGGGTCCTGGTCCCAGCTACTGCAAAAAATTAACCCTGTCCTGGCTGGAACCAGTACAAACAAAAGGCAAAATCATAGTTTCCAATGCAAAGCTTCTTATAAAATGTGTGCATGGGTTAAGGTCCATTTCATTTCCTCCTTGCTTCAGGGGGGCTATGCCACTGCTTCTGCCTTTGAGGAATAAGAATTACAGCTGTCAGTCCTGAGATGAAAAATTATTCTTGCCAAGGAATAAAATTTTCAAAATGTTTCACATCTTTCCTAGAATCTACCCTGCTTTTTTGAGCAGTATTTTGTATTAGTAGCAGGTACTGCATCATGAATTATTAAAACTTGATGTTGGATGAATTCATCCACATACACAACTTTAACAAATTTTCAGTGTTAGTAACTGTAGTAATGATGGAATCTATCAGTTACAGAGCTTCCACTTCAAAAATGACAGCAAAGATGCCTGTGGGTTTTTTTTTCAAATGTACAATCACACTGTTATGCTTCTTTTAGTGATAGCAGAACATTAACCAGCCTACTTCAACAAACTGCTGTCCCTCTTTGGCTGATGGACACTGAAAGGCAGAAAAAAGCCTATTATGTGTAATCTACTCTTTTTAATGGAAATGGAATCTATTTTTTTAATGGAATCTACTCTTTTTAATGGAAATGGAATCTGCTTTATAATGTGAAAATTTTTCTACACCACCTAGAAGAACTTCAACCACATTGGGTGTTTTTAGTAAGGGATTATTTGTGAATTATTATTCCCCTCCCCCCTCCCCCCAAGTAACTATTGAGCTGGAATTAAATATTCTTGGAATTAATGTGGCAGGAATAGAATGTGGCAAGGCTAGCTAAACTCTAGAAACAGCATGGACAGGTGACATGGCAGCTCTTGAATGATGGTGTGCGTTTTATTAAGATTTATCTGTGGGGGAATTATAATGGATGTTGTGCACAATTATACATGGTTGTGAAGCACTGATGCTTCTCATTTCCTGAACACAAACAGGTGAAATATGGTATTTGAGCTTTACGTTTCTTAATAGGGTATGAAGGCATATTAATTTCTTGTGTCTGTTGCATAATTTTCTTGCAAGCTGGTGCTCGAGAGTATGCTGACCCTGGTGTAGATATAAGAACTTCCCATACTGGAAGCTGATGGCTTATTCTAAAGCATTGATTGCCAAGGCTGTTGTTCTAGGCTATGAACCCAAAGAGAAGAGGAGGAATAAAAGTAATTAAATAACTGGAGGCATTTAAAAAGTGCTGGAGAAAGACAGGCATCTTTATAATCTGCCTGTCAAATGTGAAGGAATGAAGTTCCCAGTATAAAGCCTACGGATGAAGAAATAGAAATATAAATGACAAAAAATTTTGACTGGTAACATCTGAGGTTAAAAGGTGTTTGGTACATGTGCTTAGTTATTTAAATTTGTTTATTACAGTATTTTACAGTAGGATAAGAAGAGGAAACACTGACCAGCAAAATTCCCCAAAATGTTGGGATTACAGCAAAGATATTTCCCATTATGTTTCTGGCTCTATTAATTTATAAAGTACATTAAAAAGTGCACTCCTGAAAAGTTTAAATATGAAGTTTGTAGGCGTGCTTATAAAGAAGTATAATTATATCATCACTAACAAATCCATTTAAGTTTATGTCTTTTAAACAAAAATATAATACAAACTTCTCATGTAACTTAATACATGTATGACTTGAAGACCTAAGACATGTCAGTCCTTGTAACACAGAAATGATTCCCACTGGCTATGAAACCTGCATTTCACACAGGGGAGGTTTGTGTAGACACCTTAAATAACCAAAACACCCATGTGGATTTCTTCCTCAGGGAAAGCAGCTGTTCACATCTCATCTACCATGGCTCTCATAGCTGTCCATAGAAGGGGGATATTATACACACTTATGTTTCACTTTTTAAATAAGTAACCCCCCAAAAGAGTACCACTGAATCATACTCAGCAGAACTTTCCCCATGCTCATCTGCTGTTCTGGCTAGCCAAAGGTCTTGGAGATTGGGGTTAGTGCTGAAGGGGCATGGAGGAAGGGATTATTTTGGCTTGGCTTGGCAAGTGTTCCATTATGAAAGTCTTTAACCAACATAAATAGAAATAGGCAAAGCATAATGTAAGTAGCTCTGACAGTGCTACTGACTGCTAGGATTCATTGTTCTAATTAGACAAAAAATGTAAACCTGGAATGTAAAACAGGCATATACATTTCTACACACAAGGAATTTAAGAAACATTATAATAAAATGTTAAAGCTCAATTTTAATTTAATTTCTGGTGTTAGTGAGGCAAGACACATAATGATTTTTTTTTTGATTCCCTAATGCAAACTACACACAAGACCAAAGTGAAAATATTATTACTAGTGGCAAAAAAAGGGTTTTTCTTGGTTTTTGAAGTGTTTGAACTACTTTTATTTTGGGAA
The DNA here is from genome assembly GCA_013397195.1 of Hylia prasina. Lineage (NCBI taxonomy): Eukaryota > Metazoa > Chordata > Aves > Passeriformes > Sylviidae > Hylia > Hylia prasina. Next base: position 41,030 of record VYXD01003062.1, on the reverse strand, counting down.
TTCTTGGGAATTTTTTAGGGAAGCAGCTAGTTTATTGTTTACAACTTCTCTCTAGATGTATGCTGAAGTTCATACACTAACTAGTCACATATACTTTTAGATTGTCCAATAAAAAAATCAATTCTGTGCGTGGAACATAATAAACTGTGATTTTAATTGAAATTTCAATGGGAAAGGAAGATGATGAATTAAACTGCTATGACTTATACAGTTTTCTTATTTCAATAACACTAGAAAGTCTCTCTCTCAGAAAAAAAAATTAGCTGAGGTCCCTTGTCCCTAAATTTTCTGAAAAGCGGGGGAATTTGGCCATGCAATTCCATTATCCTGAGGGTCGAGTGACTAAATCCAATTCAGCTCTAAGAAATTAACTCTGCTACATTGATTTAGCATCATCGCTGTCTATTAGTCAATTGTAAACCCCTGGACCTTGTGACGAATAAAGTATTCCAGTAAGTGCAGCATTTTGAATTCCATTAAATTGCATTCTGCTTTTTAAACTCAATTATCATGAACTCAATTGTAAAAATTCTTCCTACTAAGAAGTATTAAGAAAATCATAGTTCTAACTTACAGCAAATGCTAGACATTTATGCTGTTTTATGATTTATGGTATCCTGCAATCTACTTAAAGCAGGGTGAAAGATTCTTAAGGTCAGCTAAAATACTCTAAGAATAGCATGTGTTGAAATGAAAAACTTAGCAACAATTTCCATTGTAATTTAAACAGTTAGCCTTGTAAAACATATGAGGCTTTCCAATGCTTGAGAAATGGAAACTATGGGAGAAATAGCATGGTGCAAGGGAAGCTTGTAAAATCTGACTTGGTTGTCTCTGGCTGAAGATTGAATTGCAGAAAGGAGCTCTGGAAACTGAGGAACCAGAATCCTATTTCTAGCTGATTTTTTGGGTGTATTTTCTTATGCAAGATTCTACAAAGCATAAGTAAATTCTTAACCCTTATTGAAGTCTCCCACAGAAAAACTGTACTCCATGGGAACCTCTGCTGGTTTATTCATGATGAAACAACTAGGATACTTCATATTACAACCCATGCTTAAATGATTCACAGTTTTGTGAATTTCTAGAGTACATTAGAAAAATAAAGAACTGCATTGGAATGTGTTCCAGTGGAGGGGAAACCCCACCGTAATCATCTGCAGGTAATATATTTAAATGTTTCCTTAGATGGTTGATACATTAGCACAAAGAAAAAGATGCCATTTTGCCTATTAAAAATCATACATACTCAGAGAAATTGCAGAAGATTCCAGCTAGGGACAAAGAGGTGTTTCTCCTTCTCTCAGAATAAAAAGTGCCTTCTGTGTATATATGACTATCATTGGTAAATAATGTACTTTTTTGTGTCATTGAGTAACTAGACCATTATTAACAAGCGCCTCCTGTAGTTTCCTGTAATTTGCTGAGGAAATTATTATAACTGAAACTTCAACTAAACCCAGCATCATTTGAAATAACAGAGCTTGACATTGACTGAGGTGGTATTTTTCTAGGGGCCTGACAGCTCAGGTATATCTACATTGCCAGAGAAGACACTATTACTGATAGCCTAAAAACTCTGTGTTAGATTTATTTTCCTTCTGATGAGTCTTGTTCAAGGCATTTTAAGGTCGACATTCTTTCTGTAATGTGCTCCTTATTAAACTGAGTTCTGTTGTTAAATTTCTCATGAAGGAAGTTCAAAACTGAAGAAAGTGTGCGTGTGTGTATGTCTCTAGGCTTTGGCATAATCCTTAGCTTCAGAAAACTTAAGAACTTCAGATGCTCTGTCAAATGCTCCTTTTGCACCTTTGCAACCGTTTGCATCACAAATGATTATCTGAAAGGGGCCAGTCATGAAACAAAATTATTTCTTTGTGAAGTCTTCTTCATTGTCTTTTAAATTTTGTGGGTTTTTTGCTAAATTAAAGGGCAGAGAGAAGTTCTCTGACCACAGCTGAGAAAGGCATAACCTTGCTGATTTTGGAAGTTTCTTTGCCCTGTGTTTCCAAGTCTGCCATATGAATCAAATTTCCTTGTCATCCTGATACTGCACTTGTTATAAGCTTCCAACATGATGGTTTTGTAAAAAAAGGTGCTAGTCACACACTTCTTACAATATTCTCTCCAAAAGAAAGCCCTTATACCTCTACACAGGTCTTTTTGTAGTCTGTGTGCTTTGCTTGCTCCTTGAAGGGATTTCTGAACATTTGATTGAGTGAAATAGATGCTGCATGACTGTTGAATAGAGCCAGAGAAAGCCCTCTGCAAATTTCCCAACTTCCATGGAAGCTAAGATAGCTAAATTTTTATCTCTTTTGTTGATTTTCTTTTCTTTAAGGGGTTCCTTTTGGGACTTTGTTGTGACTATGTTCTTTAGTTTAGATCCTTTGAATTCTTCAGAAATGCTATTACAGCTTTTGGGAATAAATTAGTTTTGTAGAACATTTTTTTAACAGGAAACTTTATTACTGGACAAGCACTTTTTCTAATTCGACCTATATATGAATGTCATAAATTGAGCATTATTTAGGTATACATGTTCATGTTCATTTACCCTTCATACACTCCTATTTTCTTTTCAAGCAGTTGCTTACAGACCACTTGATTCCACAGAATGGAAATGTATAACTGTACCGTATTTTGAATGTGAACCATCAGGTTTATTGAAACATTTCTTTCTAATGTCAATCAACATCATTCAGAAAAGACCAATGAAAAATGATTAATGGAACCTTATAATATAAATTTTATTTATATATTGACCCTGAAATAATGTCTATTTATCACAGTACTGCATATATAATTTTCTTTACCATTCTCCAGGGCACTGGAAAATTAACTGCTTCTCAGTATTTTTTAAAGTTATTTTAATGTCTTAATTTATTAGGTTTTTAAAGTATCTGAGTATGTGTCTAAGGATTTATCTCAAAGTCACCAGTAAGCAACTACTTATTTTAATCTTGGTGTTATTAATTGATTTTAATGGAAATTAGGTGTCAAAAGATCTTTGAAGATCTGGAAGTTAATGACTTGCTTCTAATTCTCCAAAGACTAGAATGGAGTAATCTGTCTGCATACATGGGTTCGGCAATTAAATGTTTCTAGGGATCCAGTATGTAGTAATAAAAGATTTGTCTATAAAATTCTGAAGCATTTGGTCAAGAAGTCATGCAGGATGTTGGTGGTAAAATTAAGAAAAGAATTCTTGACACAATTCATCCTTTCATCTTCCAGAATAATCAAAAAGTCTCCCACTTCTCTCACAGGGTATTAATTCTTTGTGTTTAAACTACTTGCAGTCCAGGTATTGGCTATTTGAACTGTGGTGAACAAAACATTCAAAGAATAATTTTTCTCTATATTCAGAAAAACACTCCCATTTTCCATGGAAATTTACAGAATACTAATAGAGCCTAAAATTTACAAGTTTAGTTAAAAAATGTATGTGCATAAGCTACTATGTAAAGAAGAATCAGAACCAATGGTGTTTTCAACAATGTATATGTTTCAGTCTGGTAAAATGAATACTTAGGTGATTTCATCCGTTTATAATTTTGAACTGGGTGTAAGCTGCACCTGATAGGTCATCAGTGATCTTCATCTTCCTCTTGCTTCACAAGATTTGTTGCCTTATAGAAATTACTTTTAACAAAAACTGTTTTAATTAATTCTTTGCATTGAATGAGATAGTTAATGAAATTTGTTGTAGATTTGTTTAAATTTAATTTGGCATTTTGTCTAGCAAGCTTTTATCTCTTAAAGGAGTACAGGTTCAGAAAATACTTGCCAAGTCACTGAACTCAGTCAGCTGTTAATGAAGAATATTTTCATAAACTTGTTGAGCTCCCCTGACTCTGAGATCACTTTTGGAAAAATGAAGCATTTGCTTCCAGACTGTTACAGAATCCCAGCTATCAACTTCTGAATTTCTCAAGGCTTCTTTATACATTTTCTCATGGGCACATTATACAAGGTTTGCCCAAAACATCATTTGGTTTAATTAACATGTTCTCAACCAGTCACTGTTTGCAATAAGAATGAAAATGAATTTGTTCAAGTTCATCAGTGAGCACTGATCTGAAAAAGTAAAAAAAAGGAAGAAGTAACAAATCCATTTAAGTTAAGCATTCTGGAGACACACTTCTATGAAAACAGTGCCACAGTGATGAACAGTTCTTGAAACTAAGTCCAGAATTTTAAATCTCTGAAAACTCACACTCAGGAGATCAGAGACAACCTTTGGAGTTTGATCCTGGTTCTGTGCTGCCCTGATTGAAGAGGCCCTGAAAAGGCTGCTTGAGGCATCTGTCCAGGGGAGGATGCTGGCCAGAGCAGCCTTACTAACACTTCTGACAGACACGTGTGCTAAGCAGAGGTCCCTTGCAGGGAGCTCAGGAGATAAGCTAAACAGTTCTTGTGGGTTTTAAAGGAAATGAGAGAAATAAGTGGCCTTTATAAATGAAATGTTGAACCCACTAGGAAACTTTAACTTAGACTCTCAAACCAACAAATGCTTATGCATTGTGCCTTTCTTTTTTTTTTTTTCCATTCATCTCAATATACCTTTTGTTTTTGATGGTATTTCTGCTTCTCTTAAGTCTCCTCAAGGGAATATAACCATATAATAACAAATTTTACTATTTACAATAGTAAAATGCACTACCATCTTAAATTATGAGATCATTAAAAACACTCTGCACTTCTGAACCTTGTCTGCTCAGCAGCTTTTTGCCTTCTGAAGTAACAGTGATTTGTGGATAGTGGTACTTTTCACTCCTAGTGATAAAGAAAGCAAGTACTTGTGCTGAAAATGTGCATGGTGACCAAAAGGTGAAAAACACCATCTGTGACCTAAACTGCATCTGTTCATTGGCCACTGAAAGAGGAGGAAGGTTTTGATTTACTAGCCAGACAGCTTTCTCAATTTTCTTGTCAAGAAATATCTTTAAACTGCAATACAGTTATGACAGCTTGGATAACAGCATTTAGCTATACTCCAGCAGCTTTTAGATTTTACATGCTATATGCCTAGACCTGTCAGAGGGACCTGTGTCAGACACAACACTTCTAAAAAATTTTTATCATTTTCTTGCATTTACTGAATGCGAATTCTCCTAGTGATTTGGTTTGAATTTTAGAATTTTTACTTCACAGATGTGGACTTTAATATAATTTAAATATTAATAGAGACTGAACCACTAAGTCTTCATTATTATTTTAGAAAGTTGAAAGGGAATATTCCTCACACAATAAATATATTGCCAATATATATGTATTGCCAGATGTTGAAAGATAGATAAGCAGTTTGTTTTCTGTAGTTGTGGAGGTGTTTTTTCCCTATGGGTTTCTTGTGTGTGTGTTTTGGGGTTTATTTGATATAAGATTAATATTTTTTAATGACAATACCTATTAGCTAATAGATCTTAAATCAGTGAGTTAAGAAATAAACAATAGTACCTGTTTGTCTTAATGAACATCGGGTCTTCACGTGATTCTGCTTGTGACACCCAAATTGCAGATGGTTAATTACTTTTTTTAATCTAATGGGATCAATTTTAATAGAATACCCAATATTCTTCAAATGCTATGAACTGTCAAATAAACTTCTGTTTACATTCTTGTCGTATTTGCTCATATGTTTATACAGAGAACAATACAATTAGCCCAGGACCTGTTTCTGTTTGTGGCTTAATATTGTTCTTCATGCCTTTTGGGAAGTTAAGCTCATTGGCAGAAGGATATGGACTTAACAGCAGTGACTTATCACTGTCTTTCTGTTTTTTTCTACTGCTGTCTATGAGTGTCATGGTAAGTGTGGACTGAATTTGCAACATTGCTATAAAGTACATTTTCCATTGATGGAAACACCTTTTTTTAACTGAAATGTCCAGTGAACTTTGTGTTGCTGTACAAAGTAAAGATTGCCATGTATGTTTGCACAGTAATTTATCATACAGGAAATATATGTTAAGGAGATAAAAGTTTTTAAAAATATCACATCATGAGCCACTCCTACACAGCTCTGCTTTATACTTTACTTTCTATATGTTTTTGATTAAGGCCAGAATTTATCATATTTACCACAAGCAGGCCAGAACTGAGGCTTGTCATCTAAGATCTCTTCCATAATCAAATCTTTGAAGAATAGTTTGTTCTTCCCATCTTTAGGTAAATGTTCAGGCCTTGGTGAAGTAAATTACCTTCCAAAGACATTGTAGAATTTCAATGTCATCTTTATTTTCATGAATCTTACCAATTATTATGCAAATGGAATTTATTGTTCAAGAAAACTTGTATGTGTTACCTTGACAATGAACTTGCATGATGCTCTTATGTGCCTTTTAGATTTTGAAAAGTCTAAACATGAAATGAGTGTCTCTTTAGAGGTTTTTGATGGCATTGCTTACTACAATAAAAGCTTTCCTTATAAAAGGTTTCCTTTTATAAGGTTTGGAAAAAAAGTTTTTCCTCAGTGTCTAGGAACTAGGTTAACTTATTATTACTTACTGTATGATAAGATATGCCTTTGATTAATTTGACAATCCCCACGCCCCTTGCTGGAAGAGGAAGTGATGCTGGTTGCTCTTCATGACTTTGTCTATCTCTTCATATACCCCTTAGCTGTCTCTTGCTGTATCTGAAGAGACCTAGTCTGTGCAGTTGTTTTTCTTACAGAAGCTTCCATTCTGACTCTCTGCTTGGGACTAGACTCACACATAATGGTTAAAATAGGGGTGAGTTATGGTTTAGTAACATGACTTTGTTTCATTTTGTTGCAGACTTTTGTATTTGTTTATCTTAATGTATAATTAATTTTCTGATCACTGTTGTGTGTGTGGAACTGTCACTTTAATAGTCCTGTCAATTACTACTCTGATATCAGATATGAATGTGATAGCATCTCTTTTTGTATAAAATTCAGATTGTTTAATAGTAGTTTTAAATATACCAGCATTGAATTTCTTCTACTATTTAGCACCCATTCAGAAGGGTCCTCTGCAGTTCTTTATATTTGACCTTTATCTTATCTGTCTTGAATACCGTCAACAAGAGTTGTTTTTACTTTATAGTTCATCCCTTGTTTAGAGAAGTCATTAAAGGGCTGAACAACTAGTTACCAATTTTTACCTTTCTTATTCTTTGTGGGTCACGGGAGGTGGCCGTTTCTGCTCTTACTTCTAGACAGCTTTTAGTTTATGCTTTCTTGAGTCAAAAAAATTCTGACTTTTTTCAGTATTTTAAAATCTATCTCATAAGCCTGTCTTTGCTTGCAATGGTGATATGAAAGTCATCATCTATGCTAGACAGTGTGATAGCTAGTCAACTTTATTTTGGAGGAAGTTTAGTAAGATTTGAACTATACTGTAGGGGAAATTCCACTTGGAATGGAAATCTTTCACTGGGAATCAATATCTGAGTTTACTTTGCAAAGAACATTACAGATATAGTCTATAATTCTCTCTTGTACATACAGTCAGTATTCTGAATTCCTTTTTATCAACTGCATCCCTGTGTCCTCTCTTTCTTTTTATTACGAAGACAAGTCAGTTTATTACTTCAATTAAAAAAAAAACCAAAACAAACCCAGAACACAAAAATGAACCATATAGTAATTTTGAGATGTCAGAAGGTGAATTGGTAACATTTAATACTTTTGGAGTCATTGTCATCAGTGAGTAAAAAGTTCAAAAAGTATTTAATATCTTCACGTAGAGAGGAAACCCAGAACAAAGAAGTCCCTGGGCAATTATACCCTTATGACTTACACCCCTGACCCTCATGCACCTTGCACATGCCTCATGGTCTGATGGTGATTTTTGGTCTGGGGTTTCCTTCCACCTTATTGAGCTCTTTCCCTATGTCTGTGCAGGTAGGCTGTTCTTATCTTGAGGAGTTGCAGCTTCTGCTGGCTGCTGTAGTCTCCTGTGGTCTCTCCTGGTTTTAATTTCTGATGCATCTGCTCTCTAGCAGAGCACAGGAAACAAAAAGCCCTAGATATAGGATAGCCATTACCTAGCAACAATTAAAACATGAGTGTGATATCAATGCTCTTGTACCAAAGACAAAACACAGCATTGTACCAGCTACTAGGAAAATTACCTGGAAAATTAACTCCATTGCAGACAAAAACATATCTAGATACAAGTTCAGAGCTATGGGGCCCAAGGCTTCATCTAAACCATCTACTCCTGCCAGTAAATCTGGGCAAACAACATACTAACAACATGGTATTATAACTATACGTAACTCATTCCACTGAAAATACAGCTGTTTATAATAAACAACTAATATATTTCAACATCTATTAATACTTTCCCCAGGGTATTCCAGTTTTTCTTTTAGGCTCTCCTCAGACCTCTTTTCAGACTCTTTCTCACTTTATAATATTGCTATAGACTTTTCCCTCTTTAAGTTCCAGCTGGCTTTCTAAAAAAGAAACTATTTTAAAGCTATTTTGCCAAGATCTGATTTAACATTTATCTTCCTTAGATGGACAGATATGTGAATCCAAGTGAATGGAAGAAACACTCTTGTCTAACAAATCAGACAGAAAATAAACTGTTCGAGATACCTCAAATCATCATGCCTACAAACAGTATATTTTTCCAGCTTAACAGGGATTTTCCAGCAGTTTGTAATAATCAGTTTTTAGACTCGAAATTTCAGCTGCTTGCACCTGTCATATTTACTGGAAAGATGATGAAGGCTTCCTGCAAAGTTAATTGTAACTCTTAAAAAGAACAACAACCCAAAGAACATGGAATAATTTCTTTTTTTTTTTTTTTTTCCTTTCTTCTTTCCCCTTTCTTCAACAAGAAGGAAATTATTTCTTTTGTTACTTTATAATCTTATCAGAAGACACAGCTATATTCATGAATGAAAGGACATTCTAAACTCTTGGGACAATCCATAGTGGATCAGAAAAAGCAGCTTTACTTGGATCCTTAGGTGCAACATTTTTATGATAGCCAGGGATCCAATCTCAACTATGGAAATATTTGTGTCTGACATCTACTATGTGAAAGTGGGGAGCTTTTCTGAACTCTCTACAGATTAAAACTCTCACAGCCACAACTCTCCATTGGGCATTTTTTACAAATGTAATTGAAGATGCCCAAGGTGATTATTTAATCAGCCCCTTCTCTGGCACATTAAAATTCACAATGGCTTGCACAGCTACCTGAGTCATTGGGGGGAAATCTGATGTAGGAATGTTGGACAGAAATGCTGCCTGGTTTCAGCACAATCCAGTGTCTCACTTGATCACATCTGTAAAAATACTCCTCATCCCTGGAGAGCATGTTTACATAGTATAAGACCACATATTATTTTTTCTCTTTGTCTTTAGGGCTGTTCCTGTTAAGTCAAGTGAGTGTGCTATTCACTGTTTCTAACTTCTGTTTCCTCAGAGGCTCTGACAACATTGTGGCAGTTTCCAGCATAGCTAATCTAACTTTTCCACCAGTTCCTTTTCCTACTAAGTGCCTTTAATTGATCTTACCTAGTCAGTCTTTGGTCCTAACTGAAACAGGATTCTTATAAACATAAATTGCTCCTAGGATATTTATGTTATCATACATCCCTTTACTCTTAGAAGTCCAATTGCATGATGACATATGCCTCATAGTGTTTGAAGCTACCACAGGAAATATCTCATGCAGAGATCATAGTCTTCTAGAATTTCCTTGAAGATATGTATTCAGCAGAAAATCCTAGTAGAATAAGCCTCTTTCTGTGCAATACTTGTATTTTAGTGATGTCCCCAGATTAGTACATTCCTAGAGGCAGTGGTTACTGTAACTTAATTTCATACCTAGGAGGACCACACACCGTGATACTTGGATATTTAATATTTTCAAAGCAGTACGTTTCACATCCTGCACTAAAAATTAATTTCTTTTTTTTCAGCACTTGTCTTTGGTAGCATGAAAGACTACTTTCAAGTCTCCAGGAGTTTTTTAGCTGTCAGTGTCAGCTTATGACTAACCCTTCAGTAGCTTTTCATATCCATCATTCATGTCATCACTAGTGGTGTCCATATGGTACTGTTCACTCCTAACTTTTCTTTGAGGTTTGCTTGGGTTACTCTTCCAGTAGTCCTTCCTCAGCTTTGTTTACAGCTATCATTTGATATTGGGCATGGCAGGAGGGACCTCATCTTTCTTATGTGACATGTGGACAAGTGGAGTTTTATTCACTCACTTAAGCTACCTTTCTAACCTCATCTTTTTGAAGTATTTTATTTGGAGGAGAGCAGTAACCTTGAAGTTGTAAACTAAACATTAAGACTAATACCTTTAACTCTGATATAATCTTTTGCATCAGTAGCTAAGATTATTGTGTCCTATAGGCTTATACAGTATGCTATCCTGATTTCCCACCTGGTAATAAGATTTCCTTGTGAAACCATTTCCAGAAGAATATATGTTGCAGAATTCATTCATAACCTCTCACTAGTCAGAGGTCTGATCTTGCATGATGTAGGTTCATAATTTACAAATAGTATCCCTAGTAAAAATGCATAAATTGCCATTCCTGCCACTAAACCATGCACCAGCCTGCATGGGAGAGTAAGTCCAGTCTACCTTGCATTTCTTCATATAGAGTGGAAAGTATTTTTGCTCCCTTGAAACTGCTGTGTGATGGTGATGAAAGATAGTTAGGTCTTGGCACATGTGCCCCCATCCTTTGCAATTTTTTCTGGTGGGCAATGTGATTTGTCCTAGAAGGAGAACAGCAGGTGGGAATTGCAGGAGGAGACATCTGGATGCTCACATAATTGATGCATCCCAGAGATGGGGCACCTGTGATGGTTGACTTTGTGGAAATCATATGTAACAGACCTTTCAATGTGGAATTGCCTGATGAAAGCGCTGCTCTTCAGCCTAATTTTAAAGGAAATTTTTATTATAGAGGATATAAAAAACAAATGTTATACAACATTTTTTATCTGATTATTTAATCAAATCTTTCCCTTATCCCCTCTTTAAAAGAAGCTTGCCATTTCAGCAACGTTCAATAATTAAATCTGCATTAAGAAAACCATACTGTTTAACTTGGGCTACAGCAAAGTGTTCATTTTATTCCAGTTCTCCAGCTCTAGCAGAAGTCACTACAGAGCCTGTGAATACAGGACAAGAACAGACAGAAACTTCACCTCCAGCTTTTGGTAATCCAGAAGTTTTTATGGCAGATATAATATTTGCATAGTTCTTGATAGACCTAGTTGATAGGTGGTTATTTGGTGGATATTTTACAGAAAATTCTTCCATGAATTTGTTTTTATCCTTTGTGAGGACTTCTACTGCTTATAGCAGGTAAAATGTCCAGTAGCAATGAGCTCAGTATGATAGTTGCAGTTTATACAAGGAAATATCACACTCGGTTTTAATTCTGCTACTTTTGGACTAAATCTCCTATCTTTTGTCTTCCAAGAACCAACAAGTTCCTGGTTATCTTCTCCTTTGTTTGATACATATATTTGGGATAAATGCATATCAAAGTGCACCTGTTTATATATATTCTTCTGTCCAAAACCACTGTAATATTGCTTTCTGGTTCAAAACCAAAAAGTACCAATCAAAAAAACCCCAAAAAACAATGAATTTCTGCAAGGAGACAAATTTTACCATTACTATGATGTTAAAATTAGCCACCAATTTCCTTGTAAAACGTCATAAAATTCAATTTTATTTATGAAAAATAAATGCTCTAATTTGGAAAGGATTGCTGTTTTTCTCATTCACATCTCTGTGAAATTGGATCTATTGAGTCTGTGCTTTAACTGCAAAACTGGTGCTTAACTGCATGGGATATGTCTGTAATTCTACTGGATTGATAAAAGTCATACATTTTGAATGTCTCTACTTGTACTAAATAATTTAAAATTCAATATATTAAAGAAAAATATAGAATTAAAATGATTGGGTCAATGCATCATCGCTACACCTCACTTCCCCTGTACAGATGTGAGACAGAGATAAAATGCAGCTCTACTGGACTCATTAGCTAATATTGCATTTCTCCTCTCCTTGAAAAAGCAAGTTCTACTAGTTGGTGTTTTTTAAAACACTTCCAAAGCTGACTGTAGGGGAAATCCTCCAGCAGGCTAGTATTTCTGAGCTGTGATTAATCCATGTGGTCATGCTCACTTGTGGTGTACTGTTTCACACTGTCCCATCATTTAAGACTTCTTCTAGACCTTTTATGCTTTGGAAAATACCTGTGAAAGGAAAAATGTCTGCATCTACATAAGGAGGTGATGAATGGAGGCAGCAGAGATGCAGCTGAGGTTTACCTATTTTACCTGAAGAAGACTGGGTCAAGTGCAAAGACTGCTTGCAAAACTAAAAGTACATAGAACAAAACACAAAAAATTACTGACAGTCAAACTCATAAATATACAGTATCAAGAATAATTATTGTAGTGTGTGCAAAAGCCAAGATATGCTTCTATCTTACAAGTTTTGCCTTATTACAGTGAACATGAAAATGACTAAATTTTAAACGTTAATAAAAAAGCTCTTAATTTCCATAATATTTTAAAAATTACATACTTTCTTAGGAAATTAGACAAGTCATAATCCAATGGGGTGATATAAACAGGTTTCTAAATATAATCATTCTGAAAGCAATGGACTCTGGGAATTGAATCATTTTTTCAATCAATGTGCCATTGAACTGTTTTCATGAAAAGCAGTAAAAACAAAACAGTAAACTAATTAAAATACAGAGCAGAGATAAACATTTTAGTGTGCATAAGTTTCCTGTGCTACAATGAAACATTCACAGCACAATAAAAAGGTCCATTTTGAATCTTATAATGAACTTGTAATTTAAATATTAAGTATAAAACAGTTTCTGAAAACAGGCTTTCTCCTGTCTGCCTTTCCTGGTTTGTTTTGTTTTGGTTTTGGGGTTTTTTTGTGTTGTTTGGTTTTTTTTTGGTCAGTGATAAGAACAACCTCCATGTTGGGTTTATGGGTTTATAACTTCCAACAGCTACAAGGTGACATGGTTACAGTGTGCTGTTCAATGTAATTTTTCTGTGTAAATCCCCAAAGGCTACATGCATGTGTGTATATGCGTCTCTGTGAGTTTAATTTGCCAATACCTCCTTCAAATCTGGCTGAAAATTTATAAATACAGTAATCTTGTGAGAGTGAAAATAAAGATTATGCAGGGTTGTATGTTCCCTGCTGAATCATTTTACACTGCTGGAATTTGTCTCTTCAATTAATTTAACTCACCCTTTTAAAACACCTCCCTCCAGTAGAAATAATCGCCTTATTGAAACATATTTTAGAGAATGCTGCTGGCAGAGATTTATTTGTGGAAACTTGTTTTAAACTATAGTTTAACCTTTTTGGTTTATTTCCATTTGGCTTCCTCTACAGATAATCTGTGAAGTCATACAGGAGATGCCAGATGTTTAGAAATATTAATATTGCAAAGGCATGCAACACTCCTGCTGTGGCACAAAGGCACACAGAGAAAAAACAATGAACAGTGGAGCTAAAAGCTTTAGGCTCATTTAAATTTTCTAAGGTCAGAATTTGTAGACATTATAAAAGAAGCAGCAGACAGAGGTGTTTTATTGGTTAACTTTTCATGTCTATAGATATTTAGATTTCTAAGCTTTAATGCATTGCATTAGGCCACTGACATCAGCCTTACTAAAGCCAGTGGAACTACTTATGGTAAGAAAGGGATATTCCTGTTAATGAATAGGGGTCAACAAGCAGGTCTGTATGTATACTTGTGTTGCAAGAATCAGGAATTAATATTTCTAGTGTCATACTGGTACTCAAAATGCATAGTTCTTGAGGTACCACTCATCAATGCTACAAGACTCTATCTTCAGGAGAGAATCAGTGATCAGAAGGAATCAAATATGTATTCAGAGTCTATAATGTGACATATTCATCAGAGAATACTAATGCTCTTACATCCAGCGGTTGTCCATATTGTGTAAAATTATTCTAACTTTCTGGACCCTTTCTGAGATTTTTTTTCCCTGAAAATAGACACTGAAGCAAAATGTCTTCTTCATGCCTATTTTTTCCTGCACTACATATCAGCTTTTCTTAGGTTTTCTCTCTTCTACTCTTCCACTTTTAAAGCATGCTGAGGTTAGTAATTTTAGAACTTCTAATAGAATTAGCTTGAACTTGAGAATTCTATTTCTCAAAAACATTGCGATGTCAAAATCTGGACTCATTCTAAATCAAAACCAAGTGACAACAAAATCCTACAAGCAACACAAGATAAGAAACATTGTTGAGCTATCATTGAAACAAGTATTTCTGTTCTGAAATTATGTTTCATGGAATTGTGCTTGCCTGAGTCTGCTATTTTTAAATTTATTTTTATTTTTATTTATTTATTTACTTTACTTTTTTTTAAGACAAAGATTTAACTTCCAGGTAATTTATTGGAACTGCTGGGAGTTCTGATTCAAGATACAGAACGTAGAGCTTGGGCTTCTGCCTCTGTGGCAGGGAACTTGAAGCACCTGAAATCTAGTGGGTTTCAGCAACAACATCAAATGAGCCCCATCCCTGCACAGTGGGACTCATTTGGTAGTTGGAACAAACTATTTAACATGGGAGAGAGTTCAATTTTAACCATCCTGCATTCTAGAAAAAACAAACAAACCTCCCCCCCAAAAAAACCCCACCCAACAAACAGAGAAACCAAAATAAACCCTAACCCCCCACAATTTTTCATTTAAAAATAATTTCGTTGTCAGGATATAGCTTTGGAAAAAAGTTCTCTTATAACAAATATCATGGGATTAATATACTCTTTTAATACAAATTAATATTTTCTGTAGGAAATAATCAGGAATCCAGCACGTTTTCCATCAAAGTCTGCATACAGGTATTTACTGAAGATGCCACCATTTCTTTGTGTTAGTTAATTAGTGTACTCCAGGCTTCAAAATAACCTCATCTTTGGGCATACAAAGGAATGATAGATAATAGCAGCATAAAAAATTTTCAGTAACAACTGTTCCAAAAGGAGTATGTTGAATTTCAGTCCCTTTGCTTTGCAGAAGTTGAAATACAGTAAAAAGGAATCTGGGTAAAGCTAATTACCCTGAAGCTGTATAGTCAGGAACTCTTGAAGATTACTCTGATACATGAAAACTAGGAAGGAATGATGAATTTATCTAGCTTTGGGGATGGATTGAGTTGTGAGAATATTAATAAAGGATCAATCTCTACTAAATAGGCTTTTTAATGATTACTTTTAATATTTATTATGTGGATTAAAATGACTAAAATGACTAACTGAAATAATCTCCTTTCCAAAGCAGATGTGAATAATGACAGATGCCATTGCTATAAAATAGAAATTACTCAGATCACTGCCGCTGTGATGTCAGAGTACTGAAACATCAAAACCATTTATAGGGAAGAACAAAGCTTCCATATGGATCATATACCAGACAAATGGCCAAATGTTTCTTCCACTAATAATGGTTCTTGTTTGAATCAATATCAGGAAAATGAAAAGATTTTTTTTCCCTGCTTAAAATATGTGATCTTTTCAAAGATGTTATAAACAAACACACAGTCTCTTAATCTTCTCAGGCTCAATATCTACTAACTTACTGAAGTTTTACTAATGACTTCTTAGACTTACATGACTTGCATATTTTTGATTTCCATGATATCCTGTAGTTCTAAGATTCACAAATTAAACATAATTTAGTTCTAGTTTAATTGTATATCTGTTGCCTGAGTGTTTAAAGGAGCGCTCCTTAGTTCTGATTTCACTACAAAAAATAGACCATTCTGTCTTCCACATAGGATGATTCTTTTTGCTAAGTAGCAGAAAACTTGACAAGTGATGATAAGATTGAAGCACTAGAGTGAGATCACTAGCTAAGGCTAACTGCTCAGGATGGGAAGCTCTGGAGGTGCTGCTAACTTCTCAGGCACCTTAAGGGCTTTGTGTCTGATCTGCTGAAAATGGGATATGCCAAAATGAAAGGCTATGTTGGATCATGTGAACCTTTGAATTTTCCGGCAAACAGCAAACACTCAACACAAGCAGAACACATATATTCTCAGATATGGAATGAACCCCTAAAAGAGCCAAAGTTTGTCAAATTCAAACAATTTTTAAGAGTGCTGAACTAAAACTCACATCCTCTCCATTTTTAACAAGTTCAAAGGCAGGAAAGTCTCATTGACAGTTCAAATTTAGTTTGCTTTATTAAAAAAACATGTCCAAATACTAAAGAAGTAAAAACAAAAAATCTTTGTGGTTGGTAATAAATAATCAGTGATAAAGTGCATCAATTGGGCAAGATGTTTCTGTGTTCATGTTATCAGTATGCAGATATGTACAAAAATAATCAAAATCCTGACATTTATGGCCAGTACATCTGCCCATCCAAAGACCTTTTGTCATGACACAGGAGAATTTCAAAGAGCTTAAGCTATTTTCCCAGAAAAAAAAGCTGGGAACTGAAATTTGACACATTGGTTGAAATTTTACTACTGATTGCTAGAGAATATCCCCCCCCAAAAAAATTCTCCTCAGGACCTTTTCAGAGGTTCCTTTTCAGGTTCCTCTAAGGAAATAATTCTCCAATAAAGAAGAATTTTGCAGCAGAAAATATATTTTTCTTTTAAGTTTTGCCCTTTACTCCAAAATATAGTGCATGGTGTCTCCTTTCTGTAGAGATGGTTTCCCCTACAAGGGAGTTTTATATGATATTTCAAAGAGAAATTATGATTTCCCTTTTTCTGCCTGGGAAAACAAAGAAATAAATATATGCTTGAGGGTCATGAAAGGTCTTCTATTCATTATTACAGGCAAATTACTGTATCTGGATATACTATAAGGGTACTAAAATTGTAATTTTAATCTTGTTATAATTCATCATCTAAGCATGTTATCATAATGGCAGATTCTGATGAAATCCTAGCCATATTATTCTCTTCCAAAAGGAAGTCTAAATAAAGCAAGAGGCCTTGGAAGCTTTATTTGCTGTTTCTCTTAGGGATAATTTTAAGAAAATCCTATAGCAAACATTAAATGTCCTATGCAGTTGAGTTTAAAATGTGTTATTTCTGCATTTTTCTCAGAAAAAAAAAAGGATATTTTAAGTGATTTCCTATTAGAAAATACTCTAAACTTGTTGTCTTGAACACCATAAATACTTAACAGTAAATAGAGGGACAAGATTTACCTGATTTATGAAAAGGCTAAACTTTGCCCAAACATAAAACACAAATATATTCCTGCTCAACGTTTGCCTATGAAAAAAAACTATAGAAAGGAATTTTATTTCCCTTGTCATGTCCGTTGCAACAACTATTTTACACATAATGATTTTTTCCCTCAATTCTAAGCTATTTTGAGATGCTAAATCTAAGTTGTCTCATTGCGAGGAATCGCTCCTCAAATACAATGAAAAGAATTGTGGAGAAAAACATGTCTCTAAGAACAATCATAAAGTAAACAGATGCTGTATCCTACTTCATTGTTTCTGTGAACAAGATTTTTGTTAAGATATTAACTTACATTTTTCTGTGGAAAAGTACCTGGAAATGGACCATAGCTGGAAACGTGTATGAATTAAGTTTTAGATGAGTTTAAAATGCTGGGTTTATTATGTGTTTGGAAGATTTTTATTCCCATTGTAAACTCTGTGGATTTCAAGCGATGATTTCTCAGGAAACAGTTTTCCTTCTCAGATTCTGCTTCCAGGCACAAAGTTTCCCAATCAAACAGGTTTGGTGGTGTGTTTTTTTTTTTTTTTTTTTTTTTTTTTTTTTTTTTTTTTTTTTTTTTGTGCGCTTTGAGAAACCTGAAAATTGTTTCTAATTTTTCCTAATAATAACAGGCAAAAGCTCTCTTAGTTAAACAGGTATTCTGGAAACAGACCAGCAAATCATCGTAATAGCTCAGAGTTCTTTACTCCCTTGCACACTCAGGATAAAAAGAAAGCCCGAGGCTCTCTAACAGCAATGAAAAGTTTAGCCAAAGTATGATTTCATGTTTAAAATCCTTTTTTAATGTAGCAAATAGTGACATTAGTTTTATATCTGTGCATCTGTAAACCATGAAAACTCCACTAGATGGTGCTCGAGAATACACGGTCCCTTCGACGGGCAAACCCCGTGGACTAAATGACACAGGTAATTGCATTAGTCACGATGCTAAATGGTTTATAGCTTTTAGAAGTTTAGTCTGCATGGTAAAAATCTAGAAATTACTCTAAAGTTCCTGGGATCCTGATAGGGGAGGAGAATTAGGTATTTCAGAACTGCTTTTCAATGTATCCACAATATTCAGAGAGTTTCCCATTGTTAACTGTGCACATAGGAGTAGTCTTGATGACAGAGAAGGTTGATCTTATGGTCATGGTCAGAAAAGACCCTTTTCACTCTTCCTTATAAAGACTTGGTGCTGTTAAGGCACATCTGTAAGATCTGTCATTTTTGAAACAATAGGCAAGACACATGGGATTTTCTAGTATAAAAATTAGACGAAGTCCAGGAGAAGTCTGAACATGGTCTTTGTTTTCAGACCTTGTCAATCTTTTAAACTGAAGCAACAGCCACTGTTACATTCCTGTGAAGCAACAGAGCCCTTCTAAGCTGGGAGACATCTTTGGATAATTTTAGGCAATGGAAAGTGAGTGAGGATTAAGATTCAATATAGTGTGTCACCCAGTCAATAAATTGTTACTATATGTGCCAATCATCAAGTTTAAGAAGAAAATAGCAGCAGAACTTTCATACTGTAATGGACTCTACTGATTAGCTTTCCTCTGAGAGCAGCAGCTACCAGCTTAAACCACACAGGGCCATAAGCAGAAGAAACTCCAAACTGTAGATTCATAGGTAAGAATTTGACTTGGCCAAAACTGACCTATTTTTGCTCATATACTGTTAGGAAAATGGAGAGTGATAAGGTTGAATCCAAGGTGTTTATCAGTCAGGATCCAAGGCTGTGGTTTTAGGTGACATTGTATTTTAGTCCAACCTAGCCACTCAGGTACTGGTTTTGACATTCATCAGAAAAAGGATACTGTGAAATGTCTATGTTGAACAAATCTTTATGCAAATTAAATGAGATATTCTGGCTACCTGTGATAATATACCATAATAAAGATAGCTAATGGAAAACATAGCTACTGTTTTTAATATTGTCTGTAAAGAGTGATGGGAAGTATTATTCTTCCTATTTGTAGAAAGCAATTATTGACTGCCTGTAAGGAAGCAGAGTTCATTGCTCCTCAGAACAAATGCATGTCCATTTTCCTTAAAAAAAAAAAATCAACAACAAAAGAAGCTTCCCCTGAACAAAGAACAACCTATGAAATAAAGGCAAAAAGAAAGAGACTGAACCTGTCTTTGTTTCCTTGTGGAGAATGTCTCTGACTTAAGCAAAAGGAAAATAATGGAAAGCTTCTTTGATTGATTTTGCAACTAATAGAATAGCACAAAAGCATGCTAATTGCTTTAAAATAGAAAAGCAGAACTTAATTCAAAATTGGCATAAACGTTCAGCTTCCATTAAATTAGCACTAAGTGAAAACTATGACCCTTCAGACTGCCTTCCAACAAAAGACTGTACATGGAAAAGCATAAACCATGAGTTATATGGTGCTCATGTGTCCATATTAAAAGCAAGTGTTACATTGGACTCTATATTTCTTTATTACTCTGTACTATAGATTTCTCAATATGGTGATACTATATATACTACTGCACTAAACCTAAATTAGACTTTAATAGATCCAGAATAATTCAGGATTGTTAGGCCAGGGAGGATGACTGAATGAAATGTCCACTTGAATGCGATTTGGTCTTTCCATGTGCCTTACAAGTTGTCATGCTAATTTCTTCAAAAATGGTGGTAGTCCTTGCCTTAGCAAATTATTGTGAAACCTCCTCATAACTTAAAATGCAAAATATATCAAAATGTTTGTGACATGAAGATGTTAAGTCTGATTTAAAGTAGCAGTGGAGCATTCCCAACCTGAGCGAGGAAACAATGTTTCTTCTGTTGTCAAAAATTTCAAGTGCATTCTCAGTAAAAGGCAACCTTTTTTCATAATCGTGGCACATAAATCAATATTGTTGTTCTATACAACATGCCAAAATGAATAGTAGTAACACCAGCTTCCTTCACTTGTTCAATTTCTTCAGGGCTATTTTCAAGCTCCAGTGCTCTTCAGTACAGGAAGGTGAATAAGATGTCAATGGGATAGATTTAGAACATTTGGGGTCTGTGTTGTTTATAATATTTGCCAATTCTTGATTAAGCAGATCGACCTGCCTGGGCCTTCAAGGTCAGTGCAATTAGATAAGGATGTGAACAAAGGTGAAGGAGCTGTTCTTGGAGATAATGTTTAAGCAGTTGAAAAATGTTTCACCTGAATTTTAGAAGTACAGATCTCTGCAGCAGTGTGGAAAGGACTGGAGGGAACAGGGTGTTTACTGAATCTAAGCAACATGGATTAGTTGAAAGAAAATGGAAAGATGAGGAAAACAATTGACTCAGTTATTGAGTAGTAAAGTCAACAAGCCATTGCTGCAATATAGCCATATACTGTAGTCTCTTCAGCTTTTATATATTAGAAAGGCCATGGCTGGGCCACTACTTTGCTTTGAGTTTAGAAATCTGAGTGACAACTGGTTGCAGTTGGAAGTAGATTTGGTAACATGCTAAGTAGCACCTTCCCGTGAGTCAGTGTGAAGTCATACCACAAAAAAGGTATGTAACTTGTGATGAGGTACAGCCTCATCTCTCTCTGTCACAGGAAGGTATTTAATTGACTTCTGGATAAATTTCATCTCTGGCTCATTATTTTGCTCCATTATTCTGCATTTTGCCTACATAGATTCCTGCTGAGTGTTATAGAGCAGTTACTGTATTTTATCCTGAAAGGATAACTACTTCTTTAGCTGTGACTTGAGAATTCTTCATTTGGATACTCACTCACTTCACCAGGGAATGCTGGAATGATGATGCTTAATTTTAAGCTTTCAGAGCTAAAGAATTGCAACTAAGCAGCTATTGTGAGGGCAGTCATAATAACAGTAACAGCATGGAGTATTGAGTATTTTTTCCACATGATAATGTAGCTCCTATAAATTATAGGCTATGTGATTCAGCCCCTTAGCATTATGATTGGGCATTCTGTAATCACTAGAAACTACTTAAATAGTAAAACACATAAAAAGAAAGGTGATTGCCATGAAATACTGTGTTAATTTCACATAAAAAGATGTTTAAACAGACTAAAATGCTGGTATATATGTGAGATCAGTTTATGAATCCAAGTGACTATGGAAGGAGAAACACAACAAATCAGGAAGAAGCAAGGGAAGTGCTGGCATAAGCTGGAATCATATGGGGCTGTAATACATGCTTTACACTTTATTACAATTTTCCAATTAGCTGACTGCTGGAAAACATCCTGGTTTAGTGTGGTAGCAACTCAGTTTGCTGCTGCTGCTGGGTGTTAGAATGCAGAGACAATTACGCCATATTGAGAGTGTTATGGACAAACAGAGCAGAACCACCCATGTAACCTTTTAATAATTAAAATTTTCTGCTTTTCTAAAATGCTTTCCAAGTGTTACAGCAGGTTCAGGACCCTGTTTGTGTCTTGTGTGCTGAAAAAGTGTTAATGTTTTACATACTGTATATGGAAAATCTTAATTAAAAAAATACTGTGAAAATTACATTGGTATCTTTTCTTCTCAGTACCCACATGGGTCTGTAAGGCATCTCTTTATGAATGGCTTAAGGATAATAAATATATTGTATAAATTAAAGAAAAACAAATCCTTTTTAACCACTGTTTATATCTCCAGATTTTATAAAGACTAAATTTTTGTGAGTCAGACAATTACTTTTCAGTCTCTATCACACTATGGTTTCTGATTCTCTGCTGTTTTCTGCTTCTTATTTCTAGTATAACTCTGAGACATAGCCCAAGGAGAGCAAAAGCCTCAGGTTGTTTAGATCTCTATGCTTCTATAAAACCTTATGCTGATTTATGCCCAATAAACATCTGGCTCTAGAATGACTAATAACTGCTGTTGTCTGGAGACAGAAATCAAAACAGGGCAGAGGGCTTTGTTTACATATTAAAATACTAGAGGAGAGAAAATAATAATACTCTTTGAAATTTCTTCTTTAAATGACAACAGGAATGGAAACTCTTGATTTGGCTGGTTCACATCCACTAGATGTCTAAAGTGGTATAATAGATAGGAACTCATCACTCTCCCGTCCAGTTATCATCCTTGAGTATTACCTAACATAGGAAGTATGTACCTGTGTTTTGCCAGAAAGGTCTCCTGGATATCCATGCTGATAATGCTAATAATGCAGAGTCAGTTATGTATTACACATACAAGGATGCCTGCTTATGTTAAAATATATGTCTTATTACAATGACATAAGCCATCAAAAAAATCTTGGAAGCTCTGATTTCAGTTTATCAGGCAGCATAATTTTATATTCAATACTACTGCAAAAAACTGTATGTTGAATTAGATGAAAATGTCAAAATTGGTAAGGAAGATAGACATAGCCATGCATAGCATAAGCATCAATTATTTTCAGTATTTTATACTCCATTATTTTGTTCACTTATGAAAACCATCATGCTATCATTTACAGTACTCTCTTATGATGCAGTCGGACATGAAATGATCACACAGAGACCTGGAATCTTTTGAGATGCAGTGCTGAGGCCGAAAAAAGGACCTTTGTTTATTAATTTCCAAATATATACTTTTATCAAGGTGACAATGGATTGGAAGGTGAAATTCCCACCTCTCAACCACATTGGTCAATCAGACTATCAATCACATTCTCCTCCCATTTGAAGGAATGCAAACATTGGCCATATTTACAAAAAAACACTTCTTTGTTTATGTTAAAAGGCATGGGAAAGTGAGAAACTCTGACTCCAATATGAAACATCAGAAGGCTAAGAAAATTCTGGGTGACACTCTTAGACAGTTTTTAGGGTGAAGTTTTATCCAATGTGAATTGGATAAATTTTGAAGTGAATTAAATTTAATAATAATTTTAGAATTGTGACCATAGTATAACATATCAACACCATCACAAAGTCTGATTCTAACTCAATAAAAATAACCACATAGGAAAATTCTTAGCATCTAGGTCACTTTTTCCATCCTTATTCATAGATACTTATACCTGGTAAGGTTCTAGAACTACTACTTGAAACTTCATTGTGATAAAAAGAAATGTTCATATATGTGTAAGGGAATAATAAAATAAAAATTCCAATGCTTTCATGTATAAGTATGTGATTCCATATTTGTAGTCATACTGAATATATTTGCAATACAAGTATAAGTTTAAAGTACTGGATTTATGTAAAATCAGACCTGTAATTCTACATTTGTATTTAAAAAAAAAATGTATCCTAAAAATTCCAGAAATTACTTTAAACTGATTTAAAATACAAATTTGTTAAAAAGAATTTTTTTTTTACCCCAAAGGTAAATATATTAACTTACACATAAACTACATATTTATGTAATCACCTCATCAATACTAAATATATTCTAACTAGCAATAAAAATTGATATATGTAATATTTTAAAAATATTTAAAGTCATATTCAATTGCAAACTTGACAAATATATACAGGACCAAATATATACGTGACTGAACATTTCCTATCTTCAGCCATTGATGTTTATTGGCTCTTATTCCATTTATTGTAATCTGCGGATCACATAGAGTTACTACCCTCACCAAAGAGAAATATTTTAGAGGCAAGTATTCAAATATAACAGTGCTAATATTAAAAGAACCCTAAATTTCATTGATTTAACTTGTTTGTGTTTCCTTTGGTTTACTTGCATAAGGGTGCAAGAGCAATGCTGAGTCTCTATCTGCATTACCAGATGATTACAGAAATTCCTGCTCATGTGTTTTTTCTCTTGCTTTGGACTCTTACTGCTTGTCCAATTGTGCTATAAGCTGTCTAAGCAGACAGAATAAAAGAGAATAGCCATGGAACTTCCAACAGGATGGCAAAAAAAGGCTTTTTTCCCCAACTCAAACCTTAGGACACCAAGCTGAGTGGTGTGGTTGATACACCTGAGGGATGGGATGCCATCCAGAGGGACCTGAACAAGCTCCAGGAGCAGGTCCATGGGAACCTCATGAGTTTTAACAAGACCAAGTGCTGGTGCTGCACCTGGGTTGGGGCAATCCCCAGTATCAGCCCAGGCTGGGGATGAACAGATGGAGAGCAGCCCTGCCCAGAGGGACTTGGGGGTGCTGCTGGGTGAGAGGCTGGACATGACCCAGCCATGGGCACTCCCAGCCCAGAGAGCCAAAGGTGTCCTGGGCTGCATCCAGAGCCCCGTGGGCAGCAGGGCCAGGGAGGGGATTCTGTCCATTTGCTCTGCTCTGCTGAGACCCACCTGCAGGGCTGCACCCAGCTCTGGGTGCCAGCACAGGAAGGACATGGACCTGCTGGAGTGAGTCCAGAGGAGGACCATGAAGATTAGAGGGATGGAGCGCCTCTCCTGTGAGGGATGGCTAGGAGAGTCAGTGTTCAGCTTGGAGAAGTGAAGGCTTTGGGGTGATCTCATTGCATCCCTCCAGTACCTAAAGGAGGCCTTGTAGGAAAGACTGGGATGAACTTAGTAGGATCTATTACCATATGACAAGGGGTAACAGTTTTAAACAAAAAGAAGGTAGATTTAGGTTAAATATTGGATACTATATATAAGAAAGAAGTGGTTTTTTTTGATGAGGGTGGTGAGACACAGGCATAGGTTGCCCAGAGAGTTGGTAGATGTCCCACCCAGGAAACATTCAAAGTTAGGTTTGACTGGGTTCTGAGTAACCTGATCCAGTTGAAGATGCCCCTGCTTGCTGCAGCAGGGCTGGAGTACATCATCTTTAAAGGTCTCTTCCAAGCCAACCTACTATCTGATTCTATGACTGTTTTGTGTTGCTTGTGGATTCCATTACTCAGGACAGCCTCAGGAGAAGGACGTGAGACACCCTTTACTGGCTGTCTTTCTTATCAGACAGGAATCACTTAATTCTTCCTAAAGAAGAATATGTGTTGGGATGTTTTCTTGAGGAAAATCTATGTGAGCACATCTTTTCCATAGAAGCCACTCCTTTAACAGAAGTTAAGTTTACAACTCTATTTTTTCAATAATGTAATAACTTTACGGACTCTGCAAATCACAGTATGGAAACAGTATTGTTTCAATGTCAGTTTAGGTATAGCAGAAACAGACAGTCCTCTTCTTAAAAACACTCAGAAATTTCCAGATTTAATTGAAAATTCTGTTTCAATATATCACAGAGCTGTATAACTTTCTTTTTGTCAGAAGTCTTTCTCTTTCCAATTTAACATGCATTATGCTTGTGAGTTGTATTCAGTGAAAATGAAAAGCTTTATGTCTCTGAGACTCATTTCTATGTAAATGAACTAACAAGCATGTGCACAGCAAAGCAGAGGCTATAAAAAGTAAAATGGAGTTTAGTTTACCAATATTTTGCAAGTGTTTTAACAGCTTGAGCAATTAAGTTTGGAACTATGGTGAATTGGATTTGTGTGTGTGTTTTTATCTGTTTGATTGACAAAATTTTTCCTTTGTTTAACTCTAATTACCTTTTCGAATTACTTTCAAGTTGGAGATTTGCATGTACTAGGCACCATGTATCATTGCCATCCTGTATTGCATGAGGATATATCCATATGTCCAGTTGCTTGACTGTCAGGAGCTGGGGAACAGATAGGAAATATATGACACTATCAAAATCCAAACTACTTTCCAAGAAATCTAAGTCTGGAAGAAATTGCAATTTTCATCTCCCGTCATTTTGAGGGAAAATTCTTAGATATGAGGAGATATAACTTCTGTCAGACTGAGGATGGGACTGAAACAGCTTTACATGCTTCTGTGAGTGTAATCCTCTAGATTATGAGCTAATATCAAAAGCAGATAAGAGAATCCTTTTTAAATAAATGTTTTCATCCCCCTATGCTAAACATATTGAGCATATGAGAATTGCATCACAGCTCTCCAGGATTTAGGCTGTGTAGCAGCTAAAGATGAATTCCTCATAACCAAATGTAGATGCCTATGTATGACAGAATCATCCATACTCTTCATTATTGAGCAGAAAAGAAGAAAATCTCATCCTATGTATAGACTTCTGAAGTAAACTGGAAAACTGTTTTCTAAAGTTTTCTTTTTTGCTCTTGAAACAGCAGGTGACTAGCTTGGATGAAACATTTGTACAGCAGACATCTGAAGTCCAGAGAGGTTAATCCACACTTATTTCTACACCTCATGGAGGCTTACGTATAAGAAATACTCACCTGCTTATACTGGCACAATATTAAGCTTGTGCCAAAAGTGGAATTTATAGCGAGAATATAACTTCAAAGTCAAGTAATTTTAGGCACCTCTGTGCTCACATGGGTAAGCAGGTGTTTGCTTGCCACATAAGCAATCAGCAGTTTTTCAATGCAGCCCTTTCAATCCATTCCATGCTTTGCTGTAAGCACTCTTCTAGATACAAGTCTGAATCTCCTGTGAAGTTTTTGAATATGCTTTTATCAACTTATCATTAATACAGAAAAAGAGCATTTTTCTTATAGTATCACTGTTACTGTGTTAGTAAAACCAAAAAGTTGAACAGATTAAGAATTAGCTGATAGATATAAAACTGCTATCTTTCCAAATGCAACCTATGTGTGTTTCTATATAGGACTCAATGATAACTTCTTTGAGTGACTTAAGGATTGACTCAATGGCAAGTACAGAAATGAAAAAAACCATGGCATACAAAAATAAATGAAAAAAATCACAGACTGAAGTAATTAGGAAAAAAGTTTAACAACAACAACAACAACAAAATTATATACCTAACTATAAGAAATATAAGCCACATCTACTACAGCCTAAAATAGCAGCTCAGAAATTGTTCATAATGGGTAGATAATTCAACAACAGCTCTCAAAATAAGGCCATAACACAAAGCAATAATATAATACTGGATGTGTAAATAGAGACTAGTGAGTAGGGATAGGAACATTTATCCCTGTAGATGGATCACATTGTATTAAAATGCTCCATATATTACTAGTGTTTGCATTTCAAAGTGGACACCAGTAGAAATACAGAGAATTTTAAAAAAATATTTCACAGCAAGAAATAAAAAGAGATAATTCCGTGTAGTTTATTGAAGAGTTTTGGGAGTTGGCATGATTACACTGTAATCATGTGGAGGGAGAAAGATGAATACCAAAGGACCATGGTCTAACAGGAGAAAGCACAAAAATTTTCAATAGATCATGCTGGACATATTGAAACTAAAAATGAATAGAGAAGAGTTAATTAGCTCCTGGAACAAACTAGTAAAGAGAATTCTCAATTCAGTGTCTTTTGAGGGTTTCATTTCAAGACTTACAATCTTTGCAGAAGATAGGTGTTAGTGAAGTGCAAGGTAGAGTGGAGAAATTTAAGATATCTGCAATGTGTATAAAGTCAGATGAGATGATGAAAAAGGTTCCTTCTGATTTTAACCTAATGGAATCTTTGAATCTAATTAAACATACCTAATACAAGAAATAAGAATGTGCTCCTGAGAGACACACATCTAAATCCCTGACAAGATTCTCTTCACATGTGTTGTGTCCCAACTGGCCCAATCTACCACAAAAGCTGAGACAATAAACCATTAGAGTTGTGTAAGGGACTGGAGATGCTTGCAATTGGAAAATGACATCTTTAAAACTAACAGGCCTTTTGATGGGAATTTCATGGTTTGCAACTCTGGCTTTGAGCCACAAAAGGAAAAGATCTCTAGCCAAAAAGTTGCTTCTGATACTGAATTCTGTAGTCCTATCTTTTGGAGACAAGAAGGGAGTGTATAAGGCCTAGGGAAGAGTTTGCTATTCAGAATGCCCTTCACCTAAAACTTGTCTAGACAGTTTTTACAACTACCAGCTGGAGCCCTTTTATCTATGGTAATTTGATGTTATGGTATAAAATGGGAGGGAAAGAGATCACAGGTAGCTAGATGTCAGCAGGGCAAATTGAAGAGTCTTATTGCTTGATAGCAACTGGAAAGTCTGGGAGGGTGCAATGAGCAAGGACACTTGGTGTTCTGCAGAAGGCTTATGTGTTTTGAGAATGTGAAATGAAACAAGATGTCTGACAAGGACACTTGTCACATTCAAAGATGAAGTGAAACTACAGAGTTTGGCGTGATGCATTTGGTGCAGTGTGACTGTTTCTTCCCAGTTACAGGATCAAAGTCCTTGCTCCAGTATGTGTGGTACAAGTACTGCATTGCTTTTGGGAGGAACTGACTCTTCAGGAATTTGTGACCGCCTTGGGGGGAAAAAAAAAAAAAAAGAAAACGTCTCAGTTTGTTGATGGTGGGGCTTAGTTCAGGGAGGAAGAGATAACGGTATTTTTCAGATTTATCTGCTGTTTTAATTTCTCCTGAAATAAGGCTCCAGTCCTTGCTATAACATATATATAAATGATTCAATGACCATTATGTTTGTACATGGCAGAAAATACCATAATATCTTTAACTGAAAAATTGATCCCAGTTCCAGGGAGAATGTCTTTGAGGAACTGTTACCAGCATAGAATTCTTTAGCTTATTTGTGTATGTCCAATTGCATATATAAAATAAATACATGTAAATAACTATATAGAACATTTTAATATTTCCATAAAAATAATTCTACAATTGAAATTGTCATAATTTTAATTACATAGGGCACTGTATATTAGTAACAGGAAAGTGTGTAAAAATGTGTGAACAACATCTGCTGGGTACACAAGTATGTAAGCAGAAAATATCAAAACCCATTTAAATTCTTTTTATTTGAAAAAGTGGTTGCCATATTTTTTATTGAATCTGTCACTAAATGATGTTTAAAAATTTAGTATGAATAAATATTTTACTAGAGCTCCTGAGATATATTAGTTGCTAAATTGATGAAAAAAATTCCATAAAGAACTTATTAAATCCGTCTGAAACTACATATTGTTTCAGGGAAGGTAAATACCAATTCTAATTGCTCTTTATGGTGTTTTCAAACATAGATTAAAGGCAAACAAACATATTTCATGCTGATAAAATTTCAAAGCAATTTAGAGTTCATCTTAAAATGAAAAATCTTTAGCTTTTTAGTTAATCTTTTATGCTTCCATCCTAGAATCATACCTAGAAAGTGGGTAAGGCCCTTTTCCTGAAATTTAATCTACATACAATGCAGATTTTTTTTATTAGAAAATTACCTTTACTTATAGAGATGAAAGAAAATACATTGAAAAAAATGTATGGCTTAGTTCAAATTCTCTGGAAAGCAGAAGAGTTAGATTGAAAAATGTAATACTAATAACCCAAAACATAAGGAAGCCCAGAGAATAGTAATAAAAGTTGATTCTACTGCTTCATTTACAGAATAAAAAATAGATTAATACATAATATTTTAAAGTAAATACAGGACTTAAATCTGATAAGCAGTTTGTCTTTCAGATAAACATTATTTCATATTGTAAAACAGGTATTTTACTGAATTTTGAAGGTCATTTTACAATAGGGGTTTGATACTAAGCAATTCAATGAACAGTCTCATTAAATTCTACTATTGCTCAATAAAATTTGGATTTTATTTTGAGTTCTGAAAACCATTGTGTAGAAGATACATTTGAGATATGAGTAAGCACTTTAAACTTGACTGTGTGTTGTCAGTAGCCTTTATTTTATCTTAAAAGTTGTTTACCACAATAGCTGTGACCATATTTCCTAATTTCTGTGCTTTATCTGCAACAACTTTAAGTACAACCAAGGGGTACAGCTAAAGTATATTTGTACTTCACAAATGCTGAACAGTGTCCATTCTGCTGCTAGTAACACAAAGCAAATGTACATTTTGATTTGACACTTATGAATCATATGGCAAAACCTGCTCAATTTAAATATTAACTGAATTCTGTTGTAGTTATGATAAGTCATCAAAAAATATAAGTTTCCTTTTCTTTGGTACTAATAATTTATTTTTGGTGGTTAGTTTTGAGCTGGATCAGCTTCCTAAAGGAGCTCACTTCCTAGTCTCAAAAATGTGAATATTAGCAGAGTGGAAAGAGAGAAAGCAAAGAGGCTGAGAGTAATGAAGGATAATTGTATCACAGAGTGTTGGATATAGGTGACATTAAGCTGAGATGGAATTACATGCTTTATTTCCTGTACTTAATAGAACTCATCTCTGATTCCATGTCAACACCCAGCATGCGAGGACAGCTTACCTTTTGCAAAGTGTAGATTACAAATGACAATGACTTTTAGATTAGGTGTTTTGTCATACAGTTCTTTTTCCTCATGTTAGAAAAACAAATATTTACAACAGTAGAAACAGTTTTTCAGCCACCTACACCTGTTAGCTGAGAAAAATGGGGAGAGGAAGTTTCTTCTTTATTTTCCTTTATTTCTCATAAGAGTGCACATTTTTGAATAGAACAGAAGTGTCTTCAGTAAAATACTTCAAGTCTTGGAAAATGGAATTCTTCACATCTCATAAATTACTTCTCTGATCCGAAGTAATTATATAATTATTTCTTCAAAAAGAATGCTGTAGGCTCTTGGATATGGAGCCAAGTATAGATGATAATTCTAAGATATTGTATAGCCAGATAAATAGTAATTAAGAAAGTTCCTCTGTTCTCTCTGCTTCTTCATGATTAAAGAAATGATCTGTACATTGATAGAACATTTTTCTAATAATTTTTACTTTGGACAGCCAAAATAGGTGATGGGATTTTAAAATTTCTACTTTCTATTAGAGTGAATGAGTAGTATGTTATCAGTAAGACATCACATAATTTTGTGGAGCTAATAATATGAGCAAATTACTTCAGTAGAATAAAGCGTGCAGCACCTTGTTTTTCTGTTTCATAAGATTATACAGTACAAAATATAATGTATAATTAGATCAGAGTTTTTCAAGCAGTAAAAATCCCATTTGTCCATTGACCCTGGGGCTCATTCAGTTGGTTAGAGTGAGTGCTAATAACACCAGGGTTGTGGGTTCAGTCTCAGCACTAACCTTTCACTTAGGAATTGGACTTGATGATCCTTGGGGTCCTTTGCAACACAGAATATCTTCTGATTTTGTAATTTGTTCCACAATTTCAGGATAAATTAAACTTCCCCAGAAGTAACTCAGTTTTATGGTCTTGTTTTACAATACTGCGCATGTGTATATATATATATAAATATATATATAAAATATCAAAATAGAGACAATAGTACTGACACCATTTAACTTTCATGGAAAGAATGCATAAAAGTCCTTTTGTTTATTTTGCTTGACCTTACAACAGATGACCATCTAGATAACTACTGTGCATGGTGCCAAAATAAGCTAACCCCTAAAATAAACAAGTGAATGTAATTAAAATGAAAATCTGCCAAGAACGTGTAATCATAGGTCTCAGAATCAAATCTACAAACACAGGTCAAATATTGATTGACAAGAAGCTTATCTTGCATAATTGCCTTGTGCTAGTAGGGAGAGCACCCTCACTGCTTGATGCTCCTCACTCTATACTCAGTACACTTTATGCTCAGCTTTATCTAACTTTTGCCTGACTGATCAATATTCTATTATGGACAGATGATATAAACAGTAATTCAACCTCTGGTCTCATTTTGCTCATCAAGACAGTTAATTTCTCATGATTTCAGTTAGAATTGCAAGTCCTTGAAACCGTTGAAAACCAGGCCATAATAAAACCAGGCTATGTCTGCCATGTCTGCTTTTCTGAAAGAATAAAACAAGTTAAAGTCAATGGGGTTGGTTCAGGGATGGGCTGCAGCTCTACAAAACTTCAATACTGTAGCTGAAGGACTAGATGGACTTGATGATCTCAAAGGTCTTTTCCAATCTAGGTGATTCTGTGATTCTGTGAAGTGCTGTAAAAATGTAAAACGTATTAAAATGCATTAGTCTTGCTGGCTTTTGCAATTTTATTTGTACTATCTATCTTTTCCTGTTCATTCTTTTCTGGGAATGGAAATAACAATTGTTGTCTTCTTTCAACACTGTTTTTTTCCTGCATTTTTTTGCAATTGAGTTGGAAAATGCAGTTTTTCAGTAAAATGCCTAGTTGTTCCCTCATACTATATAGACATATCTATCTATCTATCTAGCTAGCTAGCTAGCTAGCTAGGTAGCTATATCTCTATAGATAGGGATCTATCTATAAAAAGTAAAGATAAATCGTGTATGAGACAAACTTGTTTTTATTTTGCTTTCACTATCTAATAATCATGGAATACCTGGTTGGAAGGAACCCCAAGGATTCCTTGTTCCAGCCCTTCGCCTTAAAAAGATGATCTAGACAAAATGGTCCAGCACCCTGTCTGGCTGAATCTTAAAAGCGTCCAATGTCAGGGAACTCATCACTCCCTTGGGGGATTATTCCAATGGCTGATTATTGTCTTTGTGAAGAATTTCCCTTCCAGGAGTAACACTCAGGGATCAAGTGGATGCCTCAGTGCCCCCTAACAGAGAGTCACTTTTTGCCCTATCTGTCCTGTACTACTGCTACAGTTTCTCTTTGCAGGCTTTGCTTGTGGGTGTCTACAGCTTCTAAAGCTTCATATCTGGTTTTGGTTGCAATGCTGGAGGGTGTGGATAGAAGCAGAGTCCTGTTTCTGTGGGTAACACATTTCTCTACCCCGCCTAACCTAAGAAAAATACTCCTAAGACAAAATATATCAGTTGTCATGAAAACTGTGGTCCCTACTTCAATAGCAGGGAGCCCACAGATTGCTTTGTGACAATACAATGAAGCTTTTGAAAGGTATTTGATTTCACTGAATGGGACCCCTGAATTTTCTTAAAATCAGTTTCCTTTATGAGTCTTAAGTTGCTCCAAACCAATACCAAACGATGTAGCCAGTGTATCCAGCCACCCTAAGACGGGGAAGATCAGAACATTCAAGCTTTAGCTACATATTTGATCTTAGTGGTTTTATTGCTTGTATCATGGATAAAAGAATAAAGACTACATTAAACTAGGCTTTAATCTCCCTTACTCAACTGTTACAACATGTTCAATATTGATTAAAACAATTTTTATTTCATATTCAAATTTTTTCTTCATGTGAAAGCTGTTTTGAAAATGAGCAGTGAAACCAAGCTGTTGGAAACAAACCTGCATTTTCCAGCAAATCTATGAGTAGGGGAAGATTTTGTGAAAGTCTTACTCCCTGAAAAGCAAATTCTTTTGGTTCACAAGCTTGAAGGTATTCCTGATATTTCTCCTGACAATACTTCAGGTTGTAACTTCTGACTCTATACATTTTATCATTTGGATACTTGTCATGCATAACTGGAGTGTGGTGGTAAAAAACCCCAACAGTTTTAATCAAGGTAGGATTATAATTTTCTTCAACACCTGTTCCAGCCAGATGCCTCTGACTATTGAATGTGATTCTCTGAGTTCTCACCAATTGCACAATGAAATAGTTTTTAAATGAATGGCCAATCCATTCTAGTTTTGCCAGAATAACTGCTGAATAACAAAACTGTGATATTTTTAAAAAATACACTCAGGCTACTGCAGAAAAATAAGAGGAAAACCTTGATAATAAAAAATAAAGCACTCAATTTGGAAGTCTGAAAATCTTGTTTGCTCTAAAACAGTACAGCAGCTATTCTCACCACTGAGGACTCTCTCTAGAGAAAGATTATCATTATAGCTGAGTCCTGCTACTAACTGATTTTTTTTTAGTGATTTTTAATTCTTTCTTCCTGTAACTTTCTTCCTAGAGGTTTGAGTTCCATTATTTTTGTATCTCCATAAAGAAAGGCTCTGTATCTGGAGAGTAGCAACAGTACATATCTGGGCAAAAGTAAGGATGAAAAGCAGCAGCCAGTGGAGAGAGCAGGGTGTAGATTTTTCTAAAATCTTGGATTTGTGTGAGGAAATAATCTCATTCTTTTTCTATGCCCCCTGTGTAGTTCCAGATAGAATACTCCCACCTATTTTTTTTTTTTTCCTCTCATGGGTCTGAGGAAACTGAGGTTTCAGTTTTCCTTAGGGAGAAACAATAAAATACCATAGTAGATATGCCATGGCATTCTGAAGAAATTATGAAGTGCTGCAGAAAAATAGCTACAGAAATTGGTTATTTGCTTCAGATACTGGAAAGTTCAGGCACTTCATTCTAGTGGTTTGAAGTCCCAACAAAACCTCCAGTGTTATTTCTTAATACAGAAAGGATCTAGGAGAATCTTCTTGGTCCCTTGCTGAAAAAAATCAATCAGACTTGCCTGAACCTCCCCTTTAAAAGCCTGAAAGGGCCAGGAAATTTTAAAGGCACAGTATGATCCTTTTCTGAATGTTGCAATACATTTTTTTTCATCAGAGAGGTTCTGAACTGAATCCTGGAGAATAATTTGTCTATGAAGGGTGTGAATTTGCTAAATGCAAGACTTATTTAACATCTAAAACTCCACTATCTCAATCTGTTAATGCAGTTTGCTTACTGCCCAAATCATTCTATGCAACTTTCTGCTCTTCTCCAAACAAGGGATGGAGCCCTGCAAAATCAGTCGCATGGGCATTTTAAAATAAATCAAATGTGGCTGTTTCAAGTGTTGTTTAAGTTTATTCAAACTGTAGCAAAATTTACACATAAAGTTGTACATGAAATGAGGTAAACTGTAGTACAGCTGTATCTGGTATGTGGTCAATACAGCGAATCCTGTGGAAATACTGTTTATACAGACTAAATTTTATATCTGATTAAAAGTTCCTTTATGACTTTCAGTCTCTATTATAATCACCAATGTGCTAAATTCATGCAAGCTATCTTATTTTTTTAATTTTTATAATCTTTGCATTCTAGTTGCTTGAGTTGTACTAGCAACACAACTAAACAATGGAAAAACAGCTCTCAAGGACTCAATCCTACTGACAAAAATAAAAAAAACCCCTTCCTTAGATCAACTCTTGAAGCCTATTTAGAAAAGACAACTGCAAGCATCAGAAGTAATGAAAAACACAGCAAAACTATGTGTTTCAAACTTTATTTATAATGACTTTTAGATTTCTAATTTCCGTGGTTCTAATTTAATTTGATACTTTTTATTTTGAAAAATTTGGAATTAGTGTGTTTAAAAAACATAAATATCATCCTGGACACAACAAAAAGTGAAATAAGAATTATCAGGAGGCAGGATAGAGATTACTGATATTTTGGGAATTTCAGGGTAAATATTCTAGCCTCTGGTACCTGCTATGCAGAAATGACACTGTGTGGCCTGAATAAAAGCAGGGATTTTAAAAGAAGAGGCTCGACTTAATCTTATGTAAATCTGATGGAGGTGGCACAGGGTGCTAAGCCAAGTGACTGCAGCAAATGAATATTGTGGGCACCTTTCAATAGATTGTGATGATAAATATTTTCATTTACCAATACACTTGTAATTTGCCTGGTAGCACTTTTGCCAAAGTTAAAGATATCTGCAATTAGTGGGATATTAATGCCATCCTCTGAGACATGTAATGGAAGAAAGATCTCAGGCACAGTATTGAAATTCTGAGCAGCAGCAAGGCACTTCTCATACAGGAGTCGCTCAGTCGTACAGAGAAATTGCAGCAGGGAGGAATGAAATGAAGGTAAACAGACAGCTAGTACCTGATGCTCTGAGCAAATACAGTGTATAACCAGGAGCTTGGCTCTGCAGTGGCACAGCTGAGGAGGCAGGGAAAGCATGGCTGAGCTTTCTGTAGGAAGCTGGAGCGCAGCGCTTTGTTACTCTTGTCACAATCTACTCAGGTGAAGTGAGCTGAGAGGAGCAGGTGCAGCAGGGTGATGGGCCAAGCAACGAGGCTGTGCCTTGAATACATCATGAAGCATTGAGCAGCTGCCTTTGAGAAGCAGCCCTTTCAACAGAAACTTTGAAAGCATTTCTTTCAGAGGCTGCACTGCACAGCTGCCCTTACTCCCATTTTCTGCAGCACAATCAAGAAGACATCTTACTGTGGAGAGTATAAATGCCAAAAAACTCTAAAAATGGCTCCTATATATAAATATATACATACAGTCATTGTAAGCCCTGTAAGTGTATGTAGTGTAGATTGTATTTATCCCTCTACCATAAAAGGTTTTTTTCTCCTCATTTTTTTTTAAATTTACCAGAGGAATATTTGGATGATCAATAATGTCCTGATTTCCTATAGCTTATGCAAGTTTCTTAGTCTACAGAATTAGTGAGCAATAAGACCAGATTGTGAATATCCTTTCACTGAGAATCCTTTTTTTTATTAAGGGTCTGTCTCCCTGGGCATACTGCTGGGCAGACTTAAGCCCCACTTACTTCAAACTCAGCACGTACTCAAATGTTTTCTCGAACAGGAGCCAACACTGGCTCTAACGTGACATCTAATTGCTTACTAGAATGAAAAAATTGTTCACGACCCACCTGAAGTTTTCTGTGGTGATTATTTGACTTCTTGCACTTACAGCAAGGCTTAGAGAGCTTGGAAGACCAAGCCCCCTTAGCTCTACCATTCTCCTCAGGTCTCTGTTCCTCACAGAGATCAAGGAAGCGTGCTTTAAAGAGGCTTTGAAAGGTACAGCTGCAGTGACATATCTCCTGATATGAAGATATGTTTTCCTAACTAATCTGTTATTACTGTGAAAATTGAAAATACAATACAAATTTTCTCCCCAGCCTAGGAAGGTATGATTTTATTAGTTTAACCCCACTGAAAGTGAAATGTTTCCTGTGAAGGTAATAATTTAAGTGATTTAATAGTTCTGACTTAATGGTTAATAATGGGATTTGGTTTGTAGCTCTGCCTTTTATAAACGGGAGACAGAATTTTTTTTTGTTTTTACAGGTGCAATTTATTTTGTATATTATAGAAAGTAATTTTGGGGACCGAATTTTTCTCTATATTTTTTTTCTTGTCTCATTTTGTAAATTAATATGAGGTTAACAAAGATTTTCATGAATTCCCATTCCTAATTATACAGTTACTAGAATCATTAATTTCCTGTGAGATTAATGAGCTAACAATGCATTGAATTTTCTTCCATTAAATATTTGTGTTGCTGTTTCTGTAGTCTGAGTAAATTCTATTTGGCATCTGTACAAAACAGACTTACTCCAAAGTATAAATTATATAGAGCTTTGTTTTGTTTTAGGAAATGCTTTACTTTCTTGCTTTCTTGTTGCTGTTAAGCCTGTCTGATTTGTAGAAGATTAATGAAATTTAGTAGTTTAATTTTAATATTCTGCCTTCTTTTATCATTGTTATAGCCTGGGAATGTCTACTCAGGGAAGGATTACAGTATGTTTTCTTTTTCTTGATCAGAAACAGTTAAATATGTCTTTTATGGCATTATTGGGAACTTGAAAGATGCCTGCAATGAGCCAGGTGAAAATTCAGTTTACCTCCAAAGCAGTGTTCACTCCTTAGACTGAGGATTTCTACTTGATAATATGTAAAGCAGCTGTTTTTGAAAGATATTAGTCCAAAACCTTTAGAATAGCTGCACAACTCTTTGACTGAAAGACTATCAGAGCTAGGATTTCCCTTAATCCCTTTCCTATGAATGGCAGGTTTTGCACATTTAAGTGACACAGGAACAGATCACAAGTATGAATGGCTAGTGACACCTTCCCTTCATACTTGGCTTATCTGTTGGCAAGTGCAGCCAGGGAGGTGTTTCACAGAAGGGCTAATGTGACTGAAAATGTGTCTTTTCCCAGTACTAATGGTTTGCCAATTAAAATACTTTCTCCCTACATATTCTGATACTTTTATATACTTTCATCGTCACAGCTACAAAGCCTTTGTGTGTTTAGTGTGTGTTAATTCCCTTTGATTTCTGTAAGGAAACTATCAAATTAGAGCAGATATTACTTTTGAAAATTCATCATTATTTTGTAACCTGACTTCTTGTGGAAACTATGCAAAGACAAACTCACTTTTTCTACGGATGGGCCCCTTCCTTTTGAACTTAATGAGGGTTTTTCTACATTTTTTAGCAGGGTGATTATAAAGTCAAAGGTAATGATGTTCTTATTAGTTTTTTGGTAATATGTGGCCAAGCAGATTAGGCAGATGGTGTCAGTTTCTTGTCTGAAGAAAAGTTTTCAGACATCCTAGCAAAAGGTAGCACAGATACCATGAAAAAAGTTTCAATCAGACCTAGCCCCTGGAACAGGAAATTCAATCAGAGTCAGGTTACTAATGCATGTAAAATGTTGTTTCACTTGTTCTAGAGTTGATGTACAATTTGATTTGCTTTTTCAAGGGGATATACTATACAAGGGTGATTTTTATAAATATTTTCTCTCCAGAACTATAGCAGAATTCATAGCAACACTCAGGACATTCTGAAAGAGCAGAAGAAAAAATGATCTTTATATGAAAACAAATAAATATAAATGACAGTACCTTGCAAAAATGTCCTTACTGATTATGAATTCAGAACATATCCAAATTCTGACTATTTGTTGATTTTATATAATTTTGCATAGGTTCAAAATGGCATTACACTGACTAATTATCTTTAATCAGTACTCTAGCTTTAGTTCTGTCATTTGCCATGTAAATATCATTAATCTTGTCATCAACCTAACACTTTTTTCTTCAGCTAAAGAAGGTCACAACTTCAGTTGAAATTGATTCTAATCTTGATTTGAAAGTCTAATATTCAATATGTATAGAATAGATGTTAAACAAAAAAGACCTCTAATCTTTTACTATACACAATTTTGACATTTTGATTTAAGAATCCTAAAAGTAATGTGTTTCCTAAATTTCTTGAAAGAAATCTTTCTAAAAAGATGTTTAACTTGATGGTTCATCTCCAGGTAAACTACTATAACAACTATGTTTTTGTTTAAAATCAGAGTGAAGAAGAAAGTAATCTTCCTTTTTGGCATCTTTTTAGTTGCCAACAGTAACTACTCGGTCATCACCTGGAAAACTGCAAATAAAAAGTTCTCTATGTAGTCTGCCTGAAGATCCACTATTACCAGATGCCCAAGCAAGCACAAGAATTCCCACAAATTTTGATACGAAAATGGTGGCAAGAAAAAGATCTGTGTTAATGTTATTGTGTGCAATGCATTTCAGCAGCCATTGTGTTAATTTTTGGTAGGTCACTTTCCTATCACATTTGCTTCATTTTACAGAAAAAATAGTTACAGTATTTGAAGAAAGGAAAGACCAAATGCAGTTGTTGCTCCAGCTTTGCCATAGTACTAAGTAGATTAAATTAAATTGTCATATATAGTACTAAACTGACATTAGATTTAATATTAGCTAAAAGGCTGAGGAGAATAGGATGCTTGAAGTGAAACTCTAAATGAAATATATTATTCTTGTTTTAATAAAATTAATTTGATTCCTTCTGTCTTTATATAGAAATATGTATCTATGCAATAGCAAGCACAACTGCAGCTAATATTTGCGTGACCTTCAACATTATGGTAATTTATTTAAATGTTCTTTGTTAATTAAAACATTTCACATAAAAGGCAACAAACTTACTTTTACCAATTAATTATATCTTTGAAATTTTGGAGTGATCAATTATCATAATCAACAAACATTACGGAAATAAAGTAACAAATGAATCTGAAATGCCAAGTGATCTGTTTTTGGCTTGTTTTTTACTTCTAATTTAAGGGAATAACTATTTTAAAATGGAAAAAAATGTGTTGTTCAGTTCTACAAAGAATAATGATAGAATCTTCAATAACAAGGAGACTAATATTTAAAAAAATCTTACTCATTACTCAGACTTTTAAAGTGTGTGCAATACTGTCATGGTTAGGAATGGTATTTTCTGGTTTAGCATTCCCACTAAAAAGACCACCTGTCGCTCCCATCTCCACCTCCAATGGGAGACAAAAAAAGCATGGATCAGGGATTGAGATAAGAAGGATTTACTTGAAATAGCAATGACGTAAGAAAAAGAAGAGTCACAGCAACAATATTGTTAACAAGTGGTATAAAGCAAAGAAAGAATTAACACATAAAATAAAATCCCAAACAGTTCCACCCAGAAGGAACACCTTTTCCTGTGGAAGCCAGAGTCCCTTCCCTCCGACACCTGCAATGATATAAAGTGATACAGAATAACACCTAGACCCTGGCCATGCCCATTCAGCCATGTCCCCTCCCAGCTACTGCCAAAAAATTAAACTTGTCAGGCTGAAATCAGACAGGTTTCTTCTAGTGATGTTCCACATTTACAGCTGTGAAAGAACTCTCTGAGATTACTATTAGGTGACTCAAATAGAAATGAAGCTTCTTGAATGAAACTTCTTGTTTGCCTCAAACAAGGCAAATAATCAAGTTTCTGTTACCCAGCAATAATTATATTATTATTGCTGTTGTTACCCAGCAATAATTGTCTATTCAATGTTTTCTTCAAGAGTGAACAACTGCTGCAAGAGAAAGATGATCAAAAGATTAAAAAGATCAGAAAACGTGTTTCCTTAAGATATAGTGTTTTCCAATAGTTAGACAACTTGTTGGATAGTTTTTAGTGTATTATTTTCATAAGAACATCTCAAATACTTCAAAACTAAGTTTTGAAGGAATTTAAGAGTCTCAAAATTTTATTGGCAGTGGTTTTTAACAGGAATTTTTTTAGTTTTATTCAGCAGGCACAGGATAAAATCCAGTAGCTATTTTTTTTTCATTGTCTGTTCTGTCACAGTCACGGAGTGCAGAATAAGATAAGAGGGAAATAATAGTCCACTGATGAACATCTACAACATACCTGGTTAGAAGTCTTCAAAAGGGTTCAAAATCTGGACGCTGTGGTTGATCTTATGCAAAACCTAACCATGAGGTACCGAACCACGTGCTCTAGATAGCACGGGGGAGGAAAATGGGCTATAATTTCCTAGGAAAAACGGTGACAGTTTTACTCTGGTGAGCCTTCCTTCC
>VYXD01003061.1:468135-480762 GCA_013397195.1 Hylia prasina | reverse complement strand
CTTCCAACTCAGCGTATTCTACAGGAAAACACTTGCTGTAGACCTTTATATTTAGAAATGTCTTCTCTTCACGTAACAACAAGAAAATACTTGAAGTCTGGCATGTAGTTAAGAGAACTGGGAACAAACCAAATTTCATCCTCAGATAAACATACGTAACTACTATAGATTTCAATCTAGCCCACGCACAAAGTTTTACACATACTACAAACAGAAACAGAAGGTATCAGCAAAAGACTATTCTTACATCGTTTCAAATTAATTTGCAACTATACAATTTTAATTGTAATATAAAAAGGGAAGGAATATAACAGAACAGGTATGAAGAGAAATATTTTCCAAACTTTTATTTGTGCACATTCATCAGGTGAAAAAGATAACTTTTACAGCTTCTTTGGTGCCCAATATTCAGCATACAAAAATGTAAAAGACTATTCACAAATAAAACACAAGCTCAAGCTAAAAAAACAAAAGGTCTTAAAAGTAGTGCACATCGTGACAGCTTTGCTTATGAATACACAGAAATTACTGCAAAAATAAATAGAATGTCTTTTTAAAAGCAGCAATTTCATATCTTGTAAACTTCCGTTTTTACAATACAGCACTGTTAAGAGTAAAATCCAAAAGAACTGGAGTCTATACTGTGGCCATGAGCAAGTAAAGAGTCTGTATTCCTCTGCTATGGTTGGTCCAGTTTTCCTTTTTGCTTTTAGTCCAATGTGCAGCAGTCTTTGAAGGTGCTTGGTTAGGGAACCTAACCATCAAGTGGTGAATTATAAAATTTATTTCCTGCTTTCAAACACGAATGGATAAATCTGTTCCACAGCACTGGCAACAGCCTTTACGTTTGGCCCTGAGACACAGTTAAAAAAAACAAAGGCAATAGGAAGAGAAAACTCAGGGAATCAGAAATTAAAACATCAGTACCTTTAACAAAACCTTAATATTATTAGCAATTACAACTTCATACCATAGACAGTATGTTCTCCCCCATCTCTCCTAACTTAATGAAGTTCTTCTCTGATCACTTTTCATGTGAAAGTCTTTTCTTGTGAGTAAATCTGCAAGATGTTCTATATTTATCAATGGATAGATTATAATTAAATAATACCGTCATTTAATTTCATAACAACTTGGATGATTTTCAATTTACTGACTTACACAGCCCAGAGAAGAGGCTGAGTGGCAGAGGTAAAATAAGTTCTTTTACTTATGTCAATCTTCTAGGAATTTGTATTTCTTCAAGCCCAGCCACTTTTAGCTCTTGCTTTAAAAACCTTTTACCAACAAAAACTACTGTTAAATAATGCTGGATTTAACTGAAGTACATTTCAAGCAACGTTATTTTAGATTTGAAAATTACAGACTACTACTTTCTATCCCAGGTTTTGCAAATAGTTTCATCATTGATCTCAGGACAAAACCGGCAAGCCAGGGAATGTTTTTATCATCTCAGGATGAAGCATATGAAGGTTATCTAACATGACCTATGAGTATCCAGGCAAAGAAAAGGAAATGCTAACAATGCTTTCTGATGGTAGCAGACCACTTCACTCAATGAAAAATTAAGATTTGAAATAAGTGAGTAGTAACATGCTGGAAGATATTAATTCTGGATAGAAGCTTGCTGATGCTGGTAAGGGAAAACAGCAATTTCTCATATGTTTTGATGAATAGGAACTCAGGGTTTTTGTAACCCCGCTTTAGACTTCAGAAGTTTCTTCCAAGTATACAGAACTGTTCAAAATGACTCCCCAAAACAATAACTTAAAAATAAGTTACTTAAGTAATTATTGTTTAACATGCTCAGTCAGAAAGCAAATGGACTGCTTTCTGTATTTTCAAACAGGATTCTTGCTGTATTTTCAAACTGCTTGAGTGAAGCACTCAGCTAAAACAAGCCTGCTGAAAGATACCTGTCTTCTGGGTAGATACTGCACCCTCCTTAAATTTGCCTGCTATTAGAAAAGAAAGTTCTCAGGAAAGGAGAAGCTTTCAAAAAGCAAGAGTATGGGTAGGCAAATAGTTCCAGCAAAAAAATGCTACTCTAAGGCTGAGGAGATGGAAAAACCGGATCATCATTCTAGGAGCATATAAGAGAAAGAAAAAA
Organism: Hylia prasina; assembly: GCA_013397195.1. Lineage (NCBI taxonomy): Eukaryota > Metazoa > Chordata > Aves > Passeriformes > Sylviidae > Hylia > Hylia prasina. Next base: position 478,652 of record VYXD01003061.1, on the reverse strand, counting down.
CAAAACAACACAATCCCCCTAAACAACCCCATTATTTCTCAGTTTGGAGTCAAAAAAACAATACTTCTTTCTATTACATGCTAGTGATTTTTATCATCTTTTACAAAAGTAACAAAATCTTTTTATACTTGTCCCATAAAAGGAACCCACCTTCCTGGGTTTTCTGTAACATTTCTAATTACGTATCTCAAATAAAATTCCGAGTCAGAGGTATTACAAGTATTAGTACTACAGAAACATAAATCTTTAAAAGAAACTTCATCTGAATGAACTTGAGAAGGAGTGCACTAAGGCTGAAAAGTACTTTAAAACAATTTTAGAATACGAAGTGTAAGACTCAGGACAATTTTTCCTCAAGAAGAGAGGCAAAGCAGAAGCCTACAAAATCAACAGAGATGTAAGGTAATTTTTCAAACTCACTGCAACAACTAAAGTAGCAGGATGCAAAACTCCTATGTTTACCATATTCATCTTCATATTTGAAAGGAAAATTCTGAAAATATGAAAGTGATTTTGTAAGTAATGAAGTAACAAGAATCTTACAGAGAAACTGAATCTCAATAGGAGGCTGACAAGGCATGCTGAGAGCTGGTGGTGTGGTGGACATCTCACAAGCAAACAGAAAAGAGAATGAAAAATGAAAATGATGGAGAGAGAGGAAAAAAGTGGGACAGCCTCTCCAAGACCCAGGACAATATGTCTCTGATTACATGGGAAAAACCACCGATGCCTGTGATTCAGTGGTGGTTCTCTCAGCTGAGCTTTAACAGAAGAGAGCACAAGTCTGAAGAACTGTAAATATTGGTCAGCTTCCTTTATGACAAAATGCTATACTATCCTATGAGTTTCCATAAATCTGCAATTTGGAAATATGTATTTATGAAAGGGATGTTAATACTAAATGCAGTTAGTTAACATCTCTACAAATGCAAGAAAAAAGGAAGAAAATTCAAATATTTTTATAAACAATAATTACCTGCATTCTTAAGTGCTATCATACTTTTGGTTTCATTAAAAAACCAGGCTGCATACATTCAGTCTAACTTATTTTTTGAACCTACCAATAACACCTTCTTCACAACTTTCTCTTCTGCCACTTTCACTCAAAAACAAACTAGATGCTAGCACAGGGAAACGAAATCCTTTCAACATTATCTTTTGACTGTTTTAAACATCTTACTTTCCCAAACCTACTGGATCTAAAGTTAAATATTGCCAACAAGTTAAATATTTATTTTTTGATATTAAAATACCTGTAACTGTGATACTGCCTGTGGAAAAAATCTGTAAGGTAGCTCTGAGAGATTTTATTCTGTAACACACGGCAGGATGAAGTTCTGGTTCATAACTAGAAAACAAAATGAAAAGTAAAAACGAGAGACATAGAACTGAAAAATAAAAGCTGAAGAAGTATACCAGGACTAATATTCTTTAATATTCACGTACCTCGCATGAGGTCTGTTATTCTTCGTAAATTCTGGCAATCTGATCTCAAAGGGCATGTTGCACACTGCTAAAACATTCACAACTTTAAAATCTGTGAAAATTACCTTTTCAAAAGAGAGGGAAAAAGAAGACATTAGAAATTTACTTTACAGCAAGTTAGATGCGTGGGTTGCAAAAAAAGAAAAAGACGAGGACACTACTTAGAATATTTTGATGAGTCCAGATTAGAACCTTGAGACTGATGCCTTTCTAATAGGCATCTAAAGAGCACTTAATGGACTCAGATAATTTACATTATCACACTTATATCATGGTCACTACACCAGTATGGTTATAGTACAGTTTAAGGATGAGATACAGAAACAACTCAAACTGCTGTATTAAACACCTCCCCATTGAAAAGAAACTAAATTTAACAGCTCAAGGAACATCAAAGTAAGCAGAGAAAAGGCTTACATATTTTTGTGAACTTCTTTAATGCCTTGTTGCCACACACCATTTGTATTAAAACAAAGAATAAGAAAAAAGGTACCAACCGTTTTGCTTTAAATGCCCAGTGGCCCGTAGAGCAAATTGGTTTTCTATCCTGTAACTTTCTGAAACCCAACTCAAACTATTTGAATAACTTTCAGTTATGCTTTACCACAGACCTTTAGATGACAACGAAATAGCCAACAGACAACTGCTATACAAAGAAACCACTGCTGAGAGGTCAGTGTTGGCAGTGTCATTGGGGAAACTTTTGCTCATTTTCTGAAACTGCCTAAACTTTAAATGGACACTCTTCAATCTACACTTTTTAGAAAGATAGTTAGAAAGAAGCAACTTAATCTTCAAAATACAAACTGCTCACTTCATGACAAAACTTGGCGTGTCCACCCTGGAAGTACTGTGCCCCTCACTGACTTAACATTCCATTCCAACTTTAAAGGGCTGTGTCCAAAGTACATATTTGTGACAGTAGGAATGTCATACTTTTGTGTAGGGGGTGTGATGCAGCATTGCTAACATAGGCTGCCACCACTACCTTTATGTGCTATAATCAAAAATAATCTCTCCCTGAAAATGACAGCTGCTGTGTCTATTTAATTGTCTGTCCCTAAACTGAACCTGTGTGTAAACAGCACAACCAACTACCAGGAAGTTTTAGAGCACCAAATGTAAATGACAGCTACTGTGTCATTTTAAGTGGTTTGTGTTGCTGTTTTGCAATCCCTACTATGAAAAGCAAGTGGTGTTCCTGACTGGTAATGTTAACCCAAACCCAGATAAAAGAGGTTGTTTCCTGTCCTAAGTATTTTATTTGGCTTATTTCCATCTGTGCAACATGACAGCGCAGGAGCACTTTTTTTCTCTTCCTCTTTAATTTAAGAGGCTCGAACTTGCCCTTATTAAGATGGAAATGCATCTTCTATTCCATCAGAAATGAGTGAAAATTATGTTCAAATTACAGTAAAGTTTCAGCACTTTCCCAATAAATCTTCTGAGATATTGTAAATTTTACCTAAGACATATCTATGGGTGGTTCATATATTAAACAAATTTTGTTGTTCATTATCCAGTGAAGAAGCACTGCTCTGAGCTGCCAAACAAAACTGAAATCCACATAACAAAACAGCTTCTCTTTAACCAGCATCTGGAAAATGCATTCCAACACAAAAGGGGCATCTGAATGAAAACACATTAACTGCTAGATCCTTATGCTCCCTCTTCTTTGTTTCTTTCTAAACCATGAACTACCACCATTGCTTGAGTCATGCAAGTCCTTTTTCATCAGAATTACCTGAAAACCCAGTTTCTGTAGACTACGAGCTAGTCGTCTGGCACCAAATTTAGCTTCTTCTTCACTACAAAGGAGAAAGAAAAGGGTCTAGCATTAACAGAAATAGAGCATCTAGTTGTGCACATACACACCACAGTAGCTACTCAGACTACAAAATGAACCATTACATAATGTAGCACATCAACCATGATCTCATGGACAGCCTTCATTTCACCTACTGTAAGCATTACATTTTAACTAGATAGACATTGCAATGGAGTCCTTCATGCCCTGTTTGAAGAATATCTTGGCACTTGGTTCCAGCTGAAGTTAGAGACATGTTTTAATCATACATGATTTTAAGTACCCTGAAGAGATTAATAACATCATGGATAGTCTGGAGTTAACATCTTGAACAATCCTCTTTAATTTTGGAACAGAGATCATACACAGATGCAAATTTACTATTTTATCTTACCTTATCCTTACTTTGAAATGACATATCTTAAAGGAATTCAGCTCTAAAGAGTTTAGTGAGTGTCAGATGTATCTGAACTGAGAGTCTGCTTTTGCTTCTTTCCAGTCCCTCGGTACTGTAAAACTTGATTAAATTCAGGTGCGGTTTTGTGAAGAAAAAAGAGATATCCTCAGGAAAGGTCACTCCTTCCCAAGTCTCAACTTCTAGCTAAACAGAATTCTTAAAGGCTTCTCAAATATCTTTAGGATTTCCTTAATAAGGTGGTTGTCCCTGCTGCTCTCCCAAGAAGGCTAAACTGATGTTGTTTAAAATTTCAGCTCTCTCTGAGCCAAACACTTCACATGGAACACTTCCTCCCAAATACGTAGCTTGACAAGGATCTGCATGTGATCCACGGTGAACCAATCTAAGCAGCAGCAAGTGCCACCTCTTCTTCATAATGTTGTATTTTAAAATACACAAGGATTTAGAGCTAGAGAAAGAATCTCCATGAACTCACCTTGTGGCTCCTGTGCAAATAACTTTTCCTGAGGACCAAATTGTGGCCGTAATCCTAGGTTTCCTAAGCTTCATTAAAACCTTCTAAAAAAGAAAAAAAAGTAGAAAAATTGGAAATTAATAGTAGTTCAATTTCACACTGGAAAAAAAAATTACCCGTTACCCAAATCAACTAAAGTTACACTAAAACTCCCTTTAGTTTTGATAGGCTTGAACTGCTCCTTCATCTCTTTCAGTAATTAAAATACCCTAGGTCCTGAGAAGAGCAAAATAAACATGAAATACCCAATGATTCAGTGTACACAAAATAGATTAAATGAAGGTATTTTTCACTGAATAAAAAGCTGAAAACTACAAGCACCATGCTGATTTTTTCTTATTACAGTGATTTGACATTGCTGACTCCTTATCAAGATATATTTTCTTGACACAGCCATCAAATCTGGGGAGGCAAAACAGTCCCTGAGGCGTAACAGGCCTCATCACATACCTTGTACCCCATATTCACCTCACCAAGTGCTGTCTCCTGAGACAGCATTTCATCACTCCCATTACTGTACAAGTAGTGTATTAGTGACTAAATACCTACAGCAAGAGAAATAGAGAAAGAAAATTCTGCTTTTCTCCATCCACCATACATAGGTATTAGGCAGAAGAATGTTTAGCTTAAGGAACATTTCTAAAATCAGATAATTGAGGTATGCTGAATCTCTTACCCCAACATCACGCTTGTATATCACATTTGCTCCCTCTAATGCAATCTTCCTCAAGTTTAAATGGCATCTTGTTCTAAAAACACACACTACATTTGTGATTAAAATGTCCAGTGCAACATCACTGTCCGCATCCATTGGGGTGATTTACAACTCAATTTTCCCACCAGCTCACCACGAAGATCACATCCTGAGAAGCAAAAATGATAAAATTAAACATACCAATAAAAAATTGCCTATTGATGCCATTGTATACATTTACCCCTTAAAAGAGACAAGAAGCAGAAGTCACTACACTCTGACTCATTTAGCAGTGTGAGGAGAGGGGGAGGTCTGCATCCTTTGTGCTAGAAAATAGGAGGTAACTTGTTCAAAGCCATGTTCCCAGACTTAACAGAAATGAAGTGCATATACACACACATATATATGAGAGTACTTTAAATTGCCAGTTAAATATGTTACAATTCAAATTGCCAGTTAAATATGTTACAATTCTTACTAAGTATGTTAAAACACTGTAAAGATTACTGAAACTTCTTCCATAGCTCCAGTGGATAATCTTTCCTCAACTCACTTGAGGATGTCATTAGACACCTCAGGGAAATATACTTCTCTGACTGCTGAAGTTGATAATTTTGAATAGTTTGACATTTGTGTTGGAATGGATGAGCCTATGAATAACTTTGAACTAACACTGGTTACACAAACTGTAGTCTGTAGACAGCCTGCTACCACAGCTTTCCCATCTTCATCCCGCACTCTTGGCCTGTCTCTCCCAGTAATAGCTTAAAGCAAACTACACAAAGTGTCCTGGTGGCAGCACCAGCCTGGGCTGACCCTCTGCACTGCCCACAGGAAGGCATTGTGCAGGCAGAATGAGATGGAATGTTTCTGAGGAAAAGCATGGGTAACTGTGGAGGCACAGGATGGCTGCCCAGTGCATACACTGCAAACCAAAGGCATCCAGGAAGCATCCAGGCTGCCCATGCACATCCAGGCTCCTCACACACACCTCAGCTGGGAAAGACAGTCCTAACACCAGCTGGGCTACCATTCATCCCAGCCCAAGAACGCCTGACATCTCTTCTGTAATCACACAAAGCCATGACAGCAGTTATCTCAAACAGATCTCAGGCGAAGAAATGAGAGGGGACAAGAGCAAGATCATTGGTATACAGTGAAAAGGACTTATATAAACATTTTAGCAGTATTTCATCCAAAACAAACAAAAACGAAAGCAAAGGACAAAATCAAAGAAAAATTGTCACATAAATGAAATGCTCCACATGGTCATTGCCATGGAAGAGGCAGGATACTATGCATCAAGAACAATAATTTACCTAACAGACTATGAGGTATTTATATCACTTTAGATGTTTTGGCCTTATGTTCTATACTGGAAGTCTTCAAGATACAACATTACTGTTATTATCAGTATTTTCATCTGACTGTGCCTTCCTAAACATCATGCCATAGTCTGTAATTGAGAACTCAAAGTGCATCTTTGACTATCACTCACTGACAACACAGAAGTAACAAACTACACGGCAGATGTGCACAACGTACTGGGTCAGCTGCTGTGGTGGTTACTGCTTACACTTGTTCCCTGCTGAATGAATTATTCTGTAATTGTTGGCTTGTCCAATATAAGAAAAGGCAAGATGGATGATAATACAGAAAAGAGATGAAAAACAGCAAGAGAAAACAGAAAAACCAAAGGTTACGTGTGGGGGTGGAGAGAATGCAGGCAAAGAAGAGAACAAACAGTAACTAATTAGTACTCCCAGATCCCCTTTTTAATCTTTTTTATTGAACTGAAAATTACATGAATCCTCAAAGTTAGAAATTACTTATCCCATCTGGTTTTGATGGACTACTACAGATTGGGCAAGTAATTTATGGCACCAGATCCAAAGATAGCACATGTGCAGATTTTGAATGGCAGGCAGGCAGGGCCAGCACAGAGCTGGAACCCGTGGCATCTTCAGAGAGGCATTTGTTTTCCACCCTGGCCCCAACTCCTGGCTCTTGCTGAGTTCATTTACTGGAACCCAGGAAAGATTGTCAACAAGATACCTCCAATCAGCAGCATCTCCCAATTATGAGCAAGCATCTGCTGGCACACTCAGCTTCTACATTCTGAAAGAATATCAACATCGTGCATAACACCAGTGAAAGGTTGCTAACATCTAGGCAAACCATAGTATTTTATGATAATGTCCCCATAAAACATGGCTTATCTTAAAAAGATCCAGGGAGAAAAGTCACGTGGTCATTCAGAACAAAGGAAAAAGTGGTTGAAAAGAGAGGAAAATTACAATTTAAAAGTAAAAGATCTATTATTAAGGCAAAAAGACTGCTGTGGAGCTGTCAGTAAGGATGTTTTCAGCAATTACAATGTATCTTGGTTAGACGTATAATCTACTTGCATAGATATTAAGAGGAGAAAAATTACACAGATTACAGTGGTGTGCCCCCATTTTAATTAGCCATGTTCTGAAAGCTCAAGACAGACACTAAGGGAGGGGCTTTTTAATTTGAAATTGTATATATTGTGTCAATGACTTTGAACACACTCATTCCTATTAAGCATACAAATAAAATGTTAGAACTTTTCCAAGGCATGGTTTGGAAAGAATGGGTAAACCAAAATATTTCTAGGCTTGGATACTTGTGATCAAGCAGTAAGAAAGCTTTAACATACCACAATCTTTGATTTAAGCGTTCATTTTAAAGTCTTACACCTTACTTACAACAAAAGAAAATATAATCTACAGAGAAGATGTCCTGTTACCTTTTTATCAGAAGCCTTAAGTAACTTCAAATTCAGAGGAACCATGAGAACAAAAGCAACTTAAACTTTCTTAAAAAATAAAAATACATGGACTACATTAAAAAAATAAATCTGAAGAACAAAAAAGGTCTACCAATGTCCAAGAAAGAAAGATGTTCCTCTTATTTACACATATCTCCAGCAAGCATGACCAGCTGGAACATTCTGATCCTCCTCTTTCCCAGCTGTCTCTTGCATTCTCTGCTATTCAAACACAGAACCGTAACACTGATTGGTATTTCCCAAAACTTGAATTTCTTCATTTCCACATCTTTTCTGCAAAATGGGGAAAATAGTGCTCCTTGCATATAAGCCTATTTATATTCCATACTTATGAAGTGACACTTGCAGAACAGAGAGGATGAGTAGAAACCAAACATCTGGTTCTTTCCAGTTCTGGATTTGCAAATGCTTAAGTTGATTTTATTGAGCTCAGCTTAGGTTTTGCTGATTAGTTTTGCCCTTTGAAGGTTGTCTCATCTGAACTGTAAAATTTTGGCAGTCTAGATCTCATTTCTAAAATGACGTTTTGCCAGCTAATGCTAATTTAAAAATAGGTTAAATTTGAAAATAACTTGTCTGCATGTACAGCATTTCTTTTAAATTATCTACTTCACTTGACTTTCTCCTACACAAGAAACTAGCTAACTTTGATTTCAAGTTGTTTTGCACCAGCATAACACAATCTATCCTGACACAGGGAACAAGTTTAAATACATCTCTGCAGAAGTTTGCATTATTTTGTTTTATCGTGGAAATTTTAGAAGACTGTTCTTTCTTTTCAACAGGGATTTCAGGGATACATCTGGAATATTACCCTAAGAGGAAAAAAAAAAAAAAGGGGAGGGAAGGAAAAAAATGTAGATAAATTAAGTATGATAATTAACACAAAAATAAAAAACAACAACAAAAGCTAATGCAAGGATATTTGACACTGTAATGTATCCTGCACTGAAACTAGAGAAACTCCAAAGAATAAGAAACACTTTGCAGGGAGGGGTGAACACTCAAGTTCTTAAAGCATTACCTCTACATCCACTGTTAGAATCATAGACATACTATTTTAGATACTCTATAAACACACGTGAAGACAGAACACCCTGCACGGAAATCTTACAATCTTAAAAAAGCCAGCACTCTGTCTTCAGAAAGTTCCAAACCAACCACAGCACCATCATCAAAGAAAAAGGAAAGGCACTTGGGATGGGGTAGATAAACAAAGTATTATTTTAAGCTCTTGACTACCTTTGATCCAATAAACTCAGAGCTATAAAGGTAGATGGGAGATATCTAACAATGGTTATGTTAATGTCAGAATAATTTAATAAACACCTTTTTCACCAGCACTCTAAGTATAAGCAACTTTTACTGGTTATTTTTAACTTCCTCCAAAGCAGTTCATAAACTGACCAACTTCACAAACAATTCCAACAGCCCAGCTGAGGGGATATTGGTCACTACTGTGTCAGTAGACATTTGCCAAACTAATGACTGAAAGGCATATTTGAAGAAGTTAACATGAACCTCTACAGGATGTTTCCATATGAGAATGGAGAATAAATAAAGCCTGTCAGGAATGGGGAAAGATGATTACATCCTTCCACTGAAGATGTACTTTTAAAGATTTGTGTTCAGTCCCTCAGGAAACAGGTCCATATGAAACCCTAGGGGTGACAGACCTCTGAAATTTGCTTGAATCCTTAAACACAGTATGGTCACAATGGCTGGTGAATGACTGCCTGAAACCAAGAGCAACATAGCTGCTACTGTCCGTGCAGAACATGCTCTGCTCCAAACAACTTTCTTAGTTCCAGCCACTGAGCTGGTGGGGCATGCACTGCAACTTTCTGTTACAGTGGTAAGGTAAACTGCCCTAAAGCTAAAGGCCATCTTAAAGCTGCTGTTCTCACCTTTCAGGATTTGCAGAGTCATGACTATTTATACTTTGGGGGAGAAAATTTTCAAATATGTGCAAAGCCAGTATCAAAGCAGGGATTTGTTCAATTAGATCCATGCACAGAGTGATAGCATCAGCTACATCATAAGCAAGTGCTCTTCAATCCTGCTCTTGGATAAGCCTACTGCACCTCCATGGGGTCGTCCAACGCAAATCCATTTGCAAGAATAAAAGCAAACAGTGTATAGGGCAAGACAAGAAAGCACATTTTCAATAATTCATAACACGCCATTTTCCTCAAATCTTTTTCTCGTCAAAATATGCATTCACATTCAAAGATACACTTGAACTCAAGTTTGGTGCCATCTTTCCCTTAAAACATCCAGGAATACTTGAGTGCCAAGCATCAAGAAGCATCCTTTTGGTCTTTCTAATATGCGGAAAATCATTGTAAACATCACAAAAGTCTGAACCAACAAGTTTGGTGGCCATTCCAAAATGATGAAACGTCGTAAGAAAAGTAAAAATGTTTAACTGTAACAAAATATTTTAAGGCAACGGGCAAGCCTTTCAACCCTTCTCAGTCAGACGTTTTTACCATTTGCACGTCTCAGCTGAGGAAGCGTGAATACCCTCCCTATTCCTGCTGCTGGGGATCTCACTCAAAGCCCTATATGCACCACCGTCACAACGCTCTGGTCAACAACTATTTCTTCTCCCCCCTTCAACCCCAGCCCGAAACTTCTGCGGCCAGCACGGCACAAACAAAGCGCAGGCAGCAAGGCGGCCTGGCCACGCCGAGCTCCGCCGCTCGGCAGCGCCGGCTTGTGCGGGCATCGGCCGCCGCAGGGCACGGGGCCGCCACAAAGCCCTCGGGGCCGGGCGCGGGC
>VYXD01003061.1:396387-457343 GCA_013397195.1 Hylia prasina | reverse complement strand
GCCGGGCTCCCGCGGCGAGCTGCGGACCCTGTCACCCCCTCCCCCAGGGGTTTGCTCCAGGTCTCTAGCTCCGGAGAAGCTGACCTCCTGTGTCCCGGGGCGGAGAGGCGGGATCCCCGCAGCGCGGCCGCTTCGTGGAGCGGGGGAGCCGGCGGAGGCTCAGTCCTTTCCCCGCCGAGCCCGAGAGTCTCAAACGAACACTTAACACGGCTCGGTGTTCAGTAGAAAGGAAGGTTTATTCACAGAAATAGAGCAGAATCTGCTTGAAGAAAATATATCTATATATCTTTAGGGTGAATTACTTCATAAAGATGACTGTCAAAGTCAGTTTTTCTAGGCATCTACATATTTCACAGGTCTCAGACAAAAGATACACGCGGGGTAGGTTTTGTTTGATCTCTGTCTTTTCTCTAGTAGCTCTTGAACCAGCAAGGCTGTGGTTGCAGGACGCTCGACTGTACACGCATTTAATAAAGTTAAATAGAGTCAGGATCTCTCGGGGTGGATGGAGTCTTTGCTAGAGCACATTTGTTCTCCTCTGCGCCGGGAGAGCGGCTCTCCCCGTGGCTCNCATATCGCCAGCGGGCCCGGCGCGGGAGCGTCCGGGGGGACCGAGCCCGGCATTCTCCACCTGAGTCCACTTCGGGCAGCGCTCAGCGGGGCTCAGGCCGGAGCAGTTGCCGCCGGCTTCGGCAAGAACCCTTTTGCCTTTCGCCGGCGGCTGATGCCGCTTCGCCTCACAGCCCCGGCGGTCCCCACCGAGCGTCCTCGGGGCGGCGAAGCCCGTCTGATACGCGGCAGAAGGGAGGGAGCAAGGAGCCGCCTGGCTCCGGAACATTGGCATAGCCCCGGCACGATCGCCGCGGGCACCCCGCCGTAGCCGCGCCTTCCCCCGCGTTTGGTCGTGACCAGCGCGGGGGCTCCGGGCCGCGGGAGCCGCCCCACGCCTCGCCTCGCTACCCCGGGCGCAGGAGCTGCTCGGACCCCCGGCAGCCCCCAGTCGCTCTCCCTGGCCTCCCGCGGCTCGGGGAGAATGTTTTGGTGTGCCTCTGTGCGGAAGAGGAGGGAGGTTATATCTATATTAGGTGCTGGTTTTGTTTAACTTATTTTTTTCCCCTATGTTTTTGCGCTGAGGATTTTGTTTTAAATCAAAAATTATCTCCCAGGCCCTTAGCAGCTGACACAGCGGATAACATACTTTCCTCCAGAGTCCAGAGCTCAAAAGGCAGAGCCTGACCTCAGTGAAACATCCCCAGCTCCCCTCTGTGATCCACTTATGAGTCAGGGTCTGCACGTGTGGGCAGTGTAAAGGCTGTATGTCTAAAAGGAGCCCAGGCAGATCTTGCTTACCCCCAGTTTACATCATTTGTACATATTTTTAGAGCTGGAAACTGGATATTTCTGGCGGCTGGGTATGGTTGTGAGATCCAGGGCTGCTCAGGAAAACTTTATGTGGTGGGAGCAGCAGAAGGGACACCACTCAGCCCAGGGAGAGGCATTGTGGAGTGTACCTGTGGCAGACACCTCCTCTGGGGAGTCTGCACTGGTATTTATTTCTCCTGTGCCAGTTTACAGGGATAGGAGATGTGCTGGACTCGGCAAACCTGAGCGGTTGAGCACAGAACCCCAGGAGTCCTGTCCTTAAAAAGCTAGGGCTTGGGGACAGTATTGTGTCAAGAAACATTAGGGTAGAGACACAGGATAAGAGTAAATCCTGGGTCCTTCCTCAAACACACCCTTTTCTACCCAAATTTCTATACCTGCCCACTTGCAGGTAGACAGCTGCCAACAACCCTCTGTTGCTTCTCAAGCATTCCTGGGGCAGTAAAGTGTAAACCTGCCCCTGCTTATTTGTGGCCAGCGTGGCTGCATGTCTCCTGGAAGGGACTGCCAGGAGCAGCAGAGGGGGCCTAGGAGGCTTGGCGCTCAGGGCACAGGGCAGCAGGGTAGCTGGGAGCCTGTCCCTTTGTACAGCTCTCCACCTCACTGGCACCCAGCTCTCTGTGAGAGGCACAGCAAAGTTTTGTACCCGCACCTGCCCCATGCCGGCTCCTCGCCCACCTCTTCCCATGCACGCGCACGGAGCGCCTGTCCCCCGCGGACTCTGACTTACCAAGTTGACTGGGTGGATGTAGCCGTTCTCATACTTGTCATTGGCCAGGATCTGCCTCAGGTGAGCAATGTAGCTGGAGGCCAATCTCAAGGTGTCCAGTTTGGAAAGTTTGGTGTCTGGGGGCACCCAGGGTAGGGTGGTTTTAAGCCTGGAGAAGGCTTTGCTAAGGACCCTCATCCTCGCCCTTTCCCTGGCGTTGGCAGCATTTCTCTGTACCTGCTTTCCCTCCTGGCTCACTCCATTTAAAGGGCTCTTCTTGGGGGGAGCTTTTTTCCTCTTGCCCGAGGCCCCTCTCCCCTTCTGAGGGGAGCCATTCTCGCCATTGGATCCCTCCTCGTTGCTCTCGGTGGACGCCCCAAACTCTTTGTTAGTATCCATTTTCAGGCCATCGCACTCCAGCATCTCCACCTCCTGCAGATCTTCCACATCACTGAGGGACCCAGTGGACATGGTCTGGAAGATGCCAAACGACCAGCAGGAAAGGGGGGAGGGGGGGAAGAAAGGCAGCTCCTCAAATCTATTTCAAGGGCAGCGTAGGAGAGAAGGGGCGCAAGTATTTTCCTCCCCTTCCCTCCCCGCCCAGGACTAAGGCACAATACCAGTCCAGAGAGGATCCCCGCCCTCCCGCCCCCCAACCCCGCTTCGCCTGTGTTTGAGGGAGGGAGTGCGATTATGTGAGAGAGGGAGAGAGAGAGGGAGAGAGAAAGCCGAGGAATTTAGTGAGGACACTAGTAATTTATCTGGGGGATAAGAGAGGCGGATCCAGCCCAGGGGAGGGGCCCTGCCCACTGAGCACACCACATCCCCAATCACAGACCTTTGCACAAGACAGGGAATGAGGTATCCCAGCGAGCCTTTGCCGAGAGCTCAGAACTAGGATTCATATCTTCACAACTGGACAAAAACAACTCACTTACTCTCGCTCCCCCTGCTCTTTCTATCCTCCCCATTCCTCCTCCTCCTTCTCCTTCTCCTCCTTCTCTTCTCCTTCCCCACTTCCCTTTACAGCCCAGGGTTGCTCTCCCCCTCTCTGCCTCCTAGATGACCCAGGCAGCTGGTGTCATGATTCTTGATGAAAGCCAAAATGGGTCATGAGCAGAGAGAGCAGCAGATCCACCAGCCAAGCCTTCCAGGGAGCTTTGTAATGCGTGCCGTCGAAACGCTGTCCTGTAACCTAATCTGGGGGAGATTTGTGGATGATTATATTTGCGAACGCATCCTGTCCAGCTAATAGCGTATTCCAGGAAGGGAGTGCTCCGCTGCCTGGCCAGCAGCGTGGACCTTGCCGTCACAGCCCAGGGGCTGGAGGCAGGAGGATCTGACTTCTTCCAGCCTTCCGGGGTGACGTCTGACAAGTCCCGGTCCCTTTCAGTCTTTGAGTCCTCCCAGCTGTGAATGCTGCGGAGGCTTCCTGGTCCACAGGTGTGCCAAGGGGCCAAGATCCCAGCAGTGTGTGAGCCCCACTGAGCCGCGGGAGACTGCTGTTCTGCTGGGGAGGGTCTGTGGATAGGGTGGCAAGGGTGTGCATGAAATGAAGAAAATGGGGTGGGGGGGTTATTGGATGGTAGAGTTCCCACAGAAAAGAAACCTTGGCGTGCAGAGCAGATGTCAGTGGTTCATTCTGCTGTACCCATGGACTGTTTTGTCTGCTGATACGTGCACGCTCACAAGTTGCAAGTTTTGCCTGAATAAAGAAGCAAGATAAGGGATAAGGCCCCTCCTGTGGGAGTGGTGGGACTGAGGGCATTAGGCCGGGCTCTGCAGCCCCTGAAGCCAAACATTCCCAGTGCTTTTACCACAAGTGTGAGCAAGCGGGTTGCTGTGTAGTTTGAATGAGCAGACTTGTGTTGCTGTTACAAACTTATGCATATGTGTATTCAGGCTCAGCAGAGCAGGCTTTTGAAAGCAATTAACCTTGTGCTATCACTCCTTCTCCTCCATGTAAAATAGTCTCCTAAATCCACATTTGGAGCCCAAAGAGGCCAGTGGATCAGGAACTTGCTCCCATAGCTCCTTTCCTACTCACCCGCCTACTGAAACTTCACAGGTTATCCCAGAGTCTGGGTTTTGAACACAGGGAACTAAAGAATTGCACACAGGGACTGCTCTTATTGCAGGAGTAATTCCACTTATTCAGCTGCTTATCTGAGGATTCACGTAGCTCCAGAAAAAAAATGCGCAGCCTCAGATGTCACCATAGTTAATCCAAAGCCACTCGAGCCACAGGAAAAGTATCTTGATGATCTGTGTAAGCATCACACCGGGTTTTCTGAATGCACTAAAAAAACCCAACAAACACTGCGGAGGGCCAATCTGGTATGTCTGCCGAGAACTATGTACTGTCTGCAGATTAAATTTTCAGTAGGAGGCAGAGTCATTTTTGATAGCCAGCAAGGAAATCTTGCCTATCTCTTGATCCATCTTTCTTCCTTGGCTCATGTAAGCCAGAAGAAAAAACAGTAGATCTAAACTTTAAACCACCTCTTTATCATTTGTCTGGAAGATAACACCTTCCCACTCACAATAGGATAAATACATTAAGATATCATATCTCCAAGCTCTGGGCTCTTGGGAATTCACTAACTTCTAAACTCATGTTGTGTTAACTGTGGGCTGTTTGTGTTTTCTCTGTATATAACCTAAACTAAACAAATTATCAGCATATCAGTCCTAATTAATGAATTACTTTTTTTAAAAAAATAACATTGCTATTGCAAATCCAAAATATTAATAATCACCAGTGTGGAGATTTATGAGTCTCCTTATTTTTTAGGCCTAATTGTTGTTTGTGCAGGTGGAGATTTAAATGGCCATATCCATTGCAGAGATTTATAGTCCAAGTGATTGATGTCACAGCTGAGCTAAAAGATTCTTCCTGGAGCAAGGATGACAGAAAACCAAGTTGAAGTTGCTTGTGTCTCTAAGCACGAGTGACCAGAGAGTAAAAATTCCATCAAAATTTCAGCATCAGAAATTTCCAGAAGACAAAACAGCTAAAACAATATATATTCATAACCTTGCCATCACTTATTTTTAACTTTATATTAATACTTTCAAAACCTTTGTTATAAAAAGGAGAAGGAATGATCTGGCTTTTTAAAAATGCCTTTAGGATGCTGTTCATATGCATTCTGAATATCAAGATCTGCGTACATGTGTGCTATGAGCCTTTAGAATTTCCACACGTTTGTAGTTTTTTACTTCTTTACATTTTTAAATACTCAGGGTCATTAAAATTGACCTAATAAAGGCCACAGACTTTGAAGAGACACAGGGCACATTTTTGTATTCATTTTTGCAGAGACTACTGCATGTATGTGATGTATACTCACATACATATTATACATACGTGTATATTATACATACTTTGCATTCTTTATGCATACAAACTATTATACACTCTTAACACATTTATCCATTTTTCCCTCTCCAAGGGGGCAGCATGGGCAGACTTAAAAAACAACATCTCTTCTGATTTACTTCCTCATTTGTTTGTTACATGACTTGAACCTCTGCTTTTCCAACCTTCCTGCTCCTTATGTCTCACCTGGCAAGCCCAGGGCTTGTATCCTTAATGTGACTCCCAGTTTCAATCCTTTTTCCCTCACCTTTTGCCCAGCCCTCCTGACTTTCTGAACAGCACCTGATTTGGAGTAGAGACTGACAGGGTGGAAACCAACCCAGCCCCGTGGAAAGGGTAAAACTGGGGTGGCTGCAGCCACCCAGACAATGGTGGAACCACTTGTTTCTCCAGTTACATGACTGGTAATACAGACTGGCCACTGGGTGAATAACTGGCTGGGAAAGACAGATGGAGCTAAAGTCCTTTTGGCCTTTCCAGTGCATTTGCATCTTCATTCATGTTTTAAAAAGGAATTTGAAATGCTGGCTTGAGGAACATCAGTGCAAATCTGTGGATTTACCCTGTAGATTACTTTCTCCTCTGCAGTACTCAGGTTAACCAGGACCATGCATCTCTCACTTACTCCTAAGAAACAGATCCACCAAGATGGGTCATTTAGGACATGCTGGGGGTACTGGGGATGGAGATTTGGGATGCCTGGTCTGAAGGCTGTTGAATGAGGGACACATCTCACATAGGCTTATGCTGGTCTATGGCAAGTTACAAATTTTCCTCTGGAAAAGAAGTCCCATTTTTTACGACTCCAGTCTTCCCTTTCTTGTGCAGGAATAACATGGTAATTTAAGGACAGCTTTGGGACTTGAGGCCAAGCTTTCTGCAAGTATTTCATGGTTTTGCATGACACAGCTTGGTTTATTTTCTGATTTTCTGTGTCATTTATCAAAGCACCGTATTTTCACTAAGTATTAAACAGTCACCCAAAAAGAAACTCAGATCACCCAGAGCTGAGGAAAACATAATCAGTTGCTGGTTTTAAAATTATTTGCCCAAGTATAATACAGGTGTATTCTTTGAAGAGTAACCGAGGAAGTCACCCACAGGCAGCCAGCTGATCATGAATCGTGTTCAGTCAGGTTTGAGAATAATCAGTAAGAAAAGAAGAGCTACATTAGTGTTTTTGAGATGCCGCTTAAAAAAAAAAAATCCTGGTTGCACTGATATTTCTCCTGGTTACTCTTGGTCTCACCCAGAAATAAAGTGAAATGGTAAAGGACTTTAGAAGCATAGTTTAGCATACCTTAAGTAAAATAATGCCATAATCTAATATATACAAATAACTAACACTAGTAGTATTAATAAGGTAAGATATTGTAGAGTATGGACTGTGCTGGGGAAATTGATCAAAATTGTTTGTAACAGTGGAGTAGCTTGTGGGAAGGGTCTGAATCCCTTTCACATCTCATTTCCAGTGCTGTGTGTATGTTTCTGGTCATAGTTTTAGTTTGAAAGGTAAAAGACATTGTGAAGAATAACCTAAACCAATATTCAAGGTAAAAAAGTAATGTTGTTTCCAAGAGAGTAAAAAGGCTGTCCAGGAGAACTGGCCCAAGGGGCACATATATATGTGACACCAGCATCGCTCTCCCTCCCTAAGAAATCCCAATCTCTTTCTTCAGAGCCCTGAAAATTCAGAGCTTCTTGAGAAACTCGTTTCTGGAATAGTTTATTGTGAGGAAAAAAACCGAACCCAACAATATTTCTTTCTATGTTAATTTTAAACTGAAGGTTTTGTGGATACTTAGAATGGAAAAATTTCAGTCTTATTGATCAGAAAATTTAAAATGCAACAAGCTGTAGTTCAAAGAAAATTTATGTAGAAAATTATGCAGGAGCCGTAATTCCATTTCATGTGATTTTTTAAAACCTTGAAATATCACAAACCCATTGAAACTGTGGGAAGTGGAGTTCAAGAAAAATGTCTTCAGTGGATATTGGAAAAACACTTTGCAAAAATCAAAATACCTAATTCCAGATTTAATATTTTAATCTTTTTTTTGTCACCTTGATGACAAAATCTGTGACAAATGTAAGCAGTGCTTTTGTTTACCACAAGAAATATCTGCACATGTAATAATTGGATGACTTTTACCCCCCAGCCTTCTGCCACCTGATACCTTTTCCTTGAATGGCTCCACAAAAATCAGCAGGACTGCTCACAGGGTAAACCAGCCTGTACACACAAGAATAGCAAAAACTGCCTCTACAGAAGCAAAGCCATGATTAAATATCCTACTGCCTAAGAGAGATACCTACAACAAGATCCATGTCTTAATCAGGAGTTAAGACCAGTCTTAATCGTCAATTCATCAAATCCTGATGTGACTCACATCCCTCTCCCTTTCCAGATCTGTGGTGAGGGGTTTGGGTCTGCTGCTGTGTTAAGCAATGTCTTGCTGTGATTTACAACCTGGGTATACCAGAAACAAGAAGCATGTAAGATATAGAAGTTATTGAAGCAGAAACAAGACAGCTAATCCTGGACATGAGTGCTCAGCCCAAGCCTTCAGTGAACTATTCACAGATGTGCTAGTGAATCTCCTCTGGCTGGATGCTTGCATGAAGCAAACCTAGGAGAAATTAGCTCAGCTGGTCAGAGCATGGGACTAATAATGCCAAGGTCATGGGTTTGATCCCTGTGTGGGCCATTCACTGAGGAGCTGGACTTGATGATCCTTGGGGGTCCCTTCCAACTCAGAATATTCTGTGAAACCTAAGTGGCTGTGTCATGTTTGTTTTATTATTTATTCCTATACAAATTTATTTCTATATTATTTATTATTCCTCACACACAGTGAGGAGAAGTATCCTTTTCCATCTCCACTGTTGAGACCATTACTAGGTATTGCTACTGCTTCCAGAATGCATCTCTGAAATATTTTTACATTGTAAACTGCAGACTCTTTTATGAAGTGGTCAAAAGAGAAATATGCAAAAAAGCCAATATATCTTGTGTAAAATAGTCATTGAAGGATTTAAATGCAGGCGTAACTGTTTTGTTTTGACTATTCTTTCTGTGATGTTTCTTTATTGGCTAATCCTTTACATTTTTGGGACTTTAGGACATGAAATTTGTCGATAAGAAATAAGTTTTCTTTGCCTTCCAGTAATTAGCACATTGGATCAAGTTTTAGAAAATAAAAGTGTTTTTTTTTCAGAGGGAAGTTTGGAAAAGCAGAACAATTTGTAGGGGAGTGGCAGGAAGAATGTCAGCTATTCTGGTAAGATTTTATTACTCACATGGTTTATGGCATGATATGTGTACGCGTAGACACAGACTTTCTGAAATTCCTATTCACTTAAAGTGCTCGCAGTTTCTGAAAGTCAGATTTCCACAGCATCCATCATTAAACACAGTAGGTTGGGCTATGTTCTCTGTCCCCATCCAAGTGAAACATCACATTCTGGAACCCACTCTTTGTGGGCTGCTTTACTCTATTAGAGATTGACTTGGCCACAGTTTGTGCTGCTGGACTCCCCTGAGCTCCATTTGTCACAGGGGCTTTGCATTTTATCATAGGTGGCCACATTAAGCCTTTAAAAACACAGGCTGAACTGCAGTGACATAGCTGCAAAAATATTTTGGCTAAAAATACTTGTGTAATAAACCAGCAGACTGGTGATCCTCAGCTATCCATGTGTGTGATCATACATAGGGGTTCAACCAACTCAGTGGTCGGCTGAAGAGCGTGTGCATTGTGGATGTCTGAAATGGGGCTCTGAGCTGGCAAGACAAAGGAGAAAGCAGATTACACATCCTACTCAAGTGACATAGAAAGACCACAGTCACTGTGCATTTCTTTTGACTCTGACAGGCCCTATACATGCCTCACAAACTGTGACTCTCGGAGCTCCTGGAACATCCCCAAAGTGGGGTCATGGCACTTTGCCACAGTGCAGTCCTCTGATTTTATGGTGCGTATCGTAGTTCCTAATACATATAGAAAATGGTGTTGTTTTAGAAAGTGGTATTGCAAAAGCACATAATAAAAGTCTATTTAAGTAATTTGGAAGGAAAAAAATAGTTCTGACAATGAACCAGGGATAGCAAACAAAGAAGACCATAAACATGTGTTGCAGTGGAGTCCCACTAGGCTGAGAAAGGACCAAAGAACTGAAAGTACAGAAGAGAGGGAAGAAAAAGCCTCAAGCACAGACTGTGAAGGTAGGGTGGCTCTCTTTCTCCTCCCTGCTTTTCTTTTTTTTCTTTTGTGTGTACAGATCTGGGGTGATGCTCAGACTCCCTAGTATGCAGGTTTTAACTGGGGGTGTGACTAACCCAGAAGGAAAGCTGGTTAGAGGAAAACAGAGAGATGAGTCATCAGACCTTCTGTTACCCAGGTTCAGCACACTCGTGCAGTTCAATAAAGGGAAATACAAAACAACGTCTAAGAGCTTCTCTGAGTCTATCCAAAGCAGTAAAAGGCAAGTGTTTCAAAACTGCCAGGAAGTTAAGGCATCTCTTCCAAGGGATTAAAGCAGCCCTGTTTTCTTCAGAAAGAACAGAATGAGACTCAGATATGTATTTGCTAATGTTTTAAAATCAGATGGGATGATGGTTGAGGCTGGTGTGGAGAGGTATGTTAGCCAGAACCTCCTGATTTTAAACACTAAGGAAGGATTTTGGCGCCTTATTTCAATCTCCATATCATTTCAGCTTGTTCCACCCTGAACAATAGACCTCTGTTTGCCAAATTTTGCATCAAAATAAGGCAGACCTCTCTTTCTCATGCAGGCTTTTTGGATTACATAACAAATTTACCAGATATCACATATAATTCCATTTAACATCTACCAAAATTTGTTGGCAGAAGTATCTTGATGTGTTTTCTGTAAGGCTTGAACAAAGATGTACTTGTGATCACTAGGAGCTGGATTGACTGAGATTTCCAGAGTGGAAAAAAATGTGACATTGCACCCACAAGTTTTCTCTTAACACTTGGAATTCCTCAAAAGGTTTTCCATATATGCAAAACCCTCACTGGAGAGCTGCTCAGCCAGTCTGAGCACAGGGCCTTTAAGGGGAGTCAGTGCAAATTTCCATAGGGTGCCAATGCACACTGGGTGTCTGGGGCCAGCTTGGGCTCTCTGGGGTGAGAGCTGTGTTTTTTCCTGAAGAACTGGCAGGGAGTTCCAGGGAAAGCCTCTGTGTGAATGTCCCAGTACAACACCCATAGGAGTACAACACATCATCTTTCTATTTCTCTTCCTCCCATGCCCAGACTTACTGTAGTCTTCCATCTCTCCTTGGCAGTGTATAGCCAGAGCCCTTTTTGAGGTACAAGCCCTGGATTGTTCCTGCATTTCCAAGTGTTGGTGGAATAGGTCTTATAGCTAATGGCTCAGTGACATGTCTAACACAACCTTGCATCTACAATTTGTGGTGCAAATTAACCAAGTGCAAAGTCAGGCTAATTTAAAAGAGACAAACTCTTCATTGATTAAGACTCTAGCCAGAGACCTGGCATATGTGCATTGATTTTCTCCTATGTTACAGGCTTTCTAAGTGTCCACAAAAATGGGATCCTTTCTGCTCCAATCTCTCAGTGGTAAAACATGGATGAGAACACTTCCCTGCCCTACAGAAACATTACCAGGGGATTAGACACTATGGTAATGGATACAGAGGGTAGCTAAGATAAATAACCTGATAGATACAAGAAAATGATTGATGTTAGAATACTACAAATATGTTGAAAGCCTAAAATATCTTTGTGATGTCTCCTCATTTCTTGAAATGCCAATTAACATTTTTCACTCAGATACCTGATGTTTACATTGGCACATTTTTATGCTCACATGTCTTACAAAATGGATACTTGCCTGACTTTGATTTTAGATGAAAGCACTCATCTCTCAGCCTCATAGTAATTCTGAAAGATAGAAAAGTTGCTTTCATAGGAAGAAAAACAATGAGTTTTGATCCAGCTGGTGATAAGTGACAAGCCAGGAGTTTAATAAACAGACCAGGAGTACCATCATTGGTAACACTATAGCGCAAGTAGCAAATCACCAGTGACTAAATTACTCCAAAGTCCCCAAGCTCTCTGTGAAGAAAAATAAAGTGTTACTTTGGTTTCCTGTAATCCTTCCCCAGTAAAAACACGGGACTCCCTTAGGAGAGTTAACATCCATTACTAGGCTTCTTTATGCCTTTTTGTAACTAATTGTCTCTTCCATGAAGGGCCTTACTTCCTTGAACCAGGAGCTAATGCAGACTCTCAGGGTGCAGTGAGGCTGTAGAGAACTCAGCTTTTATGTCCATCTTGCTGAGTGTTTTTTTTAAATTTCCCCACTCCACCTCAGAGCTTTCTAAGACTTTCCTGATGCTTACCTGTGCAGAGGCCATGCAATGTGCAGGATAACATGCTCTGAAGCATCTCTTTGCAGGGCTGTGGGAAGCAGCCAGGCAGGCATGGCACCCAAAGCAGAGCACTTTGTACCACAAGCAGAATGAAGCTGGCTTTGTTAGAAGGAGGAGTAGAGCTTCCTTTTCCTCCCTGATAGCTCGGCATATGCTCAGCTTATCAGACCAAGCCTGGATGTTTTCTTCTCACCCAAGGTACTGCTTTTTCCTACAATACATCATGACTACTTTTGTTTCCCATCATTGTAAGCTGCCCTTCCCCTTTTCAGACTGCTTCTGTCACAGCAAATTTATAAATTTTGCAGCTTCTTCTGTCCAAGTTTGTTTCTCAGCAACTTAAATAACTCATCTAACTTAAGCTGCTTAAAGAAACTTCTCAAGTAATATTCTCCAATATCTGCATTTGGATGGTCAAAGCACACATTTGTAACTCCATAAGCTATATCTGAGTTTGAGCTCCTCAGTATACAAAAATGAATGCAAATTTTTAGGAATAGGTAAATGTATTTATGACCACAATTGTAGAGGCTGGGCCCTGTAATATTTCACGAGGCCTTTTGATACTAAACTTACTTGAACATGTGGCATGTAATGATACAAGTGACATGATATGCAAGCAGTTATAATAGTAAAGTAATTTCTTTATTGATCTGTCCCATTCAATTCTGAACTATTGTTATTACAGGAAAGTTGTAAAATACATATCTTGCTACTTGATTTTTTTTCTTTTGAAGAAATGGATGAGGAAAGCTAAACAGCTCCAGAATATATAACCCTATACAAGGTGTCAGAGAGGGGGGAGGGTGGCTCAATGATGAATGACCAGTCGTTCAATTGTTTTCTTTCTTGAAGAAATCAGAGACAGAGTACAGTTTATCTTACCCTGACTTTTAGCAAGACAGATTGCCAGGCAAAACCTCTGGGTTGAAGTCATCCAACCACCAAGTAGAGTAAAGAGACCATTGCTGTTACCTTTACAAGACTGACCCCCACCCTCAGTGCCTTTTAAAAGTCTAAGGTGTTTCTTTCTGAGGTTCTAATGTGAACTTCAGCTACTTTCACACCATTTTTTATGCTGAACACAATATGGAATGGTTTATTTGGGGCCCAAATACACCAATCTAATACAGGTTGAGACTAACTCATCTGTGTGCATCCCTTGCAAATGACAGTCCCCGGTGCAGAATTCCCCATCACACTGTGCTTAATTCCACGCCCCCCCGCCCCATACTTTATTTCAGCTGCCACTGAACTTGTTTAGCTCTAGTTTGAATGTTTCAGGCCCATGCTAAGACACTGACATCAGTCAAATCTCTCTTTCACCTCATGGGTGTGAATGGGGAGGAGAACTGTTTGCTGAGAGGTGAAAATCTCTAAGTAATGCCAAGCTAACTCCAAGATAGGCTGTTACTGTCCCAGATTTTTCTTGCACTTCCCTTTAGTCATGTTTTTCTTACCAATTCCATTCTAGCAATTTGGAACAATAATGCTGGATGTGGCGTCCTGAATTTATTTTACCCGCATCTGAGAGGCAACATAGATTTTAAGCGGCCTTAATCACGTCCTGAAGGTGCACATTTCCCTGTGACAACTATAAACAAATCAGTAGTTTAAGTCAGCCAGAAAGAAACTGGGCCAATGTGCACTTTATTGAACCGTTTCATAAAATTCAGAGGAGCACAAAAGGCAGGACAGACAGAAAGAGTTAAAAGGGAAAGATGGTTGCACTTGCAGTATCTGTTTCTTGCAAGAGACCATAATGTGCTTATACAGCTCTCAGCCAGGCTAGCAGATAATTAAAGGGAAGGACTGACACTAGACACTACTCCACCTTATACACTATGATGTGGGGAAAGTCACACAAGTGGGATCATAAGAAAACAGCAGCAAATTCCCTTCTCTTCTTTTTGACAAGCTCAATCTCTTCTATCTTGCAGTTAGAAGGATGCCTGACTTAGTCCACCCTGGTGAGAGGGTGTTAAAATATACTGACAAAGTTACAGTCCAAGTTGATCCTTCAGCATTACAATCAAGTAGTTTTTAAATTCTGATCACAGCAGGACAAACATCCTTCCTATGGTCCAGTTCAGCAGGATGTACCCTCCTCAGCATAAATCCATCCCATTATCTGCCTATTCCTACAGCTATAGTCTATACATTCATCTCACACTTATCTTTCAGGGAGATCAAGTATAGAGCTGAGTCCTTGTCTCAGCTCAGATAACCAGACTCTGGGTGGGGAGGGAAGTCTTGGCAACAACGTGATTTCAGTGCATGTTTGTGATCGGGGGAGTAATTACCTGTTCTCTGGCCATGTGAGGGGTCAAAGAAGACCATTCTCCTTCTGGACTGCCCAGACCACTTGGCCAATTTGTCAAGAATCCCATAGGATAAATATCTGTCTCCAGAGACCTTTATAGTGACAAATCCAAATAAATCAGAGTCACTTTTACTGAGCACTTCAGCAGACAGCTCAGATTTAATGAATCAGCTTTCAGACCCCCAAGGAAGATTTTCTTTCCCAAGCCCAGGGGAACAAATATTCAATAAAATTTGCCTGCAGGATAAAATTCCATCAATCCATTTAGTAATATTTTGTGATTGCAATATCACTAACAGTGTTTTGAAAAGCACTGGGAATGCAGCAAAGAGCTCTTAGGGTCAGCTGTATGATCAGTGTGTCCTGTGCAGAGAAAAGGAGGCTGTGATGGATCAGATGATTTTCCTCATCACTGATCGAGGGTGGACTTTGTATTCCTTTACTTGTTCCCTTCTGCAGTCTTGGATGGAATTTCTCACTAACATGAAAAAAAAAAAAAAAAAGCAAAAAAGAAAAGAAATCAATCTTAAACCCTCCACATCACCAAAAGTCATCACACAGATAAAACCTTGCAGGTTAGTTGTTGTGGGCTCTTCAAACAGTTTTAAGGCTTAACATCTTGATCCCCTCTAAAAACTTCCATCTCCATTTCCTTCCCCCCTTTGGGATCCATCCAGATGCCTGCTCAAATACCTGCTGGCGCCAGAGGAAATTCTCCTGTAACGGATACCCTGCGATGTAAAACCAATATTTTGTTTCCAGGGTCATCCCTTTCACACTCTCACAGATCCTCTTGCTTCACCAACCTGCCTCTTGGTCAAGCCAAAACATGAGAAATTGCGAAACCAAAGGATGGGATTTCGAAGCAGTTTAATAGGCTTGGTGATTGCTAACCCACACATTTCCTCAGCTTCCTCCTCCGGTTGTGGTAGCTTTGCCAGATAATTTATGTCAGGGTAACAATCTGCTGGGCAGATACCTCTGCTCACAGTTCAGCAAAGAGAGACAAAAAGAGCAATTTAACCTGACCCAAAGTGCTCATGATGATCAGAATGGTGACACCCATTCAGATAGGCTTATACCTAACACAAAGGCCTAATAAGAAGCATCCTTCAGTGTTAGGATGTGAGTGCATCAGGATCCAGTGCCAGGTAAAACAGTTAAACAAAAAACATTTTTCAGTGTCATTCATACAGGAACAAAAAAGCAGAAACATTTCATTTGTAATGATTCCCCATCTCCTGTTTAGGGAATCTGTCTGGCAATAAGAAGTGGATCAGTGTATGGAATTAGGTCAGGAGCTTCTTGGTTTGACACTATCCCATTCTACTTGTGGTTTTTATTTGTGCTCTCTGGATTTTTACTTTACATGATAACCAGCAAATTGCTTTATATTAATGTGTTTCAATATAATGAGCTTTGTTAATAGTTGTATGGGTTACATGAAAAGGAGTTCTTCAGAAGGGACCAGAAATAAGCACTTTAAAGTGACATTTCAGATGCTCATTTCTTCATTTAGTCTTGTAATAAATAATAGGGATTTATTATCTCCAGGATGATAATTGAAGAAAACATTTAAAGTTACTTAGTTATATAAAATAGATAATCCTACTTTTTATGTAGCTTTAATGAAGTAAAAGTACAAGGACAGAATAACAAGGATTCATTTCAGACCCTATAATTGAATTGCAAATGAATTTTATTTAAAAAACTTTGTCTTTTTAATTTTTTCTCATGAAGGAAACAAGCAGAATAGATGACTTTTCTTCTAATTTCCAACTTTTAAATGAAAAATAATGCAGAGAGAATATCAGGAAACAAATATTCTTTTGTCCATGACTGAAAAAAAAAACCCTCAAAAAATATACTTTTGCAAAATGGCTGCATGTAAGAACTTGCCACGGAGTGAGCAATTTATTACACTAGAAATTTGTCATCCAGAATCCTGTGGAATATACCGGAATGCTCGTTTATTCCTTAAAAGAAGTCTCTTCCATTCTGATATAATATATTGCATAAAGTGCAGAAGAACAAGAGTAAAAGTGTGTTTTTTTAATGATTAAGGACTGATCTTGTTCCAATTTGAGTCAATGGCAAAACTCCATGGAACTGAGCTGAATATATGGGTGTAGATAAGATGTTGTTTACTGTGCTTTTGCTTTTCCTAAGAGCAAAATGTAAATGAAATATATTCCTTGCACAAATTAGATTACCCCAAGTCATCTGCTGACTCCTACTTAAAACAGAGTACAGAGATCTCTCCACGTTCTCCAGAAGTTGCAAACCCGAGTTTCTGTGCAGCCTAAAGACACTCTTGCTACTGTGTGAATTGGCTGCTGCATCAAAACCAGAATGAACAGAGTCATGGAACAAGAGTTCATGAGATTTTGCTTGTATATGTAAAAGAATGTAACATTAATAAGTTCTCCCAGCCCTTTTTCAGCTGTAGTTACATTTTTTTTTAAAGCATCACATATTTTTGTTCAGTCTTGCCTGGTTTTTGTACAGCCATGAACAGGGGAAGAGTAAGTTGTTCCTCCATGTGCCACATTTGAACAGAACAGAGGGAGCACAAACTGCAGCACTGCATGGGCAGTGGCCAAATAAAAAGAGAGGGAGAAATAAAAACAACCTTAAGTTGTATTCTGCCAACATCAGCCAGGTAACATGTGGTAGAAATGGACAGAGATTATGCCAGTGATGGAATGTATTCCTTACAAGAAAGGAAATGGGAACAGAGAAAGCACTCTGCTAGTCTTGATTCTCCTGAAATGCTTACTTGGCATGTAAAACTGCCAGTTTGCACATCTTTAAGTTGACACTCAACCAAGTCCCTGGTAAGATGAAAAAGAACTATTAACCAAGAGTGCTCTCATTTTTGTTAACAAAATCTTTTTTACAGACAAAGAATCTGACAAACTCTACCTAATTTCTTCAGTGGCACAAATCACTGGTTAGCTTGTGTAATGCCTTATCAGCAGAAATAGAGCTGCATGAAAGAAACAATTCCCTCTGAAAGAGGAGGTAGGGAACAGTGCTGGAAATGCTACAGAGTAATGTTATTAGGAAGTGTGAAGGAGGAGTAGGGAGTTGTTTGCAATAAACTGACCTAATGATTCCTAAGTCATTGGCTGTAAAATTCATCTGTCCTCAGGTAAAAGCTGCAAGGCAAAATCGATCAATATGGTTACCCCCTTCCTTCCCTGGCCCATCCTGGTAGGTGATAGAGCATAACAGCGTTGGTTTTGACATTATTAGGTTATCCTGAAAATAAATCACTTTTGAAAAGGTGAATAATTGGACAGAGCTTAGTGCTGACAAGCTAAAGGTTGGAGGCTGGGAGTTGTGCAGTGGTGAGGGGGAGAGGGAAGGGGGGTTATGGTGTGGCAAATGCAAACCCATAATAGGAGACCACCAGCATGTGAAGAGCTGTAAGTCTCATTCTGGTTTGCACTGTGGCAAATGAGTGCAGTTTTTCATCTGATAAATATCATATTGTGTTTACAGTTTCTGAAACTATTTTTGATCCAGCAGAGGATCAAAATAGAATGTAATAGAAACTCCGAGAGGTATGCCCCTGCCAAGGAAAATTAAAAAGTAGGAAATTTTGTCCCTATAAAAAGAAATTCCCACTTTTCCCAACATTTAGCTAATCTGTGGATTTCCCTCTGCCGTAAGTGGTCATCAAGATAATATATTGTGGCTGGACCCTAAAAGAGCTAGATAAGTTTATCACCATCAGCAACATCTGTAACTATGCAAATGAAGATGATAATGGCAGTCCAACCTCATATATTACAGCATAAAATAAATCCCCTTGGGGACACAGGAAAGACTGGGTAATTGACTGTTTATCCAATAGGTTGTTTTGATCCTTATTCTGACACCTAAGAGACGGAGCACCAATAGGCACAGGGTACCAGAGTATTTGCTTGTGTTTACTCCCACCAAAGACTGTGGCAATATTTCAAGTGTTTGCTGTGAACTTCACGTAGAGGTGTCTGAAAGTCTGGTGCTCATAGTGGGTTATAATTCTTCATTGAGATGAAAATGTAATGAGGTTAATCTACCATTCCTGGAAAGTTTTCTGAATGAGTGTTGAGGTTCTGGAACAATGTTGGCATTTAAGGAATATAGGTTCACATCCTAATGCCCAAACATTTGCAATATGATCACGAGTATATCATACATAGCTGCATTACACATTACCTTACCCACTCCAAATAAGTGATTTTCTTTCATTACATCTCTTTCTGCCTTCTTACCTCCTAGCAGGTACTTAAGGACTTCCAGAAATCTGACTTCCAAGAATTTCCCAGACATCCCTGTAAATGTCACAGTTCCTTGTAGTGCATGCTGGTGGTGTGGAGATGGGAGCACAGGGAGCAGAATAACAGGAGTTATCAGGGAGCTGGGTGAAATTTTGCACATCTTCCCTCAGACTTTTTAATATTTTTGAGAAACTCCTTTTCATTCAGAAATTTATGATAGGAAAACACGAACACATGAAATGGGCCACAAGTCATCAGCTTTTAGGGTTCCACAACAGTCCACAATGAGCCCTACTCTGAGGGAACCCCTACAAAGCAGTGCATTTTGCAGTCCTGGACCTGGTTTTTGTACAGGCCAAACGCTGCAATCGCGGGCCCACTTGAAGATGTTCTCACCACCCTTTTTGCCTTTGCTGCTTCTTCCTGTCCTCTTCCCTGTGGTGCTGCAGTTCACAGTCTGCTCTGCTGTGATGAGTCAACTGTTTGGCTGGCTATGCTCTCAAGAAGATTTGTCATAGTGCCTGCTTTCAAAACAGATATCTATTTTCTTCCTTTTTCTTTTAAAATCAGACCATTCCCCAGGTCTGATTTGGAGTTCAGCCATCAAATTGTCACATCCAAGAGGAGGTAACTCCTATCAAGCAAGGAAGGAATCTCTTAACACTTCTCTGCTTTTAAAGAATTTGTGCCCTGGAAAAACACCCTGTTGTTAGATAAGAGGCAACCCAGAAAAGTCACCATCCATGAAAAGGGGAGAGATATTTCAGGCCACACTGCTCTTCTAATAGAGCTATTCAAATTCATTATCACTACATGATACAATCAGTCCTATATAGTTATCAGGTTCTGGGGCTGTTTTCTTTTTCTGCCACTGACAAATAGGCCAAAGTAAACCAGGTCACTGATAAGACAGACCCCTGGGAAGATGCTCTGCCATGCTTGATGCATGGATAGGGCTTTTTGTTCATCACTCACATGACTTCGTCTTGCAGCATCTGTTTATTTTCCTTCTCCTTTCATTGCCTCAGTTTGAAAGCACCCTGAAATAGAATAGGATTTATGCTACAATCTGCAAACCCTGAACTTTTTATTTAGGAGATTCAAAGACTATAAGGCCGAGAGAGGCCTTTGGTATCCTCTTGTCTGACCTCTGCTACAGCTAAGGCCATTAGCTTTCTCTGACTTAATTCTTGTTTGGTCTATCTACTGGAAAAACATCCAGTCCTCATTTAGGAATTGCGAGTGGTGGAGAGAATTCATCACAACTCTCCTCCAACTGTTCTTATGGTCAATTACCCCATCTGTTAAAAAATTTCCATCGTACTTCACTTTAGATTTGCTGAGCTTCAATTACCACACATTGGCTCTTGTCCCTGCTGTGTCTCTGTAACCCTAGATTTCCATCCAGAGTCAGCTCAAAGAATGGGATGGTAATTAGGCACATATATATATCACTTAGAGATATTTTCAGTCATTATTGCCTCCTGAGCAGAAATGGAGTCTGAACAGAGTCAGGAGGTTTTCTGAAAAACAGATTAAAATTTGTTATCATACTAAATATTTACATTTGTGGCATTTGAATTACAGGCTTATGATTTTCCAGTACCTGTGGAAATGTAAGTCTCACTACATGCTTTTAAGGATGACTGGGTACGTTTTCAAAAGAGAAATGGCCTTACCCAGAATTACAGAGGATCCACCTTTGCCATTGTTGTCAGCTGAATTAAATTAATACATTTTATTTGCAAAGAAAATTCAGCACATAAAAGAGGCCAAAGTGAATTCAGATACCATAGTTTGATGCTACACACTTATGAATTAGAGCTGATAAATGGACTTGAGATCTGTTTCTAAAAGGTGCTGTCATGTTATTACAAGATGTTTCTATTATGTGATGACCCCTTCCCTTCCCTGAGGATGCTCTGACAAATGCAGTCCAGACCAAGATGGCAGAGCTAGATTGGGATGATAAGGCACAGCCAAGGCCCTACAATTTGCCTTTTTACTTGTTCTTTCTAACAGTATTATGTAACTTCCCTTTCTAGGAGAACATCCACTGAACCACATTTACTTCAGATGGTGGCTCCTGATCTGGTTACATGTAGCTTTTCCATGAGAGCTGTCAGGGATCAGTCCCTTCCCTGGGGGCAGGGGGGACCTGCGGTGCAGGGCAGAGTGGATGTTTCCTAACAAATGCAGGAGTAGCCACTTGTTCCCCTTTAATTCTGTGCATAATTGTCCCCAGGCAAGAACAGCTGCTTTCCACTTTGCTCTCTTCTGCTGCTTAGTTCTGCAAGCTCATAAGGCCAGGACAGATTGCGATTTGGATCAGGGACGTTTTCCCCAGTGAATTATGCCACCAGCCAGTGAAGAACTGGCAAAGGCATGAGAAAATGCCCTGTGCCATGTGTCCACACCCACACAGAGGAAGGAGAGTAGCTGGTCTAGGAGGAAGCTGTGGTGGGTTGATGCCAGCCTGGAGTTTTCCTTTGCAGATGATGACTCTCAGTAGCTGTTTAAAATCAGCCCACACAAGGGGCAGTAAGAGGGAAACCTGGACCACAGGTATATCATGCTGACACTTCCATGAGGCTGAACTGGCTGCACCAGAGCCAGTTCACCAGCAGAGATCAGCAGACAGGCTGGTGAAATGAACTAAATCCACATTTAGTGAGGACAGCAGTAAAAGTCTATTGTCACTTTTGCTACTCGGGTATAGTCCCCCTACTCCAGCTCCTATGACTTTTTTTCTTTCAATGCCATTTGACGACAATTTGGTATTGGGAAGGAGATCATTTTAATAAGAAGCAAATTGAAATTAATTAATTTGCAGTGAAACCCTCTAGTTGTTCCAAAAAATGATGCTAGATTCTTCATTAAGAGAAGATCTCAATGCCATACATGTATGCAGGGACAGCTCACCTTTTGAAACAGTAGTTGGTTAGTTTGTGGATTTTTTTTCAGTAGTGGGAATTAATACTACATGCAAATGGACAAGAATAATAATTACGCTCTGCAGTTAGAAATTCCAGTGCTTTTCGTTTATTTAATAATTTTCTGGAATAGTTCACAGACATTGGCACCCGTTGTCCAAATACTTCATTTAGATTCCACTTTATGGCTGTCCTGAAATGTAACTGGTCATCTGGCCGAAACCAGAAGGCAGCCAATTAAATTCACAGGAAAACATTAATCTGAGCTGAAGAATTCATAGCACATGTGTGCAATCATTCCTCCTTTTTCGTATGCTTTCTGTTCTTCCTCTGCTCCTGCTCCCCCAGCTGCCACCCCCCCGCTTCTTATTTCACTGGTGGAAGGAGAACTTGCCAACTCTAACAGCACTGTCTGAGGGAAAGGAAAATTAACACCAGTTCTGCTTTTATGTGTTCAGGACTCAGTCCAAGAAGGCCACTAGACTGAATGTTGGGTTTTTCCCCTGCTTTTACCAGGCCTGGGATGTGGCCCAAGCATTGTGTTGCCAGCATGTATCAGCACACAGCGTGTGAGGACAGAGGAGGCAGGAGCCAGGGTGTGGATGGCAATGAATGAGCCTCGGGCTGGGAGGGAAGAATGAGATGGAGAGCGAGGGCTTGCAGGAGCAGGGGAGGAGGAAGGGGGAAGGTGGGCATGCTGGGAGCAGGAGCAGAGGTCTGGGATCATGAGGACATGCTCTCCCTCAGCCTGGAAGCTGAGCCTGGTCTCCTTACGTCTCTCCTGTCAGTGAACATCTGTGAACAACTGCTGGACACGTGTGTTTATTGTCTCTTTCTCCCTTCTGTGTCATTTTGCAGGAAGTGACCCAGCTCTGCTGTGAACTTCAGCAGGGGAGAGGTGTGCTGTGGCTGCAGGAAGGTCATGCTCATCCAGCCAGCCAGGCTGGAGTCACTTTGACTCCACCTCCACCTCAGGACAAAAATGAAGGTGGTGTTTTTCCACGGAAAGGATTGCATTGCAAAACAAACAGTTAAGCATTTATTGGTTTGGAAATAAGGGCAAGGATAGTATTTGTACTCTCTCACTGAATTATAGCTTTACAGCACAAGAGGGAGACTATCTCCAGAACTGCTTCCTTAGGTGCAGCGGAAGGTGGTTAACAGGTGGTAAATAAAGTGGAAGAAGATTGGGGTTAAGGTGCCTAGTTAATATTCATAACTAAAATTATTCTACCCATTGTCTATGCCACAGTGTTCCTAAATAATGCTGAGCCCTGGGCTTCCAAAATTGAGAATCTGGCAGTTAAATAGATAATTATGTATTCCCCCATTAGCTGGGGTGCCTCACATGGTTCCTGGGCTGGACTTTCACAAGTGCACAGGTGTTATCAAGAGACATGGTTTGAGATTTGAGGTTGTTGTGGGGCCTGTTATTCCCTGGGCATTCAGATTCTCCTGTTTAACTGTGAAGAGTTACTCTGCTTACAGGTAATGAGTTTCACAGTATTGCAGTGTCTCTCTGGTGAGAAGGGATCATCTGTACATGCATGGAAAGCTGTTTGAGTGTAGTAAAGTGCACTGATATCTAGATACATATATGTGTGTATGCCTCATATTATACATGAACACTGGATGAGAGATAGTAGAATAGCTATACCATCCATAAAGGTCTGTGTGAATAAGGAACTCTGCCATAATAAAGCCATGATTACATTTAGCATTTTTTAACACCCACATTGATGGACATAAAGAAATAAGGTTGAATGGGGAAATATATTATCTTCTCAACACCAGAGGGAGCCCACCTGGGATATAATCCATTTATTGGCATAGGGAGAGTGTTCTTTTCTGAATGTAGCTCCAAATATTTTTTTTGTCCCTGTCTTGCATTCGAGTGCACACACACAAGAACACCAAGGTTATATCCATTCACAACAGATCCATGCCACTTACACCCATGTGTATATGTGTGTGTATAACCAAGATACACGATGTAGTGTGCTGTGTGCTTTTTGTTTTGATTTGGTTATTTAATTCATAATTCAGTTGAGATCTGAGATACAAATGCTAAGTAGTTTTTTGGCTTGATGTCATACAAAGTTTTAACACAATGCTTTTGCTCATGGCCCCTGGCCAATGTGTATGCCTTGCACGTCATTTGTGGATGCTCTCAGGCAAGAATGTGCAGAATTGCATTTATTTTTTGGCATTATGAGTTGCATGAAAGCTACTTTAATGCTTATTCTAGGCCAGCTATTAAAAAAAATGTAAGACTACTTGAATTTTATAAACAAGAGTTTAAACAGGGCTGGTTTATGTTATTGTTACTTACATTTTACAATGAAGAGGCAAACATAGCGATCACCAGAAGTCAAACTCGTCTTTGGCTTCCTAACAAATGTATAAGTTAAAGGTGTGATGAAAACTTTTCTTACTGTTGTGCCCAATTGCTTCTGACAGAAAACACAAAAACTGCAAACAAATTTCAACTCTCATTTAGTTAGAAGTTTTGGTGCTGTTTCAAAGAAAGCAGGAGGAAATGCAAATGTGCAGGATTGTTCATAGGGCAAAATCTATATAGATTTTAATAAAGTATCCTGTAGGCATGGACTTCTTTTTCACTCTATAGATGTGAAATTCCTGTCAGTAAAAGCTTTCTGACTGGTACTTTCTGCAATATTCTATGAAAAAAAAAATGGGCTTAGCCATTGTTCTTTCTACATACAAAATTCCATGTTACAGAAGTTTCAAAGGGAGATGTCTGGAGAGGTAAATGCCTTGGCTGCCTGGTTTGTATCCATGGTCAACCCCTGAAAACTAGTGCTTAGAAGCTGAGATGTGGACCTCAGTCTGGACATACCTTCTCCATTTCAGAAGCTTTTGCCAAGCTGCATGTCAGCTGCTGACCTTTTCCTGCAGTTCCTAGGTCCTGTCATAACTGGTGACATCACCACTGCAATAATTTCTGGGAAATGTCACAGCTGATGCTAGAAACAGAGGGAACTACCAGGTGAAACATGTATATTCATTGATTTGTTCTTCACAGCTTTGTCCTGGCAATATCTTGTCTAGAATGAGGGGAAAAAAAATCTTTGCTGAGGACCTTTGAGTTTAAGGTCTGTGATGCCCTTCTACTCACAACCCAAAGTGAGCAGCACCTTCTCATTTTCAGGTTTTGGCTTGTTCAGGGGAACAGTGCTGTAAAATATAACAGAGGATGCTGTAATTTACAGCTGTCTGCACACTTCTTAGCAACCATCAGGCAGGAGTGCTAGCTTTCCCATATGTTTTTCTTCCTGCTTGCAGACTAGCCCTTGGCAGAAACTAAGGCTTAAAGGAAAGAAGAGGAATGGCTTGGAGTGATCCTATTCAAAGTCAGTTTGTTTCCCCTCAAGCCAGACGAGAGAGCCCAAAGCAGAAAGGAAAGCTAATAACAGTAACAATGTGGTCTGGTGACATTGGTGTGACAAATACCTGCAAAATTGCAGTAAACACTGTGTCTTGGTTGAGAAGAGGGGTATCCAGTAGGGAAAGCTGGATTTTCCTTAGAATGGAGAATGTAAACCCCCCCCCTCCAAATTATTATAATTTTGCAATTAAGGGCTTTCAGGCAAAGATATATGAATAACAGTTCTTTTACTAGGAATGTTAAAAATACAAATGTAATAGTACAAAAAAAAAGACAAGTGAACAACAAACAAACAAAAAAACCAGAAAATAGCGGCGATGTACAAAAGGAAGAGTCCTTTGGACATAGGGAGTGATGAAAGCACAGGAGACTCTGGACCATTTTGTTTGGAGAGGAACAGATCATGTACTAAAGTATCTACTAGACATAAACCCTAGTAAACAGTTTTAAAATGCCAGCTATGCAACTGGTTTTGCAGAGACTTTCAGGTGCATGTATAGTTCTGGAAAAAGAGAAAATTATATAAGGAAACATGCTGAAGTACAGACTCCTGGGGCTTGATACCTCTCCTCATTCAAGGTTATTGGTTTAGAAACAAATACATCTTTAGATTTTCCTTTGAACAGGTGAAAAAATCATCTAGAAATGTTTGGAATATATTTTGTGCAGTGTGAAAAGGACAAAGAACTCACATTTTCACTTTAAAACATCCCTGACTTCAGGAACTTTTGTCTTGATTACTTCAGGTGAAGTTTGTTTTATTATAGTTGAATATGAAGATTGCTGAAAGAAATCTAATGGGAATGCTCATTATTGTCTGCCATCTAAATACTTTTAATCCAAGCAGTCTGGAGTCAAATGAACAGCTAAAAATTTATGTGCTTCCTCTGAATTTCCAAGATGAGTATGTCTGATATTTTGTGGAATATTATTACATTGATTTTTTTTAATATTTAATATTTTTACAGTTTCCCAGTTTCCTGTACTTCAGACTTCTTTTCTAAGCAGCTATTGCTGCTGTCTACTTCCACACTAAATTCTAGGAACAAACAGGTTAAAATCTCTCTATCAAATGCAAAGCTACACACTGCAACGTATTACAAGAAAAGGAGAGAATTCCATTAGGGGATCCTCATCAGTGATGGTTTTTAAGGACCATGTTGAACAAGCCAGTGTGGAATGAAACAGATGTAAATTAACCTGTACTAAGGCAAGGGACTGTTGCAGATGATCTCTGGAGGACCCTTTGATTCCTGAAATATTTTTTATGATTCTAAAATATAAATAGAGACTCGAATTGTAATTTTTTTTAAGTATCATGATTTCTAGGGTTTGGTAGCATAGCTAAAAATCTGTTTAGAGGCACATCATGCTGCTATATTGAATGTGGTTTTTGATTTTTTGGAATAGCTGCTGAAAAGAACTTTTCACTTGATGTTTTATATAATGACCCAGTTGCCACCTTCATTAAGTCCTCTGGCACTTTTCCAAAGGAATAACCATTGCTGATCAAACACAAAACAGCAGAGGTCTTGCTATCACTCAGGCTTTGCTGCTCCTTACCAGGCTGCTCCTTGCAAGATCAACCGCCTTGCAACACAGTCTGAGAAGGTCTGAAAACCCCTCAATTCTGGATACAGAAGCCATCCTAAAACACAACTTTTAGAGATTTTTATATGCCATAATAGCAAGGCAACAGCCTTCAGCACTTTTTGCGTGAGAGTTCAAGTCATATTAAATCAGAGGAGGCCATCCAGAGAGG
This sequence comes from Hylia prasina, assembly GCA_013397195.1. Lineage (NCBI taxonomy): Eukaryota > Metazoa > Chordata > Aves > Passeriformes > Sylviidae > Hylia > Hylia prasina. The sequence continues at coordinate 430,747 of VYXD01003061.1, read as the reverse complement.
ATGCACTGGCTATTAGCAAAAAAGGGAGTTAACAAGTGATGAAGTCAGGAATGTGCTGATGTCTTTAAGCTGAATGAGGGGGATAAAGTGTGGGAAGTCACAACTTTCTAGAGACAAAGCCACTGTTGGGTTAATTAATTGGGATGGGATGTCTGCACGTTGCGGGGAGGAAAGGAGCTTCGTTTGGTACATGTTCTGTTTTGAGCAGCATTTACAAAGGACTGTGGAGCTAGGGGAAGGAGAGAAGTGTTTGGTACAGCCCAAACTGGCAGGAAGCCAAAGAAACTTGTCAGATATTTGTGAAAATAGGTTGCAGCTGCTAGGGCTAGGAGTGCTGCACGGTGTAAGCAGCACTCTGGGACTTAGTGAGAGCCCACACTGACTGTCCCCACAATTTCTGACAGTGCTCTGTCTGCCACACGTCAGATTTCACAAGTGGGGACTGGGTTTGATAAAATGAAATGCCACACAGCAGGCTTCCCAAAGTGTGGCATCTCCTTCTGGCCTGACAGTGCCAGGTGAAGGACTCAGATTTCATTTGAAGACAAACTGTATGTGCCTGTTCCTCTCTGCTTACAGAATTTGTATCTTCTCCCTGATGTTTGACTCTACAGCAACATCCAAGCAACAGTTTCCTATTAATGGCAAATCAAAAGAGTTAATGTCACTACAAGCAATGTGCCCTGATACCAAGAAGGAGTAGAGATGACTGCTTTGTTTGACCAAGAAGTAGTGGCCATTCAACTTACAGTCAAGAAATTTTAAAAGGCTTGGTGCTTGTTTTTTTTTCAGTGCCATTCTCTTTCTCATTCCTCCTCTTCCCTTGTTCCTTTGTCAACTTTACACTGATAAACTTTATCTCAGAGCTTAATTGTCCTGCTGACTTTGAGGGAGGAAAAGATGGTATTTCCAAAACTAATTTCTCTGACTGCCTAAATACATATTTAAAAAACTTACCTGTCCACAGGATTGATCAGATTAACCATCCTAAATATATGTATATGTACTCTCCACCTCCAGAAAGAATACTCTTATGTTTTGCGGGAAAGGATAAGTTTGGGAGACAGGAAAAAAGTCACCAAGATTTGGAGGTGGGGGGGGTTTGATCAACTTGCATAATAATCTTTGTTAAGCAGCAGACTTACTAATGGCATGACTTTGAATTTTAACAATTTTATATAATAATACTTATAGCTTTTAACATCCTGATTTTTTTTTTTAATATAGTTTTAGGTGCTTTAAGACAAAAATACTGTTTTGGGAAAGTTTCAGTGTATTTTTCTGACCTCTAAGCACCACTATAGCACAGGTTTTATCCTTTGTCCTCTCAAAAACAAGAAGAAGGAAAAGAAAGGAAGAGTGATGGTTTACTTTTGTTGTTTTACCCTCATCTTACTCCACAGTATTAAAGCAGTGTCTTGCTTATAGAAACGTTGGTATCTGTATGCAACTTTCATAGGTTGTGCAAGGCTGAAGTCAGACAGTGTTTATCATAATGGCTATGCCCATCCTAAGGCTTTCCATCATCCTGTGAAATTGGAACAAAATGTGCTGATGGGAAAGGAAAGAATCCTCTTTTCCTGCTTTAAAATACAAAATAAACACAAAATTAATCAAAGGGACAGTTGCATTTCACTGTTTCTCAGTGCTCACATATTGCAACTGTTTATTAACATTTTATAATATCTTAAATATAAGTCAGGAACTTCACAGGCTGTGGAGATGAATCCTGGTAGTGGTGCCTCAGCTGGAACCTTTCACAATACCTGATTTACACCAGCTGAAGGTCCCTAGTTTTGGAGGAGGCTCAGATGTTTCACCTCAACCCAGTGTTTCACCCTACCAGCTACTTTGTACATTTATAAACTTATCTAAATGTGACTGATGACATTTCCACATGCCATCAATGCATGTTTTCTTTCTCTCTTTCAAACCTGCTTAAAGTGAAAGAGACAAAAATCCAGGAGAAGGGCTGCCTGCCTTTTTTATCTAGCCTGCCAAGGGGCACAGACAGGAGAATGTAGATGGAGCTCCTCCTCCCACTTTCAGGACAGAAAATTAAGGAAGATCTAGATGGAGAAGCAGAAGAAGGTGAAAAGCTTTTTTTCTTTCCCTCCTTCCTTATTCCTCTTCCCTTTTTTAAACATCTAGTCTCCTTGAACTGAAGGACTGATGTTTTTATCTCCATTTTTTCCTCCACTCCATCATGCAAAGAGTTATTCCAAAATCACTTGGCAGCTGTAAGACAAGCTATTTCCTAACCCTCAAAATAACTTTTGTTTTGCATACTTCCCAACTCCTTAAAAATGCATCCACATGTATGCGTGTTTTGCATGGGAAAGAAAACTTATAGAAGTAAATATTCATGACTGCTAAAATCCTGCTACAATCATAAAAATTTGGGCTTATTCTGTTTGGAAAGTTCTAGGTATTAATCAGTATCCATTTGTGATGTAAACTGTGCAAGCACTAAGGAAAGAGGCAGTCCTAATCCCAATTTTCTGTCATCTAGACAGAAAGGATGAGTCTGTGAGACCCCTGGGTTCGAAACGGGGAAAGGAATTTTTCCTTGCTGCAGTCTGAAAAGGCCTTTTAAATAATTTTTGGCTACCAGCCACATAAACAGGAACACCAAGGCTGGCATACACAATGCAAAATAAAACCATGGGGGTGCAGTTTGCCCGGTTTTGTTTGACAGCCTTATTTTGCTAACTAGCTGAGGGTCAGTGCACGTTGTTGAACACTTCTTTTATTTTTCATCTGCTCACAGGCTGCTTGAGCACAGACTTGCTAGGAGTTTTCTCCCTAGCAGTAATGCACAGTAAGATCAGTTACTTCCTCTATACTGTGATTGTGACCAGTCCTTGCCACTTTCATAAAAACAGAGACAATTTTGGTATTCTTCTCTGAAAATTCACTGGAGGCATTACAGCCAGAGAAATGATACCAGTAAAATAGACTTTGGAAAAGAAAAGACGTCTATCCTTGGTGAAAACCAGGGAGTGGTATATAAGCCGGGCCCTTTTTTGCATCTAGACATAGCATTTCTTATCTTTTCCAAAACATAAAAAAGTATGGATAACCCTACCAACTTTTCCATAGTAGAAAGTCTCTCCTCTTCAGGGTATTAAGTGGAGAGACTTCTTGCTGGAGAATGAATGCTGAAATAAAAAAAAAAAAAAATTTGGAAATTGCTTATTTCTCAACAGTTATCATATTTTTCTTCTTAAACTAACTCTTCCTGCCTAAAGAGACCCTGGGGATTCCCAGCCTTCCTTCCCCTTCAAAATGGAGCTGTGAAAAGCTGTTTTTTCTCTTCTTCCCCTGGGTTTGTTAATGTCTGAGGCCTATCAACCTCTTCCCCTTTTGAAAGCTGAAGAACTTGAAAAACTCCACACTACTCAAGGAAAGAGAGAGGCTTCCAGGTGTGTCAGGGCCCTGTTCACAAGCATATTTTAAAAATGACCTTTATTGCTGATTTCAGCAGATCTCCAGCCTACAGATTTTGTTTCTAATTAGCTCTTCCCAATTCACTAATAAATAAAATGTGCTCCTGTGATGTAAATCCTAACGACTTGATAAGGCCAGTTCAAAGTAAAAAAAATGTGCTCCTGTGATGTAAATCCTAACGACTTGATAAGGCCAGTTCAAAGTAAAAAAACAATAGAAGGTAGAGTTAACAAAGAAAATACAAGGTCAGGAAAAGGAGTAAAGAGATCAGCAGGTATTTGACTGTGATGCATCATTAGACTGGATAAGTTGAACCATTTAACCTCAGGAGGATTTTTCCAATATGAATTTATCCCATGATCCTAAAAATACTGGACTTTCTCATCCTGCAAGATTGCCACCAAAAAAATATGCCCATTTAATATCTTTTTTTCCTGCAGTTCTCAAAAGTCAGCACCTCTGCTTGGTCTTTTCTTGTCTTTCCAGCAATGGAATTACAGCAGTAGAACCATTCCCCTCTCTGCACATAACTTGGGCAAGGATTGGATACTTAAGGAAGATAACAGATTTGATGAAGAAATTCAGAAACACAAAACTGACAAATGAAATAAACAAGTTTATCATATTTCCTGTATGAAAGCATAAAGAGGAAAGTTTCAAAGGAAACAACTTTCAAGTGACAGAATATGTAAGAACATGTGATTCAAATGAGTTAATGAAGTAAGATTTAAAGACAGGCTTTTAAGTTGGCTGGATGATCTCTACTCAGTTCTTTAAAGATTCTGAACTGTTTTGTTCAATGACAGAAATGATTTAACTTTATTAATAACTTTATTATGTTAGTTAAACAAACCGAAACATAACAAAATAGATAAAAAAGAACAAAAAAGAAAACTTCAACAACTTAAATCCATCACCACCCAGCAAAGAAGCCCCAGACTATCACTCAGTCTGGGTCATTAAAACTAACATCAAAATAAATTAGGAATTAGGCAATGCATCTATCAAATTAAGACCAAGCCTATTATCAGTCTCCCTTCTTTGAACTCTTTTGGTTATGATGATTTTGCCTCCTGGAACTGCATCAAGCAGTGGGATCACACAACAGACACCAGGAGAGCACTCTTGACAAGCCAGTTGTGGTAACTTGTCTTTTGCAGAAGCTGTCTTTTCAGAGCTCCATGGACTACTAACACAAACCATAAAAGTGGTCCTATTTCAGTTCTTCTTAATTTGTGACGTGTCTCTTACAGAAGAGAAAGGACCACGAAGCTCAAAAGATGAGGCATGAGAAGGCAACAGCACGTTGTGAGGGACAGGCTCACCTTTTGCTCTCTAGTGGATATCTGGGATTGTTTCAAACATTTTGGCTGTGGTCATAGGCCCTTTCCAGTTCCAACTATGTTAAGGCAGATGGGATCTGCCCTTGCTGTTCCCCAGCTGCTTGTCACCATTCTTCTGATAGTAGGTAGGCTTCTTTCAGGTGTTCTGCTAGCTCATCCTCTGTGAGCACTTGTCATGAAATGGCCTAAATAAGCAATCACACAGATATGAAACTACCCATTTTATTCTGGCTGTCCAAAGTAGCTCTGGGCAAGGAGAGGGTGCTGGACTGTTTGCTGTGCCTTGTGTAGGACTGAGCACTGGTAGCAGCGGGCTGATGGCCAGGATTTGGGACTAGTCTGGAACTGTCATCTATGTAGGGAACAGCTGAAGCTGTTCTGAAGCTGAAGGAGGAATGTCTGCAGTATTATCTATTGTGATGGGGAATTTGACTGACCCTCATACAGACCTGTAGCAATTCCAAACCAAAAATTAAAGTATTTCAAAAGACTGGGAGATTTCCCAGCTAGAGATAAATCAACGGCTAAAAAGAAATCCAGAAGACAAAACAAAAAAGAAGGAAAAATATGCAGTTCATGAACTCCAGCTTTCACAGCCATTGAAATTCTCTTTGAATGTATCTTGGAACTCTAATAAAAAAAAAAACAAAAACCAAACAACCCACCAAAAAACACAAAAGCAACAAAACAACCAGAGGCAGTACTGGCAAGTTCTTTCTACTAGTGGACCCACCACGAGCTAAGAGAGCTTTGGCAGATGTGGGCACAGTCTCTTTTGTGACATCTTGAACTTCTTTTCTCCAGGAGGCCCATGGAGAGATAAAGTGATAGCAGAACTCCTGACTAAGGGGCTGCTTGGTCTCTTGCAAACAACTCTCAGTGTGCTTGGTCATATCTGCCCCCACACCTAGGAACAACGTGCAAGCCATGCAACTTTCTCTAGTTGGCTTCAAATGTGGTTCCCTTGGTTATTGCCTATTTTGGGCAAATTTCTACTGGACTAAAGCTTTGGAAGATTTTCTGGTTTTATATTAGAGCATATATGTCTGGGATCTTCTCCTCGGAACAGCAGAAATGTCGACACTGAACACCCGCATTCCTGTCGGAGCCAAGATGGCTTTATCTGAGTGACAAGGTCCAGGGATGATAGCACATTGCCAGGTTATGTAAGGTCCAGTTCACATATCCAATTAAAAAGAGGGCTTTTGTCAACAACTGACCGCTTAATGTTCATTTATCAGTGAAGATAAAAACTAATGAACCAGAGAGCTGACAATCATTTTTCCATTTGGAAGGCACATTGTACTGGACAGCCATTCTTCTGGATTCTCTCTCAGTACAGAAAAGCTACTTTAAAATTTCTGAGATGAAATGCAGTTAAGCAGTAAATTTATCTCACCCTGGTGTATCATTGCTCTCACCATGTGTAATGTTCATTTCCTCTCCTGGAACCCTGATGTGCAGCAGCAGGTTACACTGTCCTGGCTTCTGTGAACCCATTGGCTTCACTTAGGATACATGTCTTCATTTTCAACAATGTTGTCATGTTTCTTCCTAATCCAGGCCACTGTGTCTGCTTATTAACTAATAGGATGTATTTCCTCAGGACAGTTCTTGTCTTCATTAGTATGTTTGCTGGTTTATCTCAGACCTGCCAAAATAAAGAATGCATAATAAATTTCAGAATAAAAGCCCTGGACTTTTAAAAACTTCATCGTTATAATGAAGAAGTAATATCTAAGTTTTTGACCTCTTCTGTTTCCTTTTGGAGGCACAGTTGGAACATGCCAAGAACTGGAACAAAAACAGCCATTAACTAATTAAGATTTAGTAACTACAGTCCATGAATGAACTCAGAATAGGCACCTCTTGTCTTCCCCTCCAGGTGCCACACTTCTTTTGAGAGCCCAAATACTGAATGGGTCAGGGCAAAATTTAGCCCTCAGCAATCTCAGTAAAGGGGCAAGTGCTAAGACCCATGTGAGTAACATGACAGACACATTTAATCTTTCAAATGTTAAAGCTGTTACCATCACAGCATGTCATAAAAAACCTCTACTAAAACAAGCTAAAAACTCTCAATGGGAAAACACAGGAACTGGGACATGGAGGGTTTTAAGGACAAATTTTTAAAATAAGCTGTGGCAGCTCAGTCCTGTAGTCCTTTTCTAAAAGCCACTCATCTCACAGCCAAAGGAAATGTCACCTGAAGGAGGACTGTCCACTCCAGTCTGACATCAACAGCATTCTTGATATTTATAGTCTTGTAAGTTACAGACACACAGCCATTTATCATTCCCGGAGTAGGTTCAAACCTGGTGTGTGCTCACCGGGCTTGCAGATAGGTAGACTTGGTCCTTGTTCTCTTATAAAGATCTTACTCCAGAAACCACTTAACTCTTAGGGTGAGAATAATCTGATTATTTGTGCTGGAACCTTCATGTTTGAATTCGGCATACATTAGACTTAAAGGGACCTCAGAAGGGTTGTGATTTTTCAGCTTACTCTCGCTGATGAATAAAAATATATTTTTTCCTAATTGCATCTGAAACTTTCAGCTTTGTATGCAACCATTTTCCTGCTTTATACTGATACTAGCATGCAAGGGCAGCTAGATGTCTCACTAGAACAAACTCTGAAAAACTTTTCCTTTCCCAACCAAGATCAGCTACAGCCTCTTTGTTACTAGCTGTACTTTCCCCTTAATTCACATCTTCAAGCTTCAGAATATATTAAAAAAGAAGTCACAGAGAGAGATGTTCTTGAATAGGATCACAAATAAGTGACACTGCTTCTCTTCTGTGTAGCTTGTTCTGAAAAAGTGTACATAGAGAAAAATTACCTATTATCATTTGCATTGTTTGATTGTTTCAGTCTATTTTGTACAACATTTATTACAAGAAACTGAAAATCTCTTGGAACAAAGAGCAGTCACTATTTTATGTGAAGTTACATGCACTCATGATTTTTATCAGAATACCTTGAAAAAGGACTGACATTTTCCATCCTTCTATTGATTACACTCAGTATTGCATCAGGTTTTAGTAGTGGGTGCAATTATGTTACTTCTTTACAAGCCAGCCAGCATGATCTTATTGACCTTTAAGAAATAAATATGTAAGCATTAAACAACCTAACAACCCTGAGAAGTGGTTTCACCCCCAAAGAGTCACGCTCTAGGATGGATAATGAATAAAGAGCTTATCAGAATCTTTGTAACATATTAGAAACATTCTCCAGATTACCCATAAAATTCATTAGAGACTAGTGACCTGATTTTCAGCCTGATAAGACAGAAAGAGGACAGCTCAGGAAAGAGTTGAGAAAAACACGATCCATCAGAGTCATGGAAATCAAGGGTTTGGAGTAGAAGTATAACTCTAAGTATATAGATAGGGAACATTGCTATTTGGAAAAGATAATGGAAGGGCATTAAGAGGAACAGAAAAAAGTCTTAGTTCTTAATGCTGCAAATATCCAAGGTGGGAGCTTCAGCACTAAATTATATAGTTTGTAGGTCATATTTTTGTTGATAAGTAAAAGAGGGTCAGGAATCCAAGCATTATGTACAGACTTGTGTCTGCCTTACTCAGGGCTCGCTTGCTGTGGGGTGACAGACACACAGTGTAACAGTTCTGTCAATCCCCTCTGCCCCTAAAATACAAATGTCCTTTTGTAAATGCTTTTTAATTTCAGGTGTCCAAAAGATTGTCATGGACACCTAACTGGTGCTTTAGAGCATGAAAGAGAGGGCAGGCATGATATAAACCCAAGGTGTTTGGGAGTGGTCCCTGGAGTGAAGAGCTGACAAATGTACCAGTGCACAGGCCAGGAGAAAGATCTCTGGGGCAGTTTAAAACCAAAATGAGGGAATGAGAAAGCCATTAGTCAGTATGTATGATCAAGGGCCTGTCTTGGCCTTGTGTCCAGCTTTTTGCTAGTTTATAATCTAGTCATTCTTTCAGAGACCTCTCATATCTGAGTGGCCTGCAATAGGCTATAAGTTTAGATCTCTAACTAAGAAAGAAGCCAAATAGGGTTTTGTTACTATAGTGTAACTTTGCTACCACAGAAGGGGAACATTTGCATTCATCCAGCATGTACATAAGTGGGACGGCCCTAGGATCAATGGGAATACAGAGTTTTTGCAAAGAATATTAGGTGTGGACCTAAATTTTAGGCAGATGGTCAAGGTAGAGGGCAAGACTGCTCTCTTAAAATAAAGAAAGGGGGTTCATAGGTCTTGGGCAGGAGCTCTTTAAAGAAATTCATTATCTCGCTCTGATGTCAATAGAAGACGAAAAATTTATTAGCATTGGCTATAGAAGTGTATGTCTGGAAGCAAATGGAAATGCCAAGAAAGCAAGCTTGTAATTGTAAAATGTATGAAAACGCAGAAGCTGCATTAAAAGAACAAAATGATACTGTTTATATATAACTATAAAATAAACATAAAAGTGTCTAATTATAGGATTGTAAATTATCAACGGCAAAAGGAAGAGTAATTTTCCTGCTTTGCATTTAAGTTAGGAAGAAAACCCATCTTGGAATCATTAGTGGTGATTAGAGTTGCTGTGTTTCATAGGGAATTATCAGCTGTCATAACTAGATGGCATTGCCTTATATGCTTGGAGGCCACTGAGCCTCAAAAATACATTTGACTTACAAATTAATCTTTGCCACTGTAAGAGTCATTTTGGTTAGCATTAATGACAGCTGTTCTTATTACAAGCTATCACTAGAACTGGGATTTTGATAACAATGCAGGTAGTGAAAACAGATGCTTGGTGCCCTTAAGAAGCACAAAATTACAAAGAACTGAGATCCCAACGCAATTTCAAAACTAAGTGTGATCATGATTTTGGGAAACTGAAACTAAAAAAACCCTCATCTAATCAAAGTTTTAATTACAGCCAGTTCCCCCTGTTTTTTCCTATGTTTCTACCAGTGGTATTGACTAGACATAGAGGTGCAGTGACTTTCCTCTGAAATTCATGTCCTTCAGCAGTGTTGCTAGTTGTCAGTCCAAAGGACAAAATTTTATTTCTGTTTCCAACTTTCCTTACAGGGGAAATTTAAATTTATATCTCTAAACTAAATTCAGGCTGTGACATTAGGAAAGATATTGGCTCATTGATTTTATATTTCTTATGCTGCTCAGGTTCTGGTTTACAAAACATGCTTTTCTGATGTTGAAAGAAACAAAGTATATAATTTTCAGTTCATAATTGATTATTGTTTTGGCATAAACACTAGTAAGAAAAAGTATTATGTAAAACAATAATACTATAGATTATAGTATAATATAAATATACTGGCCAAGCCATGTGTGGCTTTCTTAAACTGAAGTTCATTATGTGAATCTCTATCCACTAACAGAAATGGGAGGAGTCTTTTGACTGGGAGAGAGACAGAACCTATTCCTGATGTTCTTAAATTACTATTCCTATGGGCAGATGAAATGTGACCTTTAAAATATTTCAATTATCAGGATATTGATACTGCAGTTTTTGAATATGCTTTGTGTCCAGATTTCTGAGTCTGAATCCTGCTAAAATTTTGTAGCATGCTGATAGCAAACAGCCAGGACCCAGCCCCTGAATTCAATCTGTATAGCAGGTTATCCCACACACAGCTGCACTGACACAGCGGTAAGAGTTCCAAATCCAAATCCAAATGCGATTTCTGGATATTTTATGGGCATTAACTAATTTGACCCTTCCATTTCTTTCATTGTTTTCAAATTTAAATAATTACATTTGTGCTCATTTCACTCTTAAAATCTGTGTTCTGGGAACTGTGTTTTTTGAACTGTTGTAGAGTTTTCTAAGTTTTCCAAAAGACTGCCAGAACCCTAACTTTCCCCATGCCACAGCTGCATACTGTGACTTCATGGCAATCCAGCCTGTTTCCAGGCTGACAGACATTTTGCTAGAAGTTATCCTCTCTTTCCCTAGTACCTCGGGCATTCATTCCAGACAGATGCAGAATGGCTTCAAATGTTACTGGAGGACAGTTCTCAGGATTTGCACAGATGATCTGTCTTGGGTTAAGAACATCTGAGGCCCAAACCCACTGCAGTAGCCAAGGACATGCTTTTGGCCATTCCTGAAGACTACTGAATACTTTTCAGAGCACCTTTCTACACCAATGATGCAGATCCTCCATCTGGCTACAAAAGAACTGTTACATTACCCAGAGCAGTTCAGACACTGTACAGTAACCACACCAGGTGAGGTCCATGAAGAGTATGTTCAGTTCCAATGGCATGATCTCTTTAGAGCCTTAAAAGATGCAGCTGTACAGCTTGCAATTCTGGAATGAGTACGAGTAAGCTCTAGGGCATCTCTGTATTGACTGCATGAGGAGCAGAGATCCTTAACTTTTTTCTTTTAGTAAGTATAAAGCAAATGATGAACAGTAAAGGGATATTGAGGTGCTTTCATAAGTGAGAAACTCTATAGTCTCAAGAGTAGAGCAAGATGAGTCACCAAGTCCTGATGCAAATGCACATCGCTCCCTGCAATCTGCTGCCCCTGCAGCACAGCTGCTTGATCCAGCCCATCACACACACATGCTTAACACCAAGAAACAGTGAAGTTTGCATATTGTTTTTGTGCTTGTTGCAGGAGTTGCAAGACAATGATTTAATGCAATCACTGATATTCATTTGTGGTCTCCAAAAGGCTGTTTCTTAGCCTCTGTCCCTTGAAGAGCACGACCACACCTGAGCCTAATGTCATGCATGCCTTGTCATGTGAGAACATACTGGTGAACTCAGGTCAAAATTCACATAATAAGTGTCATTCTTTTTGAAAAATTTACCTCTATTTTGGTCTAAAGATTTTCTAGTAACCTGTTTTTTGGGGCAATAGCAAGCATGAGATTGGTAGCAGAGATTTGACTGAGGTCCCAGCCACTTGTAAAGTTTTCTGGCAATTCTCTCCAATATGCCATGAACTATCCTTTTTTCCTGTCACATATACTTAGCCTCATTTACATTTGGGTACAGCATGGGCCAGTATACTAGCACAAGTAATTTCAAATTAAATCTCTCAGTCTTTTCTGGCTCTATAGTATAAGTTCCAATGCAAAATGTACAGAACACCCACGTAACCCATGGCTTTTAGATCTCAAAGTAAATGTTTTCACATAATCATGGATTGCATCCAAGCAAATGTCTGTAAGATGACATTTCTGGAAGCTTTTGCATCTTTACATTATATTTAGTTTACACAATATACTGTACAACTGGAAAAAGTGGCCATATGAGCCAGACCAACATTTGACCTCTTGTAGAGTGCCTTTGAGAACAGGCTATTTCTCTACCCTCCTCTATGCTAACACCTTTTACATCAGACAATTTCCAAATCAGGAATTTCTTTGAAGTTTCTGGTCTTTCTTCCATAGTTTACTTTTCAAAACATCACAAGGCTAGTGGAATTCATGTATTCATATGCTGGGGGCCCCCATGCAACCTAGCCTGGATCTGAGTTAACACTCTCTTCTTTATATCCACCTTCTTTTCCTCTCTCTGTGAATCAGTCTTGTTCCAGTCTGATTGAATGGAAGTCCTCAGAGTTTGTAGGTGGAGTTGAAATTTGGATCTCCTTGCCCTACCACCATGCAGCCTTTGTCCTTCAGGCACCATCCACCCTGTTTCTCAACAGAGCTCAGCACAGCCATTGTGCTGGAGCACCTTTGGTATTAAGGGAGAGGGTATGCTTGTCCCTGTTAAGGCCCACAAATCTACACAAAACTGATACAGAAACATTTAGGGGAAGGGAACCAACACATTTCTACTGGAAATGTACCAAAGGACAAAATGCAGAGCCTTCTACCATTTGGCTTTCTAATACCATACATGCTGTTTCCAGGGCTTCTGTGAAAATAGTCATTAAGCTGTGCTCTCTGGGAATGGCTGCAAGAAGGGCATAACAGGGGAAAATAATTTCCTTTGGAGTGCTTTCGAGTATCCCATGGAGCCTGATCCAAAGCCCACTGCAGGCATTGGTAGACCTGCCAGAGAGACTTTAATACTCTTTGCATCAGACTTCAGACTATTCACACATCAGCAAAATTTTTTTTCCATGTTGCTAGTTTTACAGAAACTGCTGTGGTGCCATCTGGGAATAAGGAGAAAGAATGTTTTTGTTTCCTGAGCATAGGTAAAGGGACTTTCTTTGCTTGTTTAAGATGCTGTGAAATCTAAAGATGCAAGAAGAACTACTTTTCTCTCTGCACAGATAACTGAAACCACAGCTTAAGTTTTAAAATTTTATCTTTTGTTTTTCATTTTCTCCATATTTCTCAGATATATCATTTAGTGAGAAGAACCAAAGAGATGGGGCAGACATCTCTGTAATTTTCAGCTGTTTGGGGTTTTTTCAGTGCAAATACTCCCTGGCTTGCAGAAAACAAAATGCCTTTCTGATGGAAACTGTGTCTTCTTTAGATCAAAGGAAGGAGAAACATAAAAGATGGATGAGGCAGCAAATAGCAGATATGAGAAGATGAGTGACAACCAAAGAAGTTAGCTTTCTAAGGAAAAAAACTGACTATAGTGCTTCTCAGAAGAAGATTTTGAGGCCAACGTGCAAAAATATGACCTTTTTAACTTAATTTCTGTATCAGATATTCATGCATGTAACATTTGTTTATGCCTGCAAACTGATTCTTCTTAAAATGAAATTTACCTTCCAGTATCAGTCCTTATTTTGTCCTCTGTCTTTTCAGTGCTAAACTCAGCTACTCCCTACAGAATGTCATGTGGGACAAGGTCCAGGTAGCAAGGTGTCAGTTGTCCTAGGAATGCCCCACAGCTGGACGATTTGTGCTATGAAGTGGGTTCTTCAATGTCCTATAAAGACAAGGCATCAGCCTCCTCCTCAGAAACAGCACAATGGAATTTATATTCTCAACCCAATCAACTATTTCCATGAAAGATAACTTTGTGTGCGTGTGTGAGGCTGCTGTTTGTTCCATATTTGTTACAGTTGATCAAGGGGTTCAGCAGCTAAGGGCATGGGCAGAGACACACTCACATGCATCCCCATGGTCACGGTGGACAGAACTTTGAGCAACCTAGGCTGAATGGTAGAAGGTGTCCCTGTCCATGGCAGGAGGGTTGGAACTGGATAATTTTTAAGGTTCCTTCCAAACCAAACCATTCTATGATACTATAATTCACAGTAAAGCAGTATGTGGTGTGATGCTGTAAACTTTTTTATTAGAAAAACAGGCAAAAAATGGACTTTGTTGCCCACAGCTAGAGACCTAGTACAGTTTACATCAAGTAACTTCAGTCCAGCAAGAAGGGTAGATTTCAGGCAATAATTATGCTGTGTTTCTTCTTCAATAAAGGTGCAAACTTTAAAATTGTATAAAAATTTTGGGTATGCAAAGCAGAAAATCTTTCAAAGAGAACACCAGTAAGCAATGTCTTAGTCAGGACAGGGCTTTTAATAAGATAGAGTATTTATAAACTGCTCTAATACTGATAAGGCTGTATGATTTTATGCACAATAACTGCTCTATGCTATATCACAGGTACCAGAGTGGGAGATGTGGAGCTTCTCATCAAATCATTTTGTGCAAGTGCACATTTAACAGGAAAATAAAATAGTTAATAACTTTTAAAACAGGCTTAAGCATGTTAAAGTAACGTGTGTCTTTAAAAACTTCAGGAGTGGGTTTTTTATGGGAAACTTGGAATTTAAAAACATGTTTGGAGTAAAGTCAAAATACTATGAGCAGTGCTCTGCACTAATGACACATATCAGCAGTATTTGTAACCAGAAGAACAATGTGATAAATTTTAATCGCCAGGGACTAGGCTTTGTGGGAAGTGCCTAATACACAGGCATCCTTTATAGGTTTCCAGTTATGACCTATGTCTGAAAGACATTTTAATGATAACTACGGAAAGTAGATGGATTGTCTTCCCAGAGTGTTGAAGGTCCTGTTTGTTGTCATCCGCAGCTTCTATAAAGACCAGAGATTTTCAAAGGTACTCTTCTGTCCTGCTATCAGCACGCAATACTACAAGGATGGGACTATCTAAGATAAAACATGCCAGAGACATGTAGTCCTCAGGATTTCCTGTGGGAGTCTGACCAAAAGAAGGCAATATTAATAAATATAAATTCTGGAACATTATTATCACCAGAGCCGTGTCATGTAGCTTACCCTTGAATTCTTATAACCCCTCTAGTTTTCTCAGGCAGTTCAAGTATTTAACTGCAACTGGTCAGAGTGTTAGACCTCCCCACTGGGACAATTGTTTTCAATTACATTAAAGGCTCAAAGCCTTTGATAGACATGCCAAAGCAAGGAGTTTAGCTTGCTGAACGTTTTAACTCTTTGAACTAACGTGGGATCTGGGAGTCCCCATACACTTGGACCTTGAAAATGCTTAAAAAATAGATGCAATCTGGAAGCAGATAAGTGCCAAAAATCTGTAATAGTCCTCCCTTTGAGGATGCTCTTGCCTCTTTTTATTTTCATTTTCTTGGAAATGGTAGTTAGAGGGAGTATAACAAACAAATAGTTTTTCTTTAGGGGGATGAACTACACCAGTGAAGTCCCAGTCCACCAAAACCTTCCCTAAAGGTCTAAAGTGATTTCACCTATTTTTTTAAATCTTCAGAACTATTTTTTGTTTCTGTGCTCCTCAGCAGGGCACTTCTTAGAGAATAAGGATAACAGTGCTTGGTGGTTAGCCTCCTGCTCCTAGAAGGAAAAAAAATACAAACTAGGGAGCAAGGAAAAAATGCTTTAAATACACTGATCTTGTGGAATTATTTTTTTTCCAAATCCTGCTTCACTATTCAGCATAGGGTATTCCCCACAGGGTATAATACCATTTTGCTTACAGGAACCTCCACAACACCTTCTTTTCAAGTTTTACTTTTCAGAAATTCCTCTCAGTCATTCAGATTACACAACCTTTTGGGCATCTCTGCCTCTATAGATTAACACTCAGGTTTTTCTAATGAGATAGTTGTTTCAGAAACTCAGGCAAACATTATTTCAGTTACAGTCTTGCTTTATATATTGAGTTCTTATTAACATATGGGCAGTGGCCTCGAATGTTTCAGGATGGTTTCCACTGACTCCCACTATCTCCACTTCTCTTCTAATGAAGAACAAATCAGAAAAGGAAAGAAACAAAAGGTAGTCCACTTCAAGTCATGCTACTTTAGTGGAACAGTAGCTTCTGAACAGAAAACATGGCTTAAAAGACAGCTATGAGGGGGTGGATCACATTCTACTATTGTATCTCAGCTTTGATGAGAATATCTTTCTTCAAACTTACTAGAAAAGAGCTGAATAAATCTCTGCACAAGTATATTTGCAACAGACTTTGTCCTACTCATTACAAATGGGAAGCTAGATCCTTCCTTTCAGGCAGTGTGATATTTTTGCTGTTCAAATCAGAATATGCTATTCCTTTTGATGAAAGAGCAGTGGAAAGCAGCTAAAAGCATAGCTCTAAATAAATACAATACACATCAATGCTTTCAGAAACAAGCTTTCATGATTTTTGCTTTGACAAAGATCCTAAGAACTTTACAAAACATAAACAATGCCTCAAAATGAAACACTGTTATTCCAAAGTTGACATCACATCTGACTTAAAGTGTGACTTTTTGATTGGGATTAAATTCAGTTCATTCAAAAGTTTTAGAATAACTCCTTAGTTATCTAGAACATAAGATAAACAAAACAGACATAACATTTATCTTACAAATAAAAACGCTGATAAATATGATTTAGTTAGGAAATTTCTTTCTTTCTTTCTTTCTTTCTTTCTTTCTTTCTTTCTTTCTTTCTTTCTTTCTTTCCTTCTTTCCTTCTTTCCTTCTTTCCTTCTTTCCTTCTTTCCTTCTTTCTTTCCTTCTTTCTTTCCTTCTTTCTTTCCTTCTTTCTTGTGTACTTTACATATGTGGGAGCATTTTGTGCATGGAATTTTCACTATTATGCATGTTAGGATGACCAAATCTCACCTGTTCATATGGGATTTTTTACAGATCAGAGAGGGAAAAATAATGTAGAAGACTATAATCATACCCACACATCTAAAAAATCCTCAAGTCATGACCTATACATGAGAAGCATTTGGCACTGACTACCTTTCAGAATAGCTCAAGAAGGTTCATTTTAGATTATTTAGAGCAGTGCTGGAGTCTTGTGAAAATACCACCTGTCTTTAGGAACTCTGATAGTTAAAAATGTGCAAATCACCAAGCAGCAATCATTGGTTAGAGCTCAGTCCAGCCAGTAGCTCTGGCTATCTTATTAGAGTCCTTCTTCTATTCATACCTGGATTTACCCTGCAAATTAAGAGAAGTGTTGTGGTGGGCAAAAAGGACTCCTCATAGCTCACAGATTAAGCAAATGAGTCAATTTTTATAGAGCAAGGAGCAAAAGCTGCCACCTCTGGGGCTAGCTCTGTATTTCTGGATTTGTTCAAGGTTTCTTAATCTGTGCTATAGAATCCTAGCACTGTCCATAAACAAAAATCAATGTGCAATCTGACATAATAAGACTCAGAAAATTTGCTCCTTGAATTGCAATAACATGAACACTGCACCCAAAAATTTATCACTTTCAGGTGTGGTATGACATGATGGTAAACATTTCCAAATTTCCAAACAGCATACCCCAGGAATCCTCACATCTCACCTTATCTAATTAGTTAAATGCTATGTTAATCAACTACCAGTGTGTGTCTGCTGTAGTCTGAGTTGAGTTACTAATAAAATCCTCAGAATAAAGCAAGAATTATGTGAGAAGAGGTAAATGCTTTATAGCCATATATGAAACATTGTTCACTGTTAGTCTGGACAATTAAAAATTGTTAAATCCCAGGTTGCCTCAAAGAACCATTCAAATGGTTCCTCCCAGGAAAGAGTCTAACAATCTAAACTGCCTAGGGAATCCTCAGAAAAGATTCTGACTATACTCTAATGACTGCTTATTTTCTGTTTGGTAAATCTGTAGCTAAGAGAAAGAAGAGAAGACATTTTAAAGCATGTAAGCAGCATATTGAGACTAACAAATTGAGTTAATGATAATCTCAAGCAGCCAAACCTGTGGTGAAATTCCCCTGGTTTTGAGAGCATCAGCAGCCTGTGAGTAAACATTGGCTAATTTGGCACCCAGTTCTCATGCTCGTGATTCAGATTGAAGTTGATTTTTTCCTATGCCAAAGTATACTGGTTGTTTTTTCTTTCTATAAATACTAAAAATTGAGTAAAAAGAGCCTATAATTTCAGAGTATTTAAAAAAGATTAGAATTCAGATAAAACTATTCATGGCAACATGTAGGTCTTTATCTTTCTCCTCTTTGCTGTACATACTGAAGTATGGAATTAGGCAATGAGGGGTTAAATAGTAATGGTGCAGATGCAGCTGGGCCATGTTACACTAAAAGGACCAGCTAATGGGCATAAAGGAGGATTAGAAAAAGGAAATAGATGAAACTGCATTGAGTGCTGGCAGGGGGAGTCTGGATTTTTGTATAGGGGCTGGGACTCTTGTTTAGGCTTCTGTATGAACCTCAGATAATAAAGGGAGTTTACATTTGTTTGTTTGCTGTTCTCTGTGCTTTTTTTCCCAATATTTTTAAATTCCAGATGTCTATAAGAGAGTTGTGAAGGTTTATTGACAAATGGATACTGAAGTGTTTAAATATGAAGATGCATCTTTATATGCAGGGTTTCCTGGGTTGAAGGGGTTAGTTTGATGGCGTTTTATACTAACCTGGGATTGACATATCCTTCACCAGAAAAATGGTGGAGAAAGAAACTGGAAGCTATCAAGAGTAGAATTATGCTTGTAGGATGTTCAAGCTCTTGCTCTCTCTTCTGTGTGCTTTTTTGCTCTACTGAGAATCTGTCAGGGTTTTGACGGCATGTAGACAACCATCTACCTTCTCAGATGGCTATCTGCCCCTGAACTTTCATGGGGAAAGCTTACCAAGCAGTTGAATCAAAGAATCCCTGTGTCATGTTCTCCTTTTCCATGGGGAAGAAGCAGCCTGATGGGAACATATATCTTTGTCAGTTTACAGAGTCACACAATCACAGAATTGTCTGAGTTGGAAGGGACTCAGAAGGATCACTGGGTCCAACTCTCAAGTGAATTCACTTTTCGTTTGGATGGGAGGAGCAAGCTAACAGGGAGAAAGCTAACATTTGGATACATAAACATTATTGCAGGAGTCTGTTCATCCAAAGAGCACCTATAATCATTCTTACAAGTGTTAACTGGTTTGAAGAAACTCAGAGGTATTAAGGCATATCAGTGCTACAGTGGAATGGAGATGCTCTCATCCTATTTTGATTCAGGCTAGCTCAGGCCCTTCCAGCTGCTCACAAGAGGACTACTCACAGCTTCTATGTATGTGCTTCTACTCACCTTTGCAGCTCATTTGTTTGTGGATCTAACTAGACTTGCTGGCTGGAGGAAGCCAGACTTGCTGTCCACCTAAAAGTGGCTGGTTGTGGTGCTCTTGCCCATCCTGCTGTTCCTCAGCTTTAAAGTAATGCTGTGTTGCTGCCTTTTTTTTTTTTTTTGTTCTCCCCAAAGAGAGTTCTGTATCAGAGTTACCAGCATGAAATATTTGCAGGTGTTTCAATGACCTTAAAAAACAAAGACACTGCACCAAACCCGCAAAGTCCAGGTGGAGTTTTTTCTCTTTTCCTATGTCTTTCATCACAGAGAAGAACAATCTCTCCATTCTTGTTGAGGATAATATCACTTTCAGACCAGGATTCATAATACCTTATCTCCTAGAGAGCTTCTGACTGTGCATGTGCAGGTAGATAATAAGTGTCCAAATCCAGTCCTTGGAATGGGCCCTACAAGGATTTGAACTTCATCCACCATCATCATCCTCTTCAGGGTGGCTGGGAGTGATCTCCAACATAATAACTTCCAAGTAACACCCAAGATGAAAGAAAAGGGGTAACATCTGTGTCAGGCCCCTGCAGGTGGCCAGGGACAGACACAGAGCAGATTTGTGTCTGCAGGAATGGTGCCTGGCATTGATTTACTGACTCAGATATGGCCACACAGCTGAGGACATAGACTGCAGAGTCCTCATGCCCTTTGTCTGTATAATTCTGGTATTCCATACCCTGCACAGGGGTGTAACTTGGGGAAAGCAAATTCAGTGTAAATGAGACTGACTTGCCTTAGCCTCTCCCTGGCAGCAGAAACATCATCTGCCATTTCTATATGCTTTAAAATTCTGGATTTATGGATGCTGTCTTTGGGAAGGTCACCGAGACTGAAGGGACTGAGACAGACCAAGCATCTGCTTGTGTCAGGAAAACATGAACAGCTACAGCTGACTAATGCCCTGGACTCATGTGCATTGGCTTATTGCACAGTTTGTGAGAGGTGAGAGTAATGAGCCTATGCTTTAAATCCATCTGGAGTTTACATCCAAATTCCCTCTTACTCTGATAACTCAGTATTTATTACAGTCCTAACAGACCTCCTGTTCTGTGGTTTCTTCCTGAAAGATCATGAGTCTACATAATGTTGCTGTCAGGGGGATGTTCTCCTCCTCTACCTCTGTTCCTCTCAGCCCTTTTCTAGTTCACTCTTTGGGACTGCACTTACCATTTTCCCACAGGACAGCATTTAATTGCTCCTTGATTGACCTTTTGCCTTGTCCCAACAACTTTGCCCCTGAGGTCATTTTACCAATTCATTATTCTTGGTGGAGGAGGAAAAAAGTCCTTCTTCATGTCTAAGCTTCTCTCCCTATAATTGTGGAGTTAATTACAAGAGAATGATTTAGAGTTACTTATCAGCACCTTTTAAATATCAGGTAGCAAAGTGTTCCCTGAAAATAATGAGAATCCCTCCACTACTCT
Source organism: Hylia prasina (assembly GCA_013397195.1). NCBI lineage: Eukaryota > Metazoa > Chordata > Aves > Passeriformes > Sylviidae > Hylia > Hylia prasina. The sequence goes on along the minus strand of VYXD01003061.1, from coordinate 410,061 downwards.
CTGCTTAGAAACTCCATCTCTCATACCCAAAAATAGGTTAAACATGATTTTTGGACAGAGAGTTGAATACTGTGCTGGATCATTCAGGCTTTCCATCATCCCTATTGCACCATTTACTGTAAAAGCAACAGGGTAGTAGAGCCAACTCAAATCTGTGATCTTTGTATAAAAAATAATTGTGCTTTGTGGGACAACACATTTTAAAAGGTTCAGAAAACCTCCTAATCAATCACACAGATGAGTCATGCTTATAAGTACTCTCCTGAAATCAGGTGATGCTGATAAACATGCTCTAAGAATGTTTATTAACAAGCCATTGAGGAAAAAAAATAGCTCAGGCTATAGAAATCATTTAATCATTTCCACATGAGTTATTCTCCATAAAGCCAGAGTCACCTATCTTCCCTTTTCCTACTCTCCAATCTTGTCCCTTAGCTTTGGAGTTTGGGAGGAGATTACACTGGCTTGCTGTTCCAGTAGTCCATTAATCCTTGCTAAGACATTCATAAAAGAACCACGGAACATTAAGTATGGTCAGAGCAAACCACCTACAATGTTTATGTATTTTATGTGCAGCCTGTTTTATCCGGTGCTAATGTTCATTTGCCTGGTGGGTTGGCATCTCTCTTTCATTGGAGGGAGTTTCTTCTAACTTGGCTCTTTTGTGCAGCTTTCCTTTTACAAATAGTCACTTGTCGGAAGTTTCAAGGCAGTATTTGTAAAAGATCTTCAAAATAATGATGAATGGTTAAAATGAGCATTAAAAAATAAATAAGTTCAGTAACTATTTATCAAGATTACAAACTAGAAGTGCATTTCCTCCAGCTAATATGTGGAACACTTCACCCTGGCATAGATAAATCATGAATCAGCCAAGGGGTTAGTTAGGGCTTCCAGTTTCTATGAGGTCAGTTTATTAAAGGCTGGCTTTCTGAAGAAGTAAGGATTCAGGGGTTATTTCTTTTTTAAGTTATAATAATTAACTCTGGGGTTGCATAAAGAAGCAGGAAAAAAAAGTATTTTAACTTGTGTCCCAGTAAAACAGGATCTGAAACTGTTCTTACAGAGCATTTTCTCTCGGTGAGAAAAATAGAAGACCCCCAAGAAGAAAGGAAGAGGGATTTCTCTCAAGTGCAGGGCTATGATCTGTAAGAAAAAGCCTTTCCTGTGAGCAAGTGAAGGGGGTGGAGATTTTCACTAAAATAAACAACAAAGTCGGGGTCTTGTGTTGGATGTATTGACAAGGTTGCAGGCACTGGCTTTAAAATGTTTCATCCCGAGTATCCAGTGTCTCCCAGAAGGACATGCAGTAGGAGGAAGTGTGAGGTTAAGAATTCAGGGAGATTGGATAGATAGCCAAAAGACTTGGGTAGACAGTCTGAAATTCATTACAAGAGTGTATCCCGGGGGTCACCAAAACATCCTATAAACACCAGTGAACTTTTCTGCAATCCAGAGCTCCAGGAGCAAGTGTGGTGAGTCACGAGAGGTCTCCTCCTCTGAACACGTGTACCCAGAGGGACAAAGAAGGAGATAATGATGGGTGCTCTCTGAAGGGGTTTAGAAGCATGGGTTTCAAATCTATTTTTAAATGTCTCCAAACTGAGCAGCAAATATGATCTGACTTTCCAAATGTTGAGAGCAGTCATTAAATCATGCCTCTGCTAAGTCAGGCTCATGAATACCTCTCAAGATGAGTAATCAACACTGCAATTTCTACCCATTTCTTGGTAATCTAGCAGAAATGCACATCTATGCACATGTACACTGATGCCCTTTTAATGATTAGGAGCGAGGGAAAACACATGAATTGAAAGAAATAAAAGACCTGGAGTAAAAGAAAGGTCATAGTAAAAAGTCAAAGTGAAATGATTTTGCACTTCGGTACATGCTTTGATTACCGTATCCTATCCCATTTAGAAGGATTTGCAGAGTGTCTCAGTGAAAAAGGAATTAAGTGCCTTAAGATCTTACAGTGAGGCTACCCAGTGGTGTAAGCAGACGTCCTCTCGAGTAACAGAGTTTATGTGTAAATCCTAGATTGAGCATACGTGACATCTTTGATTCTGAACACCTGCTTCAGCTTCCCTTCAAAGAGTTTTGGGTGCTTCAGCTTTCTCTTGCCATTTTTTGTAACATTTTTCATTTGCATAAGCGTGTTACAAGTTTAAAAAACCAGTTATGCCTCAGTGCTGTAGCAGCAAAGGAAATATAAATGGAAGAAATATATTCTAAAAATGTTCTGTAGTCCATGTTGCACATAAGCATCTGAGCTTTAGCCTTGGAGAACTTTGCATAAAATTAAATCTGCTGAGTGTAGTGGAACAACTTAATCTCTGAAGATGGTGTAAAATGTTTAGCACGTGACTGTAGGGCTTGGGTCTAATATCAGAAACCTCTTGTGCACCAACAAACCTGAAAAACTGTAATGGAAAATAAGTTCATATTGCATTTGCTCAGGTCTGAATTGCATGCCACTTGGATTGCTCCTCTTGCAACAGTCTGCCAATTTGTTGTAATCTTGTACAGACTTCATCTGAAAGTTCAGTTTTGCAAGCACAAGATGTGGGAGCTAAGATGATATATTGAGGCATATAAGTAATCAGGAAAAAATGCAGTTCAGCCCATGTATTCTTTGGAAATATGTATAAATATTTACAAATTATGGAGTTAAATCCAACTCATTTTGTAAATGAAGGGATATTCTGCTTTTTTATGGGAAACATCAAAATCCAGGAAGCATGGGAGCATAAGACACAAAGTCTTTTCCAAGGGACATTCATAAACTCTCATAAAATCAAACATCATGCAGACTGCAACCTTTCTCCTATTTTCATTGTGTGCACGCCTACGCATCCGTGCATTTGTGGAAGCAACTTTCATACAAGAACTTCTTTTTTCTTTTTTGCATCTACCAATTACTTTGTAAACAACTTAAAGAGATTGGTGAGGGACTGCTCTGTAAAAATGATAGCACATCTGCAGCACAGGCAGTTAAAGTCAACAATTAATTAATTGTTAAGGGCTCTGTTCATCCAAACGTTTGGCTCTGCATTTACTGGATGATTCATGGCTTGTGATCCCTAGTTTCCAGAGAGCTCAGTCTGGTCCTCCATTTCAACCCTTCCCCTGCTCCCCGTTTCACCCTTCCCTGCCCACACCCAGCTGCAGAGAGCCACAAACACCTTCCTTACAGAGTTAACAGGGCTTTATTGCAAACAGCTCACCCAGAGCTCCACCCACCGAGTGTATTCAGCAGCCACAGGCACTGCTCTGCTGAAGCCTAGGAGACAGACAGCCCTTCTTCCCTGGTGTCTGCAATTCGCTGGTAGTCAAGTATTTACAAAACAAGACACACACAGAAGCACATGCAATCATCTTTTGTGTTGCTAGTTTTTGGTAGGTTAGACTTTAATCCCTCAGTGTAAAGCAGCATCTGTTGGTTGTAGCAAACAGATTTTATACCAACCTGTGTGAAGTTGTGGAGTGCTGTGGTCAAGAGAGGCTCTGGCACTCTGGGAGGCACTTGTGTCCCAGCTTGGTTCTGAGCCTCCAGATGAGAGATGTCATAGTGATTTGTTGAGTTGCCTCCCAGGGAAAAATCTGCTATCTTCCAGTGCATATAGGACAAAAAGAGACCCTTATCTCTACAGTGGATCTGTAGTAGACATGGTCCAAAATCTGTGGTTCTTAGGTAAATTCGTAAGGGAAGCTGTTCCTTAAATAAAGAGTGCCAAAAAACTGTAGCAAGGATAGAGTTAAAGCATTATTTACTCATTAATATATTTTTATTATTATTATTAACTTGCAAAGCTCCCCTGGAGTATAATAACAGAACATTAAAAGTGTCTAGAAAAATACCAAGTACCTATCACTGAATAATTGAAGTTGTCACTGAAGAAACAAAATGTAAAACCAAAAACAAGCCTTGAACAAACAAGAAATAATCAATGCATGATGATAAAGGGAACCAAAACATCTGGCATCTTTGCCAGAAAGAATCTACAGATGTGTTCTGATGTATGATAAGAAGAAATAACATTTTGGAGTCACAGGCCCTCAGTGAGGCTCCTGCCTTCCAGTGTGGTTAAGTCACAGGGAGGTGCAGCCAGCTTTGCTCCCGCTGTGGGTCTCAACAGACCTCCTGGTGATTTGTTCAGATTTTTGAGGGTTGTTTCTGGTGCGTGGGACAGAATCTGATTCAGCTTCACAAATGAAGTGACAAAAGGAAAGTTGTGCTATTTGCTGCTTCCTTGAGGCGCTCCCTTCATTCTCAGATCCAGGCTGCTTCTGAAAGCAGCTGTGTCACAGAGCCCAAACTTTGCCTGAGTGATCCAGCTTAGACATCACTGATGGGCAGAGACTCATTGTTTTGGTGTCTTTCCATCTTGAATTTCCCAAAGGGACAGAGAGTCAAGTGAAAAGACAGATTAGTACTATTTTGTAGATGGAAAAGTTATTCTCACCCTTTCCTCAGATATAGCTTTTCAGGCTCATCTTGCAATTTACAGCTAGTTTACAGATAACCTGAACATCCACAGGTAATGGCCAGCTGCCATTCATCCAGGCATTTTACTGGAAGTTTCTGTAATTTAGCAATAGTCACTTCATAAGGCATTACCTAAATTCAAAATCTAATTGCTTCAGAATCAGATGGCAGGTTGGTAGGTGAAGATTCACTGCAATTATATTTAAGAAAAAGAAAATCAGCGGAAAAAAAAAAAGGCAAGGCATCTTGTTTGATTCATCAGACACTGATAGAGCTGAGTGTGGTTGCTTTACCTTTTCCACTGTATCTGCACAGTTTTTCTTATGGCAGGACACACAAGAAGTCACTTTAAAATAAAAAAATACCTGGCTGACTGCTGAAAAGATCATTTGTCAAGAGAAGAATGCTGTGGAGGGAAACTCTGACCTCTAAACCTGCAACAACAACAAAAGCCAGTGTTTTAAAAGTTATTTTGAAGCCTAAATAAACCTTGACAGACTCCCCTTAAACTTCTTTTACAGTGATTAATTTCCAGCTAGGGAAATATTGACTCTGAGGGAAAATGAAAATATTTCCATCTTCTTTCTAACACTGCATTATAAGATCATTTGACCTACTAGATAGAGTGGAAAATCACTATCTGTCTTGATGTTATTAGATGGATCAGGTTTCACATCTCTCTCCCTCTGTTTTCCTTTGCTTCCCCTGTATCAGCATGTTGTCTTCCCCTCTCTCCCCTTCAGTCTGGCTTGAGGAGGCAGAGCCCTTGATGCTTACAGGCAGGGTGGCTGCCTTTTTTTGTGGGATGATTGTGAAGATACAAGGGGCAGTCAGAGGCTCATGGAATGCCAGGAGGAAAAAACCCATCTTGCCTAAAATATTAAATGTACATGGTGACTTACTTTTGTTCTGGTTATATTTCCTCTCCCTGTGTGGAGGAGCTGTCCTTTTCAGGAATCAGAGCCATTTGTCACATCACCCACACACCCTCCCCATTTCCACACAGAACTCCTCTTATGGATTTGGTAAATGCTGTAAATGCTTAGATGCTGTAAATGCCATAGGAATCTTCCAGGGGGCTTTTGGTCACAATGCCTATGCATGTATGTATAGTGCAGCCTCAGATTTATTAGGAGGGTAAATAAATTATAGTCACCAGCCCCAAAAAGTTCCTTTTTAACTGCCACTGATACCTTGGGAGGTACCCGTTGAATTGCATGGCAATACTGCTTCCATCATACTCAGCTGGACTCTAAAGTGCTATTGCTGACCTCTAAAAAGTGAGGGGAGGAGCAGGGTGCACCAGCTGGAGAGAGAGAGACAGGAGCTGTGGCAGAAAAGCTCCATTGTTTGTTGTATGCCCCACTGAAAATTTTCTTCATGAGGGAACTTACAATAAATTTCTAAAGGGACTAAAGCCATTGCTCAAAAAACTTTGGCAGCCTTTGTGCATATCCTATTACTTGCTTGGCTTAAGAGTCAGCAGGACACAGAGCATCTTCTAGAAAAAAAAATGTATGTTTGATCCTAGCTGTTTTTGACAGAATTAGCCAATTCAAATAAGGTGAATAATAATAATAAAAAATCTAGCTCAGATCTCTGTGTCAAAAGAGACACAGAGAAAACATCAGTCAGCCCCATGGAATATCCTTCAAAGTGTCCTTAGAAGGATGTGAAATGTAAGTTGCCCATAGTTCATTACTTTAGTAAAAGTGGCTGTTAACTATTGTGTGCCACTGGATTTGCCTTGCCATGCTTCCTTCTTGCTGCAAACCTTTGATGGAATTATTTGATTTTTCATGAATCTGGAGAGAATCTAAACTTAAACATAATGCATTTACCCCTCCACAGCACCCAAAATTAGCACCCATCTGAATTCATGTGTCAGTAAGTACACAGTAAAATAAATATTCTTCTGTTAGAGAATCCTTACACAGGGTGAGGTGCTGAGTTCTTCTCACAGCAAGGCTCCTTGATGCTCACTTATTCACAGATTCAGGTCATTGAGATAGGTCTTAATTTATGAAATTGTTTCTTTGGAGGACTTTTTTATTGAGGTCCAATGTAACAGTCTGTTCCTAGGCACTCTCACCCAAAGTAGGTGATAAAATTGCATGGTTCTGGCTCCTTTAAAATATTTTCCTGTGATTTTCTATAGATTATAGTGGGCATCTTTCTGTGTTTCTGTCATGATTTATAATGCTTAGCCAAAGGAACAATCTTTGCGATCTGAAATATTTGAGTTGAAATTTGTAACTATCAGCCAAAAGGTGAACAGCCAAAGCCTGCATTACTGAGAACTCCTTGGTCCATTGATTGCAGCACTCCTGTGCCAATTTACAGACCACAGTCTGTAGATGACAAATCAGTTAAGTAAAAGCTGAATGAAATTAGAAGTTTACACTTTCCTGACATATAAATATATGTTAAAAATCAGCCAACAGTTTCTGAAGATTTGGCTGTACTCTGCATAAGGACATGTACATGAAGAGTTAATGAACTTGTCAAGACTGAGTAAATATTTGTTTATAATTGCAAGTAGGCCCTAAGCCAAGTATTTTTTAGGTCTATTAAGCAAACTAAGTCCCCAGCAGAAACGTTGAGTAGGACCCTGCTTCTCGTCTTACCCCTCCACTTCCATTGGGCTCACTCCCCTCACTTTGGGGTTCTCCAAAGCTTGTTTCAGGAGAAGATCCTCTTCTCTTTTGAATTCATATAAATTGCAGGTGGTAGCTGCCATAATTTTCCTTTGAAGACAGAAGTAGTCAAGCCTCAAAGAAAGCACTGTCAGTGCTAGGATCTGGCCTGACCTCCATAAATGGCAGTAGACAAAATCTCTTTTGCCACCAGCTGTCGCTCCACCAACTTTCATGTTTGAAGCCTTGCATGAATGTGAGCTTCTAATGTCTTTCATGAACCAGACACTGCAAGAGCCTTCAGATCTCATCTTGATTCACTTTAAAGATTTCCAATTCACTTTTACAAGGATAAATAGGGGCTCTCTTCTTAGTGAGTTTTCCACTTTTCTCTGGAAGGGACCAAAACTTCTAGGGGAGTTTGGGCTAGCACCTACTGCTCTGCAGTGGATTGTCTCAGTGCACCTCATGTTTGCCCTGACATTGATTAACCAGGGGCAGAAATGTTTTACCCTAAAACCAATTACCACAGAATCATCTGTTTTCTGGAACAGGCTTTCCTCATAAATATAAAACTGCCTGGCAATACTGAACCTTAGTGGTGCTTTCAAGATGAGACAGAGATGAATAAGGTCAGAGAAGTCTTGCCAAACTGTTCAGGGAATCTGAAAGGAAAAGGAATTTCATTTGTGATAAGGAAATTCGGGCATGTCTGCTACAATTTACCACTCTGCCTAGTTAGAGAGGGGAGCAAGGACTGGTTGAACCAGAAGGAACATTGTGTATGAGGAAATACTCAGAGCCGGATGCTGAGCTGGCAGAAACCAGCAGAGGTCCCCTGGAAGAAACTAATTGATTTATACCAAGCTTGGATGCACAATTAAGATGGGGTTTTCAGAGCTGAGATTTACTATTGAAAATTGTCAGTTTTGTGGGGGCATGGGTAAAAAGGCCTGCCAAATAATTCACAGAATAAGATGGGATAACTTGTGCTCTGAGCAGAGCCAAACTGTGCACATGTTCAGCACTTTCAGATGAGCCAAATTCTGGAGCTCTACATCTCCTACTTGCAAACAACAAAATGCAGCAATGATGCTTTTCATTATCTTTCACCTAAAAATCTGACGTTTTGGTAAAAAAGTGAATTACCTGATAGGACCACTCAACAAGACAGATATTCTTGATTGGCAGCAGGATGCTGCTGCTTCTGGGCCCCTTGTAAGACCCAGACCATTTCTTCAGTGAAGATGTCACAGTCCTTTATAACCCTGGCTGTGTTCATGTATTGTTAACACAGCTGTATAGCTGCAGTAAGCACTTGATGAAGAACAGTAGAAGTAGACATCACTCATGCATGTGTATTGCCATTATATGAATATTGAAATAATCTTTCTTGTTAATTTTTATTCATCTTTTGCCTGGAGCAGTAATAAGTGTTTTTCATTTGGTTGTAGAAAAGGAGCTCCTGTAGCTGGAGAAACACAAAAGATTATCTTCAGCAGTACTGAAGCTATATTTCAAAGGCAGACACAGAAGTCTCCAAGCTACATACAGGCCAGGATTTACTACCCTGTCTTAAAAACTTGCTGCCTTCTTTCCTTTTTTCTCTCCATATCTTCCTTCCATTCTTCTTCTGTCTTTACATCTTTTCCACTTCCTATTCTTCACAGCCTTCCTTGGCTGCCTTCATTTCATGTACATAGAACCATCACACTGAAAAAAAGTGTGATTTCCCTCAAGGTACCTAAAAGCCATACTCCAGTGTTTGCAGCCTACAGAATGTTTTCTTTCCAAGAGCAGAGTGTGGTTTCTGTTCCTTCTTCTTTCATAGTCAGCTTTTCTTTCAGAGTGAAACATTATTGCACCTTCAAATCTGCACCTGTTGAAGATGGTGTCCAAAGGTACAATTGCTTTTACCAGCCCGTTTATCTCAAACCCCTACAAACACACGTGCCCTCTGTGTGCTGTGTTTTTTGGAAAACTTCTCTGTGTTTTGTTGCATTATTACTCCTATTGGCACTATTACAGGGATTATACAGTGCAGCCAAGGGCCCCAAAAAGAAATACAGAAATAAGGGCTTTTTTTTTCAGTAGACATTGCGTAGATAAAAATCAAAATGCAAAATACTGTAACTCTTCATCTGTGCAATAACAAGAGAAATAGCATGAAGCAGTAACAAAGCAAATAGGTTTTTCATATATTAAAATAATTGCCCTTCTTTTCTGATCACTCCTGTTGGGATATGTAAGCATTCTGGCACGGGTGAGAGTGAAAATGGATTTAATGAAGAAAACCTCAAGCTGTTAAAAGTGATGCTGGATATATAGCAGGAAAGGTGAGGAGCAGTGCAGCCAATTTCATATGTCTCTGGTGCTACTAAAATTGCTTAAAGAGACCGTGTTGACAACAATAACAACAAATTAACAACAACAACAACAACAACAATAATAATTATTATTATTTCTCCCATTTCCTTATAATTTAAACTGAAACCTAATAGTGATGGAAGGTTTGAAGTCCCAACAGTGGCATCATATGCTATCAAGGCCACATTTCCATTCTGGAGTTGAGGATGTCCATTGGCACAGCAGCAGGTCCTCCCAGGCAGGGTAGCGAGAGGTGTGAGTGACAAGACAAAACAGAAGGAGAAAGAGTAGCATTGTGGTGCTCCCTGACAACCCACTGCTTAGGAAAGGAGGATGCATGCCAAGGGGAAAGACAAAGGGAGGCTGAGTACAGAAGAGGAAGATGAGATTTTCTGCCTCCCATTGGTAGAGGCAGAGCAGTGAAATGTAGAAGGGGCATATATAGGAGGAAGAAAAAGCCAGGAATGTCAGAGGAGGAATAAAGTTAAGAATGGGACAGATTTTGCAAAAAGGGAAACTGTTACCCTGGAAGTCAATGAGGCTTAAGAAGATCATTACCCTGGCTTCTCTCTCATGCCCATGGTCATGAGCCCACAGTCACCAGCATCATCTTCTCCTCTGAAGCAGGTCCTCTGGCAAGGCCTCTATTTACTACCTTCTAAACCCTTAAGGAACTTGAACCATGTAATTTCTACTCACCAATTTAACCACACTAAGTTCACAGAAAGCATTTTGTAAGAGGGACATGACCTGGCTTGTTAGCACCACATGTTGTAAGATACAGAAAAGGATCTTTCATACTTCAGAAGTCTTGTTTCTCAATTGCTGGTCTCTTACTTTTTAACTTCTTTGCCGTCTTGAATGGATTTCAAAACAAATCAACAGACACATAGAGTCTTTGGTTATTTTTGGCCAGAGTTGGATAAATGAATAGTCCAGAAAGTTTCTGACATCGTGCCAAATGTCTATGTGCCTAAAGTTTAAGAGTCATGTTTTCCAGGAAACCTTGAAGTTTGCCGAGATTTATGCTTTTGATATTGTCATCCATTACTGTATTCAAAGGAGTTGTCTGCATAAAGGTTGATAGAGGGCAGTCAAACCTTTTGCACTGAACAAATTATATCATTAGGTGTCTGCTTGTGGGTCAACTTGTTCTCAAGCCCCAAAAACTAAACACAGCTGAGTTCTAAATCCCCTGACAAATGAAGGCTGTGAGCAAGGATCATGAATAACATATGGCAAATGGAATTTCCAAACACCACACTGCCATACAATATACACCTGATAAATGGTTGTCTACAGTGATGCTGTTGAAAAAGGCACTTGATGCAAGCCTCATGCATGGCAGAGAAACATTAACAGAATTCTGCAAGATCTTTCAAAGCTGGCAAGGCACTTATATGAATGTGTTTTCTGGTCCTCCCTTCCCCAAGTAAGGACAACATCCTTGCTTTCTTGTACATGGGAACAAAGAGAGGTAGTAATTTGACTTGTCATGCCTGAAGGGGCAAGAAGTGTTCAAACAAGAACAAAGACAGGATTGTGATAGGGAGAAGAAAGAAAAAGAGAAGATGAAGAAAAGGACAGAAAAATATTACTCAGGATTAACTTTCAGATGCATTTGTAGCCACAAAATTTAAAATATTGCATGGCATTTTCCTAGATGTACAGCAAATAAATTTTTCCAATTAAATAAAAATGTGAACACAAGAACCACTTTCCCTGATCATCTAAAATGCAGCCAGCTCTTGGGCAGACATGAAGTTAGCACACAAAACCACTGGTTTTATAAACAAAGTGTGAGGTGCTGCATCTAGACCCACCTGGGCAGCATCACAGCCCCACAATCAAAATGTGCCTCAAGAATTTGGCCAGGACTCCAGAGCAGTGCACAGAAAATGATAAGGTAGGCTACTGACCACAGGCAAGCAGTAAAAATGGATAATTTATTATTTTTCTAGTTGTTTTGGGATTTTTAGTGTGAGGGAGGGAATTTGTTTTGGGGTTTGTTTCTTTGATTTTGTTTTGGTAGTAATTTCTGGAGCTGTTCGTAACATTGGTATCCTTTGAAAATTTATCTTTATATATTTTTATGTGTGCACATATGCAAAAATATATGTGTTTTTTACTGATGGCTAGCCTCTTGAGGCACTACTTACCCTTAATTAGATTTAGAAAATAATAACAATAATAATATAAATATTTCAAACGTTTTATTTTCAGAAAAGGTGTAAAAATAAAAATAATTTTTCATTGAGTTAAACTGATTTTTTTAGCTAAGAAAATAAATAGAAGGATAATTGGGATGTTCCATTTTCAAATATTCTCAACACTTTCTTTGGAGCTTCGTTTCAAACCTGAACTAAATATAATAATTCAAAAGTGATTAAATAGTGCCAGGGACAGAAAGTAGTGGGTACATGCATTATTTTTTTTTTTTTTTAAGATGTAAATAATCTTCAATTTTTCATTATAGTGGTAAAATCAGAAAATAGGAATTCATTTGCATTGACTTTTTTTTCAAATCTGTCTACATCTCTTGAAGGAAATCTCTCACCTTATTAATGGCACAGGGAAATAGATGGATTTACTTCTAAGCTTCATCCATTTTTTTAACATAAACATTTGCACAAGTACAAATAAGAAAGTCACACAAGGCAAAAGTGGTATGGAAAGGGAAGAGAATATCTTTTCCTCTAGCCAGAGAATTGCCACCAAGAAAGTAGGGGAAGGCCATGTACCCACGGATTGCCTGTGTCAATTACAACTGGCCACTTAACAGATGTTAATGGGTTAAACCAGCGGTCATACAGCAAGAATCACTGTCACTGTGAGACCAAAGTTACCACTGCTCTGGCTGTTAGGTGTCAAGTTCAACTCTCACAGATTGCCCAGTGTGGTCTCAGTGCCAAATTTTCAGATGTTCGTCCATGCACAGAATAATGCACATGTCACTCAGGGCCTGTGCTTGCTCAGACAACACCTCCATTAAGACTTCAGAAGAGAGATTTTCCTGCCTAGAGGTCATGTGGAGTCTGTTGGCAGACTGGTGTGTAGTTCAGGGCATGCCTGAGTGCAGCACCATTCACAAAAGGCAATGTATTAAGGTAACAGCTTAAGAATCACTAATTCATGAATCTAAGTCTGATAATTATTTTTATTGCTACTGCTAACTTTTACAGTTTGAACTACAATGTATGGATGTCCAAGGCAGAATTACTTGGGGAAATTGTACATTAGTCTAGATTATGTAGGAAGTCAGATTAGATGATTGTAACACTTCCTTCATGACAGAAAAATTCATGACACTATTAGATGTTTTGTTAAATTGGAGTCTAAGTGATAAGCAAAATTAATAGATTTCTGTATTTCCCTGGGTGGTCTGTCCATAACATGGGAATATTTGTGTTTCTGTGCTCTAATCTGCTTGTACATGCAATATATATATGTGTGTATGGACCTAATGCTGATAAATAAATAACCTGATTCTCAGACTGATTACTTAAAAGCCCCATGGAAGATTGAGCAAATATGCTTTACCCACTGATTTTGTGCATAAAGTAACTCATAATCAAATCAGCCATTCTAGAGAACAAAACAGTCCCTTGCATTTCAGCAGAGCCGTCTGCATGAGTAAACCTTTGCAGGACTGGTCTCGATGTTGCTTAGAGTTGCAAAGAAGCTTAAGTGCTGAACATATCTTCTGTGGATGTTTCCTTTTAGCCCGTTTCTGGCTCTATACCATCACGATTTTGTCGCAGGAAACATCTATGCTAAACATCACTGTCAATTCCAAGACAAGAGACACATTCAAAAGCACATGGAAGCTTTTTTTTTGTTACCATAAGTTGCCCGCAGAGGGTCCATTCATTCTGTTTGCTTGTTCCACTGTGTAATAGCTCAACTCAAGTATCAACAAGATAAGCTTTTAAAAGCAGAATATTCCCAGCTGTTGCGGTCAGGCAGCAGCAGCAGGTTCCTATCTGAGGACAGCAGAACAACCCAGTGCACTCTCAGCGATGGCAGTGTCGAGGGGAAGCATGTGTTCTCTGTACACAGTAGCAAAGGGTCCAATAGACAGCAATTAGCACCAGCAGAATGAAGATGAACGGTCATATACATAACCTTAATAAAAATGTCACAGAAGAGAAATCTCACACCATATGGATCCATGCTGAACTT
>VYXD01003061.1:317281-396353 GCA_013397195.1 Hylia prasina | reverse complement strand
TTTTTTTTTTTTTTTTTTTTTAGGAGCAAGACAGCTCTGTTTCATTATAGTCTTTGCATTAGTTTCTCTCCCTATTATTTTGCAGCCTTCTTCCTCCCTAAGCATTATGCAGACACCGATTCATGCAACAAAAAAGGAAAATATATTTTTATTTCTGTATTTTTAAATACACGCTCAGCCTGAGATTTTCATCAAAAGTATCTCCTGCTCAACCTTAGCAACCTGAGTAGGTTACTTGAATGTCATTAGATCCCACTTCCACTCACTTTTGGAAAGAAATTTGCAAGGTTTTATTCCTGCTGAATTATTATAGCTTGACAGTGGGTATTGCTTGTTCTCAGGTCTTCTACTTGTGTTTTAGACATAGCAAAGACTATAATTTTTTTCTTTATAAACATCACTGTTACAAATAATAGTTTGTACAAATTTTTGGCAAAAAGCCTTTGAAGTATGAAGGTGTCTTTATGCCATCTTGGGGGTGTCACTTCCATTTTCCACCTTGAGATAAAAATCCAAAGACTAGGAGGAAAAGTGATCAAGAAGTGCTGGAGTAGGAAGAAAATATTTTCCCAGAAGATCATATTAGAGTTTTGTGCTTATTCTTTTCAAGTCATGTCTTTGCCTTTCCCTGATCAAAACAGAATATTACTGATGTTTTACAAGCCCCATTTGAGGTCTGACAGCAATATTTTAATGCTTTCTGCCTTTTCTCTACTCCCAGTAATAAGATTCATGCCTTTAGTATGTAGCTGTGAATTTTGTTGATTACATTAACAGAAGATAGGGATGGATGGGACCTTCTGAGGTCTTCTAACCATCCCCTTGTCAGTACATGGGATGGACTATTCATAGCTGGAGATGTTTGTTTGAAGGCTTTCTGTGAAGAAGACTCTGCTATCTCCATCTTTCTTCTCCAGGCAAAAAAAAGCTGACCAGTATCCTCTTTCTAAAACTAGAGAATTACCAAAATACTAAGGGTTATCAATCTCCCATTTTGCAAGTGAGCCTCATCTCTTTTGTTATGTCTACATGGAGATCAGGTTAAGTCTTTCCTCTTTGTGACATCCCCTTGCATGCTTGCAGACTGTTGTCATGTCTCCCTCTGTTTTCTCTAGATTAAGCAAATTCCTTTCATGCCACATCCTCTGCATCCACAGTAATACCTTCTAGGCTTCTGATTATTCGATTTGCTCAGCTCTGGATTCTCTCTTTATTTGGTTAGTAGTCTTCTTGAAGCATGATGCCCAGAATTATGGACTCCAGCTAAAACTGAGCACTGAGGTGGGATAGGAGGGTTGTTTTACAAGTCTTGCAGACTATATTTCTGCAGGAACATCACATCTTTTTTCCATTGACAAGAACAAACTTGCAGTTTCCTAGTTCCATTGGTTCACCAAGGAAAAGCTTGACATGGCAATAGAATGACTGATCATGATTTGAAAACATTCAGAAGACAGCATTTGTGGGAAATACCTCCATTTTACACAGGATTCTGTTCTTCCAATACTTAAGTTGTATGGACTGTTTTACTGATGGGAGCAGTCCCATTGAAATGAATGACCACACTCAGGTGTAAAAAATTTGGTTGCATGATAGTGATTGAAGGATTGGGACCAAGATTTTTCAGAGAAAACACAATGGAAAACTCCAAATGGGAGTCTGGATTTCTCTTGCCTCTTGTGCCACTGTTTTTCTGTTAATCTGGTGTAGTATTTCTAAGGACAGGCTAGCCCTCATCCAGTTTCTGTAAGATTTCTTGCAGGAAAGCAAATCTAGTAAATCTTTATATAGAGAATGAAAACATTATTACCTCAAGGAACAAAGCAAAACTCAGAAATACCCACTGGACTACAAGTGTAGAAAAATGCTAGTATGAAACCTCATCTTCCCCCTAGTCCCCCTAGCTTAGCCTTAGTGATGACAGCAATCCACTTACAGCATGCACTAAGACATGTCTATCTTCATTTAACTGTGCTCACTTGTGGTTACACTGCCATACTCTCTATGCAGATGGGAAATGGATGCATGCTTACAAAAAAATGTCTTTAGCTATTTTAAACGGAGTGAATAATGAATCATTTCAGGCTTAAAATCCATAGAAGTCTCTCTCCCTTCTCCAACCCCTTTCTACACATTCCCTCTATGATGTGAACATTAATGCTTGGGGACTATTGACTTGACATGATTCAGAGGTGGCTGGTTTGCATCAATATTTCTAAAATCCCTCTTATTATCTTGCATATGTCAAAATGTGATAAGAAGAAAGAAGTATGAAGCTATTTATAATTCAGAATGACTGATACCAAAAGGTATTTAAAATCAAATCACAGTATGTCAGAGTTTAGTTTTAAATAAGCTTAAACAAAAGACACAGTTTGAAAACAATTAGTAAATCTGACAAAATTAACTTTGACCTTACAATCTTATAAATGCCAACACAACTTTTCTTCCAGTGTCAGTATGCCTGTGTGTGTCTCTGTGTGTATTTTCAGCAGTGCAGTAATTTCACAGCAAAGAGCCATACTGAGACTTACCTTTCAGGGAAGAATTATGCTTCCCTGCTCAGGAGCTCCCCTTGGGGGAATGTGCTGTTTCACTGCTCCCTTATGCTGGAAATCCATCTGTACAGACAAGTCAGATTAGTGCTTAATTATTTTCATTATTTCTGTAGGCAGACATTTTCTCTCAGCCCAGCCTTTCAGTCATCTCCACTCCTCAGCTCACAGAGGAGGATTATTTTTCTTTTTAGGATTTTTCCTCATTTCTCTTAGTCTTCCTCAAAAAAACTCTCCAAAACAAGCAGACGAAAATATAATGTCTCTGCCTTCCACCCAGCCTGGGAATGGAGATTGTAAAGACACAAAAAAATGTGCTGGTAAGCTTGCAAGTGTGCTAAGACAGGAGACAATTCCCTTTTACCCTGAATTTACCAGTCCAACCAGCAGCACCCTCATGCCAGCTCATGCCCATGTTTCTTCTTTTTGTCCAGACTCTCTGCAGAATTCTCTGGACAGAACAGTTTGCATGTCCTCCCTCTAAAAAGAGACAGTCCTTTTGGTAGTGTGAGAACACCTAGGAGCTTGTTCTATATCTCAGTTGACCTTCACAGTTTTTTCTTACTGAGTTAATTCCTTGCGCAGCCACCATGCGGCAAAATCCAGTACCTTCCTGGTACTTTAGGGGTCTCAGTTATTTGGGATCTGGACAACTGGATGATGCACAATTTTGCTTTCTGTGGTTCTATGCAGCTGTGTGGTACTGGGTCATTTCTAAGCCCAAGGACTGGTTTCATGCACCCGACAGTTTGTTTCTGTCCTGTCTTCTGCATGCCAGCTACATGGGGCATGCAAGACGTGGGGTAACAAGCCAGAGGGTCACCAAAGTGAACTCCTCAGTGGAGGGGATGGAGCCCAAATCCCTGCCCCTACAGTGGCACACTTCAGCGCCCAGGGCTTGACAAAGCACAAAAGCTTTAGGTGAAATTTCCAGATGGTCTATGGAGCATCATGGCTTCACTGGGGTAAATTGTGCCAGACCCATCTGGTCGCCTTCTGTGGTGGAGTGAAGACAAGTCTTAATAAGGGAAGATCAACTGATGTTATTTACCTGGTCTTCCATAAGGCCTTTGACACAGTCACAGTCAACAACTGTATCTCCAAATTGGAGAGACATGGATCTGAAACACCTAAGAAATTGTCTAGATGGACGCAGCCAGAGAGTTGCGCTCAGTGGCTCTATTTCCAGGTGGAGGCTGGTGAGAAGCAGTGTTGTTGCTCAGGGCTCTGCCTTGGAACTGCTGCTCTTTAATATCTTTACCAATGACACAGACAGTGAGACTGAGTGCACCCTCAGCAAGTTTGCAGATGACACAAAGCTGAGCAGTGCAGCTGACATAACAGAAGAATGGGATCAG
Source organism: Hylia prasina (assembly GCA_013397195.1). Lineage (NCBI taxonomy): Eukaryota > Metazoa > Chordata > Aves > Passeriformes > Sylviidae > Hylia > Hylia prasina. The sequence goes on along the minus strand of VYXD01003061.1, from coordinate 392,440 downwards.
AAAAATACCATCCAGAGGGACCTGGACAAGCTTGAGAATTGGGCCCATGAGAATCTCATGAAATTCAACAAATCCAAGTGCCAGGTGCTGCACTTAGGTCAAGGTAATCCCAGATGTGAGCACAGAATGGAAAAACAAACCATTGTGAGAAGCCCTGTAGAGAAGGACTTGGGAGTTCTAGTGGATGAAAAATTGGACAAGGAGGTTTCCTTAACCTCAGATGCTGAGAAGAAATTCTTGGATATGAGGGCAGTAAACACTGGAGTAGGTTGTCCAGAGAAGTTGAGGATGCCCCATTCCTTCAATGCCAGGTTGGATGAGGCCCTGAGAAACCTGATCTATCTGATAGCATCCCTGCTAGATCATGGCAGGGGGATTGGAACTAGATGATCTTTGTGGTCCCTTCCAAGCTGAACTCTTCTATGATTCCATGATCATATTCCCCTTACATTCTTTCAGCCGGAACCGATAAGCCTGGCATTCTTTCAGTTGATTTTTACTGAGCTAACACAGACTTAAAATAACTTTTTCCTATGCAGAGGAATCTACCACCCATCTTTCTATTCCCTCTTTCCATACTGGGGGATACCAAGCATCTGCCTGTTGAGCTGTCTGCTGTCTGTCCAGAGATGTCTTTTTCAACATCCTCCTTACATTGTGAAGTGTATTCCTTGATTGTCACCCCTCCCTGGACAGGCTGGTGAGATTACAGAAGATGTCCGGACATAATTTGTCCATTGTTGGCAAGCAAAATTTAATTTTCAGTAGTCTGAGACCTCAGTTTTTGAATATGGCATATAATTCATGCAATCCATGAGAACAAATTGCCAATTTTGATTTGCAATTGCTTAAAACCCTTCCCTTTTATAAGTTTTCCTTTAGTCCTGCTGGCAATTATATTCCTGAATCTCTTTAGGTAGAAAGTAGGCTTCCATGCAAGTTTTAGAAAAATTCAATATACAGACTGGTTAAAAAAATTATTAATCAAATTAAAAATTGACCTATGAATTTTAAATTAATTCTACTTTCCTTTCAGACCAAAACTACTTTTGTACATGTAGTGACAGTCACTTATTAATGCTTTTGTTGAAAGTGCTATACCTCCAGGCTCTATTTTTAGAAGACAGCTCCAGAATATGGGCTTTCATCTACAAGCGAAAAGAAAGCCATCCTTTATGGCACTAAAAATGATTTTGAGAACCTAAACCAAAGTCTAACAGGTTGCCTTCCATAGCCTGGAGACAATGTAGAATTACAGCCACACAGTGTGAATCACTTCATTCATCTCTGCTTTGACTTGCTCGTTGTTATTTATTTACATACCACGGGCCAGACTCTCTCCTGTTGCCAGAGCTCCACTCAGCCCAGTTTGGAGATGGCTCATAAGGAAGTCATTACAACTCTCTCCAGTTCTGTGAGTGCTCCTGGTCTCTGCACCATCTCCCCTATTTGCCAGGCAGTCCTATGTTACATCTCAAGTGGGGCTCTTAATGGTGCATTAACTTCAGTGTGACTTATGGATATGCCAAATCCGTGGCACATGCTTTGGGTCCTGGCATATACAGTTATAAATAAAAGTCACTTGATTTTTGATCTTTATAGGTAAGTTTTCTGAACCTTCATGGTGCTTGGGTGTGACCAAAAATGGCTGCACAGCCATTTTTGATGAAGGTACTTAATCTGAACAAAGATACAGAATTATATGCAGCCATCAGTGATGGAAAATAAATCACAACTTGGTTTGTTCAATACCTGGGGCAATTGATCTGGAGGCTTTCAGAAACTTCTGTATAATACAAAAATCACTTGAAAAAAGGAGTCTTTGGAAGGTTCTACCCGAGTGAAAAGATTAAAAATTATGTCAAAACAGATATCACTGGTAGAAACCATTTTTGCTTCCCTCTCACTTGGCATCAAGCATCATTGCCCAGACTTTTCCCACACATCTGTGGGATGCTTGAAGGAGAGCCTGGAGAGCAGCTGCTGCATTCTGAGCTCTTCCCACACACTTCAGGCACTCCAGAGAGGTGTCTGATCACCATAGACTCTCTCTGTAATTGGAGGAGAAACATATCTCCAGAGGGTGTCTGGCCACTTGAGATCATCACCTACTTTAAGGAGATCTGAAAACAACTTGGATCCTAACATATGGCTTGCTGTGAATTGTCTAAGGTTAAGTGAACTGGCTTTTTAACTATTTATCTTCACGTATGAATAGTTTCAGGGAAAGATAATGATGAATTTCCCTCTATGAATTCCTTTGTGAATTAACTTGAATGTTTATTGACTTGATTGTTTGTTGTCCCACAAATAGTAAATTATGCTTGCAACACTGCTGTTCAGTGACAGGACCTAATGGACAGATAGAGAATTGAGGCTCCAGGGGTGAAAACATAAGTTTCTGTGCATCCTCAGGGCCTTGTGTGAAATTACTGACTCCCAGTTACTGAGTCCTTTCTGACACAGCAGAGTTCACTCTGACTGAAATTTTTCAGTGCACCTGTAACTAGACCTGCAGTGTCTCCTCAAGCATCTCTGTGCTAGAGGCTGGGACAAAAGCCATACACTTCCAGCAACTGTGTGTGAAGGATATCTCGGGGGTGCAGTCAAATACAGCTCCAATAAACCAAGGGACTCTTGCCAGATAATGAAGTTAGTGACTTGCATAAAGGATGTGCGCACCCATGCACTTGCCCACCAGTCTCATTTACTCAGAAAGTCTTGCTAAAACACTACCATGTATGTAGCAACCTGTTACAAGGTACAAGCACAGGGTACCCTAGCTGGAGTTTCCTGGACCACTGTACCACTGGCATTTCTTACTTTATGACTGCTTGATACAGGAAAAGTTTTAAAAGTCCTTTTATGAAGTTCAGTTATGGCAGTGTTCCTGCTTCAGATTTCAAAACCTGAGAAATATCACACTGGCACCAATGTAGTTTGGCTTGTATCTGATTTTTGAAGACATCTTTCACTGAGTATACTTACCCTGTTCATATTAACAGAGGGACAGATAGAACTTGCTGCTTTTTTTTTCCTTGTGGACTACTATTAGCAGAAGACAAGTACTTTGCCAGTGGGATCTAAGGCATTAGGAGAGTAAAACTCAGTTTGCTTAGGTTCTACTCCACCTTCTGAAGTCTCCACCTCTTCTCTGCTGCTCCCCTTCTTCCAGGCACTCTTCTTTCTCCTGCACAGCTTGCATCCACTATTCAGTTTTATTCTGTACATCTGCCCAATCCAGACCTTCCTATATCATCCCAGTTTCTTTTCCTTAATAGTCCTTGTGCACTGTGTCAACCCCTGACTCCCCCCCACATTCCAAGCCAATTTTCTGTTCACCGAATCTCAGGTCCTTGTCTAATCTTCCTATGACAGTGAGAGCCCTCAGGGGACTGAGTGCCACCCTACAAATCTGGATCCCACCTGCCACTCAGATCATACCAGTCACAGAGCATCATTGCTGGGCAAGGTCCTGATATTACTGGGTGAGGTGAAGGGATCAGCTGGTCTGTACCAGACCATTTTACATAGAATCATAGAAACATAGAATCTCTTAGGTTGGAAAAGAGATCATCAAGTCCTACATTAAACCAGACATAATTAGTGAGAATGAACTTCTGAGAAAATTTTAGCTGCTAAAATCAAACTCTGTATTCAGTACACTTAGTACATTTAGTACACTGATTTTTTCAAGGCAGTAGAATCTTGTTAGAAAATGATTCACACTTGATCTGCACAAAGGACTCCTTCCCTACCAAGCCTGAATGCCTCCTAGAAAGCAAGGGGGCATTTGGAGAAGTAATCAACTGAGAAAAATGCATTCAATCCTAGGATGAAACTGGAAACTCTGTCAGGCAATGTCCATAAACTTGTAATTTCATATTAGATCAGTAATGCAGAATTTATATTTAGGTGCTTCACTTTATTTTAGCCATGTCACCCAGATGGCCATTGAAGAGAAGCTGACTCCTCCAGAGGGATATTAATCCCAGCTCGGGCAAGCAAACAACCAATCCCTTAGCCCAGCACAGGCAGTCCTGCCATAGAAGCCTGAGCCAGGTACATTTCTTTTTGTGGTAACACTTGTCCTAGAAACTTCAGTAAAGAGAGATGAATGTGAAAGTGTTTCTCAGCCTTACTCTTCCTGAAGGAAGCAATTGCACCCAGCAGAGCTGCTGCCACAGAAGGTGTGTCAGTCTCCACCAGCCCTGCACTACTGCTCATACAAATCTCACATGGCTGGGTGATACTGCAGGTAGCATTAATATTTTTGAAGAACTGTTTCCTAAGCTGGGAGAGAAACATATTTGTTGCTGGTGTGGTTCCTAGACTGTAAATCATATGGTAACCCCACATAAATGCCCTATAGAGCTTTTAATGAACCGTATCCCATAGGTGAAAGCCAACAGCAATATTAGAAATGGTGTTTATTTTATAGCCTAGAAACTGCATTTTAAATGGTAGTCTAGGTTTATTTGACAGTTCTATTAAATATAAAATAGACCCATTACAAAGAAAGCCCTTTACATCTGCTTTTATCTGTGTCTAAATGGCATGCCCAGCTCTGCAATTCCTCAAATGAGACATTTTTAAAACTTTATTTATGTTACAGCCATAACAAACTAGCAACTAGAAAACTATAATGGGCACAAACGGCTAATAAAAATGAGATTGTTGAAAAATACTTCTTAATAGCAATTTACAAAGGATCCTGATAAAATAGAACTGAGGCTGCATTTCCCTGGAAGTTTGCCACCGCTGTAATCACAGCCATTTGGCAACAGGTACTCCCCCTCTTCCATCTTCTGTGACTATTTCCCGCTGAGAATGCTGAAAGCCAAGTACCCTGAGGTTATTCCCTGCCCTGCCTTCAGGCAGTTAGTGCCTACGGATCCGGAGATACCCTCAGGGAATTCCCTTTTCTCCCCTCCCACCGTGCATTGGCTCACCTGGAGGAGGAGACATCTTAAGGGCTCTGTCACTTGCTCAGTAGGGAGCAGGGCAGCGAGGCACAATCTGTCCCAGGCAAGCAGACAGTGCCGTTTCCTCCTGAAACCTGCATCACTTCTCTGATGAACTGATCTGTTTATACAAGCTGGCTAAGATGAGCAGGTCAAACTTTTTGTTTACAGACTGAAAACTATTTTGCCCCAAGCTCAGTAACAGCTCCCCAGGCAAAAGGTTGGGAGTTGAACTCATCTCTTCTACAGGGCAAGTTTTGTGGGATTTTGACAATATCCATGTGGCCATTTGCATGATGTTAGGAGGAAACTTCCTACCACCCAAGGAAAAGTGGCCTTCATCCAGATGTGCACTTGTCTGCAGCAGACCTTCTCACTAGGCAAGAGCGGCAAGGGCAAGACAGAATGTTCAAGTAAAGGTCAAAGTCCTTGATCTGACCTAATTGCAGGTAGTGATAAATATTCTTGAATATAAATTGATGTCTTAACCAGTTTAGCATTGTATCTACATAAGGAGGAAAAGTTCCTCCTAATGAGATTTTATAACACAGAGACAGAAAAAAAAATAGAAAACATTCAAAAAGTTTGAGAATGGTGATACTGAGGTTAAAAAAAAAAAAATCATATCACCTAAGACATACACTGGAAATTGAGTGTTCATGACGCTACCTCCGGCTTACAGAGTGAGAGACTTTTCAAATTCCATGCAAAGCAAGATTCAAAACAATGTGGGAAGCCACTTACCCAGCCTTCTCAGTCTTCCTACCAGAAGCTCTAGAAATAATTCCATGTGTCAGGAATCTCAACCCGGCTCCCCCCAGTCAGACACACACCTTTCTGCAGTCTTGCACTCTTAACTCATCCATCATGCTAGCTCCTAGTTTACTTTGCAATGAAGGCTATACATTATGTCCTTACAAATCCTTTTTTTTGCCCCAAACAGATTCAGCAGGATAGCCTGAACTACCTGAGACTGGTGTTATGTGCAAAATAGAGCATACAGAGGTACAAAAGGAGCTTTGATAATACAGGTACAGGTAGACATGCAGTATGCGCACTGTATAAATGCAAGTGATAGATCTTTGGTAGACTGTGAGGCCGTGTCATTGCTGGGATTTGCAAAAGCTCAATTTATTACAGCTCTGTGGCTGTCAACATGCAGAGGTAGCCTTCACATAGACCACATTTGCATTTTGCACTGAAAATGAAAAATTTGACCAAAGACTAAACAAAGACAGAAAAATAGCTATTAAACTCCAAACAATATTATGGCAGCAAAAGTGGCAGCGTCTGTTTAGGGCTGGGCTAGACACAGCATGTGGATAAGCCTCAACTGTGGGGAGCAGGGCTTCTACTCTAAATGCAAACCTTTTTTTTTGTTGTTGTTGTTGTTGTTTTTGTTCAGGTTTTCTTGTTGTTGCTGTTGTTGTTTTGTTTCATTTTGTTCTGAGAACCAAGGAAATTAACACGCATATTTCCCCTAAGAAAATTTAGCTAACATGAGCACTAGTATAGTTTCATAGTCTATTGATGGATCCAGCAACACAGACCCCAGTTTATTTGAACTGATCCTAAGAGAACTAGCAAAACAGAAAGCGTAAGCAAAAATTGGGTTTCTTTATTCTCTGGGGCAGCCAATAAGAATACTTCTGTGAGCAAGATAAGTAAGATCTGACCCAAAGAAACACATTTGGCAAATTCACGGAAACCGGAAAGTCAGTAGTAGCTATTGAGAAATCAGTCATATTTTTAAGTTGTCCTGCTGAGGATTGCCTTTAACCACATCTCCCCTCCCCTTTCTGTCTCCCCCTTCTCCCAGACTTTTGTCCCAAGTACTTAACTGTGAGTAAAATATTTGTACTGGGAAGACATCAAAGGCACTGATTTTAGAAATTTGATTTTATATAACACAAGACCCCTGAACTTCAGAAAAAGTTCATTTCGTCAACTATCACTAATCATCTGTGAACCTGGTGCTCTACCAACTAAAACACAGTATTATGAATAATGGATTTTCCCCACATCTGAAGTGTAAGAGTAATTGCAATTATGAATACAGGCTATGATCACGCTTTGCGTGATTCTCTTTTCTGCTTTGGCAAAAAAGTGCAGAAATGAACTGATACCACTGCTTTGGAAAATGGGTAGCCTGCAAAGTCAAAAGGGAAAGAACCAATGAGAGTTTTGGGTTTGGATTTTTTCTGCACATCTGTTCTAGCTGCTATTTTTTTGAGTCTTCTTCTTCCACTCTTCTTCATCTTCAAAGCCTCACCTAAATTATGACATTAAAAAGTGCCAGGTCCCTGCTAGCAGAGAAGAAAGGCCATTCTCTCATATTTCTGTGGCAAAAGTTGCTAACACTTTAGGGAATGAGACTTTGGTATGATTAGAATATTTTCACCTTTATTTGAATCAGTGTGATTAGAAGACAGGAGATTGACCCTGGCCTGGGAACTGCTGCATTTCTACTGCCTTCAGCAATGTAGAACAGCCTCTTTGAGACAGGGAAACAAGACGCATTTGAAAACATCCACCCCTGTCTGAGGAGAGCCATCCTCCTCCTTTTTCAGCAGAAGAAACATTTTCTTCAATGCCATGGACAGATACAGAGCATGAGCTTTCACTGGCTCATAAAATTGTGTTTAGGACAAGAGTAGCCAGATCCAACATCTCAAAATCATTGGAACGGGGACCAAAGAAAGCAATTTAAAATTAATAGGGCCATACCCATTAATTACTGAAAGGATAGTTATACAAGACTTCTGAAAAAGCAACAGTAGTGATTTAAAATAAAAATTTAATTAGATATTGGAGGCATATTTTCTATGTGTAAAGAGTTATCTCTTTCTTGGATGACAGAAATAAGAAAAATCAGTCGTGCAAGAAGGAAAATAATTCAGTACTGCAGAGGGGAACATATTGCTCAGTTCTTATCTGTCACAAGCTGGTTTTCAAATGAAATCTGAACAAAAACTGGTCCCAGAGACATAAAGGCTTAACTCACCAAAAAAAACAAAGGAAAATTCATGTATCCCCTCTAGAGATACCCCATGCTCATCAGAAATGAATGGCAAAATTAGATACTTGCCATGCCATGTGAGGATGGCAAACTTCTCTGCAAGAATGGGAGTTTTATTGGTGACTAATTGCTTTTATTCTGTCATATGTTGTTGTGCATCTGTCTAATTGCATATATATCAGTGTTTTACCATTAATATCAGCCAGAACACATCTCCTGAGGATGTGTAACTACATGAAGAAAATTACACTCTTCATTCATTTCCCAAGTCACAATTTTGTTCATATTGCTTTCCTGATCAGATCTGGAGTGTGTGCTTGCTTATCTTCTACAAATTCGGACATCTATGTTGTAACATTCCGGTTCAAAGCAAGAGACTGGAGTGAGAGATTTTTGGTTAACATTTGTCACTTTTGTTTTGTGGTGTTTTTCCATTCTGAAAGTATTCATGTAGAATATGCTTCAATATTTTCAATGTTTTTCAGTCTCTGGACCACAGAAATTTCTCTCACAGAAATACGGATACTTGCATAGACAACTTAAGCTGTTCTTGTTTGGCTATGGGTTTGGTTTTCATATCTACAATAACTTTCTTCCCTAAAATTCTTCCAGAATTTTCTCATTTCGCATTAAAACCCAGGCTTATGCTGGTAATAAAACAAACTTCAAAAGATTCAGATTGCATTTATTTAAGTATGAGTTGGAATATATACCAGAACCTTTTGTGTCTAAAGTTCTTGAGGAAAATAGTAGGTTGTCTCTTTTTAATTGGTTAACAAACATTAGGGGAAGTTGCATCAGTCTTCTTTTTCTTTACTACAAAATGCAGTAAAAAAATATTTCTCTGTCACATGAAGGTCATGAAAGGTTGCAGAGACTGGGTTATCCTACCATGCACGTCTGAATTGCTTCCAGTCATCTTATTTTTAGAAACTAGAACAAGAATAAGAAGCATATTTTCATGTGTATGCAGCAATTTAGACAAACTCTCCTCACCAATTCAAGCTTTTTGAAAAGAGTTAGACATGTAGATCTTAGGTTGACCATTAAAAGCATTAGGGATTAATCCAAGCCATTGTCTGACCACATTACCAAAAAAAGAGAATGAGCAGATTGGTGTGAATTTTATTCTAAACTCTTAAAGAAGATACAAGTTGTATCTGCAAGTCACAGATTCAAATCACCATTTCAAGTGATACAGAATGAAGATCGTCTCTAAGTTCTTCCTTCTTCTGAAACGGCACTTATATTGAAAGTGTATAAACATATATTTTGTTTGTAATATATGCAAGTCAACCAACTTCTCTCTTAGGAGATCATGGCTTATTTAAGGTCAGGATAAGGTTACTAGGGGAAAAAAAATGCAACCTAGAAAAAGCACATCTCTTCACCTGCATTTTTGCAGTTGAAATTAGATTTCATCTCTTCTGATTCAAAGCACTGTTTCTAACTCCTAGGCTGAAATTACTGGGTGCATTGGTCACAGTGAGGCACCATAACGTGATGCAATCACAAAAGCTGTCCTGTGAGCTTGGTCCTGCTGTGCACTGCAGGGCAGAGCCTTTAGGGCTACATGTTAAATTCTAAACAAAACTTGTTTTAAATATCTGGCTTTTTCACACAAACACAAATAAGCTTACTCAGAGGTGTCTGGTAGCAGTTGTCCTTTCCTGGATGCCCAATTGATGTTCTTTCAAATTCCAGCTTAGTATTCAACTGGCTTATAGCTGAACCCCATAAGATTCTTTGGTGAATATGATCTGAGCTCCAGCAGAGTTCTTGTTGGCTCTTGCTTCCACACACTTTACCTCTGCCAAACCTCTCACAACTACTTGTCTTTTATGCAAAATGCTGCATGGCCATCCCTGCAGGGCAGCTGTGTCACCAGCTGAGGCTCACAGCCTGACTGACTTCACAGGCATTGTCAGATTGTCAGCATCTCCTGCTTCTCACCACTTCACTTTATCACTAATGGCTAAAAAAAAAAACAAAACCAAAAAACCAAGAAAAAGGTCTTGGTGACTAGCTGGGTAGCTGGGGAAGATAATAAAGATATGAACTATAACCTCTCCTCCCAAAAGATGCAAACTAAACCACCATTGATCTGGGAGGAACTCATTAGAAAGCCAAAACCAAGTGCAACAAATCATGTAAAACATCTGCAAGTGACTTCAGCTATAATGCATGATGGGAGGGTTTTCTGAATCGCAGATAGCTCCAAGTTCAACTTTCACCAAAAACCAAGGATTGCTCCTGGATGAGAACCACCAACTCCGCTTGAGTAAAACTTGAGGCACCAGGGGTTCAGGGTTCATGCACTGAGGTGTTCTCAGTTTGTGCAAAAAGACTCTGCTATCCTCTGTGTCACTGAGCAATATTCTCTCAAGTAGTGGCTTTCCATAGGTGTATTTTTAAATACACCTATTTTTTTCCAGAAAGTAATGTCGAAGGTAAGATGGCTGTGTACAGAGAAAGATTATATTCAAATAATCACTTCAAAGAGAATTGGGGGGGGAAGGCATGTTTCTAATTTCTATACAAAAACAAAGGAAGTAATTTCTTTCAAGGTTTTTTATTTGTTTTTTCAAATTGCACAGTGCTCAACTTTTAAAATAATAATCATTCTTGACAGCCATTTAATAATTGTTAGTGATCTATAGCTTTATTATAAAGTACTCATCTAATGATGTATTTCCTTTACCCTAAGGGCCAAGTACAAAGCAGGGAAATTATCTCGGCGATACTTTTAATAACTTCCTGTGGGATTGCAAACTCTGGCTGAAGCTGTCTCTGCAAAAGAGTTAATCATGTAATTTCACAGATTAGACAACACAGGGTTACTAATGAGAAACTTCAGTTCAGTGATAAACTCTTTTTTTTTCCAAGAATATTTTGAGAGGCCTGTAACCTTTGGCTGACACCCAACGAGGCTATTAGTTTAACCATGGGATGCACTAACAAATGTACAAGAGTCAGCAGAACTTTTCCTTCTGAAAATTGCTCGTAACTTTCTGTGAAGGAGCCTTTGAAAACCCAGAAAGAATATTCGGAAGGGAAAAAATCAGGCAACAAGGGGCTGACTTATTGGCTTCCGATAACTGGCATGGCTTCAGCTTCCAGTTTCTTTTCAACAATGTCCGCTCACTATAGCAACCCCAGATCCCATTTAAATGTCATGCTGCCCTCTGTTCTATAAACATGTATCATCCATCACTAAATATTTAGATCTGAATTGCTGGAGCTGAGTTCTGTGCCAGGGGTAAGGGGATTAATTCCTTTCAAGGCCCTCACATGATGGATTTTTCACTGAAGTAAACATCCGAGAAGAGCTCACACTACGGCCATAAAATATATAAATAAAGTTTAAAGTTTAATTAAGTCAACATTATTTAAAGTGGTTGTCATATTTTATGGTGAACTCTCTGTGTTTATTTTGTATGACTCCTCATAAATAGTCTCTCCCTTTCAGACAAAAGGCACGGCTGGGTTAAAGTTAAGGGTCCCATGCATGGTATGGGAAGGAGGATCTACCGGGCTGGGGGGATCCGAAATGCTCCGTATCGGGTCCTCTGCTATCTCGTGTCTTCCTAATGAGCTGAGATGTTGTGCAGACACAGGAAAAGCATGGTGGAGTTTACAGCAGACATGACACAGGGAAGTCCTTTGAGTGGCTATTGGGGCTTGGCAGAAGGAGAGCCTCCACCAGCTCAGTCCAAAGGCAGCTGCTGTTGGGCGGGCAGGGAAGGAAACGGGGCTAGGTAGGGGCAAGTCAGGAGGGGTAATCCCCCCCACCTCCACCAGCAAGGGGATTGTACCATGTGCTGGGAGAAAGCTGACATTGCTCCCTTCCCTAAACCACTCCCTCAACCCAACAAGGTATATATATGTCCAAGAGGAAAACTGTATGATGTCATTGTGTGGCCGAATCCTTTGGAACAGAAAAAGTAATTTTAAAGGTGAAAGAAAACATGTAGAAAAATTCATCAAAGTGATTGGTAATCAATGCTGTTCTGTAGGGAGGTCTTGTTGAAATCCCTGATAAGGATTCCTAGATAATCAGCTAAGCACCCAGTGAGAAAGGGTGAACCAAATGCTCGAGCTCCAGGTCAAACCTGGGGAATACTTGCATTCAGCTTCTGCATTTCCTCAACTGCCATGGGCTGCTCCTGCCCACAGTCTCTTCCTCTGCTGCCCATCTTTATGTCAGCCATGCCTTACATCCCAGTTAAGGAGCTTATTATTAGAACAAACACACAACTGTTGTGAGATGCCCACAGTCTTGAGGGACATGTGCTGTGTAAGTTTGAGGCCTCTTTTTTTCTCTTTTTCTCAGGATTTTATCTATATGTGAAAAGGGATTGCATCTATCTCTGGCAGGGGACTACAAATATTGCCAGGACAGCAGACTTCAAAGACAGGACTAGTAGCAGAGGTATTAGCGATGAGGGGAGTTTGTCTCTGTTTTTCTATCAGACTGAGAACAAGGCATTTGCTATTTCTTATTCTCACTAATAAAACTGGAATAAGGGTATTTTATCTTGTTTAACCTGCTTCAACTGTAAAGTTCCTGTGACAGGACTTGTCTTTTACACTGTGTATGCAGTGCTCACACCAAAAATGTCCAGTCTGGAAATAGTCACCTATAGCTGCTATCATGCTGCAAATACTGAAGCAGGAAAAGAGTATATTCCCCCGTTTGATTCCAGTTATTTCTCTCTGAACATTTTTTTTGCAAACGTGTGAGAGGAGACAGAAAAAAATGTAAATGAATGTTATTCCTGTCCCTGGGTACACTCATTGATCTGGTACCTATTTATAAAGTAAATATGTGCATGTGTATGCATGTCTGTGTATGTACATGCACACATACACTTTATTAATTCTCAAATACCCATGTTTTACCTATGAACATGGACACATTCACTCAAACTCAGAAGCACAGGTCACGGACTGTCCGTGAGGGGAAAAGCAAGGCATGCTTTCTCCAGACAGAACACATGCAGAAACAGACTAAACTGAACTGAATTTACCAGGCAGTAAATTCTCTTTCTAGCAAATGAAGCCATATGATGAAAGATCCCTCTGCTTTCATTCTGTATCAATACTCATTATGTTGCCCCAAAATCTTTAGCATTAGGTTACACGATCATGCTGAAGGTAGTAAGAAATTTAATGAGGTCTTAATCTGCATGACAGGTTAAAAGCTATGAGAGTTTCTAAGGCTCTATGTGGTATAAATGGAGTGCAAACTAATATTATTTGATAAGATAGGAAGAGGCCCAGCTGAAAGGAAAGCATTTCCCTACAGGCTTTGGACTTTGGTAAGAAGTGAAATTGTTAAAACTGAAAACATGCAAAGAGAAGAAAGAAAGAAAGAAAGAATTTCAAAGTACTAAAAAGAAGTTTCATCATTCTAGAGCAAGCAAACAATTTTGAAAAAAATATAGAGAGGGAAAAATGCTTAATTTGTACTTCATTGACAAGCAGTAAGGATTTGTTTAAAAACAGTTAAGGATTAACAAATATGGTTCATACTGGTTAAAAGTCACTATTGCTACTTTTAATGTCATGGAGGGAAATTCAGCCTGTGGAAAGAACTAGATCTAAACTTGTTCGTTTTGTAAGTCCTGTCCCCTGTGTTTGTCAGCCAGCAAAAGAGGCTCACAGGGCCTGAGACTTCCTTTCTGAGCTGCCAGAACTGGGATATGGGAGGCCTATTTGATTGCGCCAGCATTTGTCTCACAAAATATTTATTGCAATGTGCAATGATATTCATGTCTCATAACGTCTGCTGCACTTCCCTTGAGGAGGTTCCCTTTTGTGGGGGCATGAAATCACCACCCTGGTGCTCACACACTGGAAAAGTCCTACAGAAAGGACCAAGCAGGACTGGCATGCAGGCATTGTTTTAGCCTCACTCCCTGACATCGGGATGGATTTAGATCCTAACCCACTGGCTGCACTCCTGACAAGTTGCGTTTTAATACATCACTCTGCCTTCCAAAGGTCAACCAGATAAGCCATCCATAAAATGCACTATTAGTGCTAAATTCCTCTCTTCCCAACTTGTCCCCCCACCTATGGTGTCAGCTGCTTTGGCAAATAGCACAGCAAAGGCATGGTTTCTCTCCTGCTGCTGGTGTTGCATGTATGGATGTAAAAAGTCTATCACTTACTTTGTATCCCCAAGCACCTTGAAAACTGAGAGCACAGTGAAGTATTAACTCAATTTCTGAAATACTAGAGGTGGGAAGCAAATATATTTGCTATTGATATAGACAAATATATATATATTTTCAAAGTAAACCAAAACCAAATTACTATTTTGCTAGTATTTTTAAAGGGGCGAGTGGAATTCACAGGAAAACAAATCTCTCCTCTAATTTCTGATAAGTCAAAAGTTTTCTCCTTTTGTGGCAGATATTAGATATGCCAGTGCTTTGTTCAATTAAGGACAACTGTCTGCTAAGAGAACTATCCCCTGGAAGGGAGGAAGAGTTCAAGTAGTTGTTTTTAACAACAGGAGCATAAAGCTATGAAATGGGCAAGTGGTGATTAGGCAGACTCTTTGTCCAATTAATATTGAATTTATAAAGCTGTGTGAAATAGCTCCAGTGAGGAAGACTGATGACAACTTGTCCTGGTTAAGGGATTCATCATGGACTGGAAGAGAAAGGAGTATGTCTGGGAAAGCTTATATATGGATCTTAGCTCTCAGTTTGGCATAAGTGCTTGTTGGCTGTGCTGTGGGATATTAGCTTTCTCTTTTTCCTTGACCACAAATGTGCTCATTGTCAAACAGGCTATATATATTTGTGCAGAAATGTTTATTTTTGACAAATCAACAGTTTTTGACAACAAAATAAAACACAAAAGCATTTTCACTGGTGAATTCTTGGGCAGCCCTTGTAGTCAAGCTCCCAGAATTGCCTTTACACTGCCAAATCATTCCCACTAGCACAAGTATGCAGCTCCAGCTACTTAATGGAATTTGCATGTGTATGTCAAGGGGCAGAATTTGGCTCTTGGTCTAAAACACGTGGAACGCTTTTTAAAGAGAAAGTAATTAAGCAGTGATGTAAGTCTTTGCAGTTTCCCGGTTTTGTTTAAGCAATATTCCAGTTTTATAAAATGGTATGAATGCACGAAATATATTTAGATTTGGCTTTGATAGCAGTGTGCCACTGTCAAATGAGCCAGCCGACAATGCCTCAGTTAGCTGGCATTTACCAAAACTGTCATCCCTCAATTGTAATCCCTTTATTCCAGTAAAAACTTTTGTGATTCTCAGTACTCAGATTGCTTCTGATTTCACTGGTTTCACGCCAAGGGAATTCCAGTGATTTCAGCAAATCTACCCTGGCATACAACTCATGCAGTGAAGTAGTAAATCAGACTCTGGAAGGAATCCTGGTCTACTGAACTCAGCAGGAATTTTGCCATTGATTTCCAGGGAAATAAACATTTCCTATAGAATAAGAACATCTCTTTGTGTAGATGTAAAATAATAATATCAGATACACACAATGTGAGTAGTGCTTTATGTTTCTGAATACAGAAACAACAGAGAACTTTTATTGATTTTTGTTTTGATTATCTCTGGTAAGTATGCTTTGGGCTACAAATATATCTGGAAAATTCATCCAAAAAGGTATAAACAAGATAGCTTAAGTCTTATACAAGGCATGCTGAAGTCAAAAGTTGGTATAGCTGACCTAGATATTTCTTCAAGAGGAGTGTGAAAATAAACAGTGACATGAAGTGTTTGAGTTTTACTTGTTTTTTGGCAAACAACCTGGCCCTTATTCACCTCTCACTTAATTGTATAAGTGTTATAAATGATAAAGTCAGATCTCATCATCTGGAAATAATAGAAGAATGAAAAACACTGTGGAAATTGTAAAGAATTCTTGACCATGAGAAGAAGAACTTGTAGTTTATCAGTTTCTGGTAGGGACTGGCCTTTTCCAAGGTAGTGTGGGGAGATCCTCTGGTGCACCTTGAATGTATCTTTTTTTTTTTTTACTATCTGTGAGCAGACCCTCATGCAGGGAGTAAGAGCAGAGAAGAGCTCATGGAGTGATTAAGAGCTCATTGAACAGCCCTACCAAAGGGCCCCCCAGGCATCCTGTCTTAGAAGAAGAGACCAGAAGAGCTTGGCATGGGTCAGCAACACAGTGAAACCTAAGGGAGGATGAGGTTACTTTCCACAAATACACTAAGAAGGAAGAGGACAAGTTTAAACAGATAAAAAAAAAATTGTCACAAGCAGAAATAGTTATAAACAGTCCAGGAATTAATTTAGGCTTCAAAGAAGAAGGTGGTTTCTGGGTCAGGCTTACTTTAAGGCAGCAGATAAAGTGAGAAGGTTCAAGGTGAAGCTGGTAAGTGTGTGCTGACTGTAGAAGATGGGGTTTGTGAGAATGAAGAGTCACTCTGTGCTACAGGGCAAACCTTTTAGTCTCAAGTTTCTTCTCCAAATCAGGACTAGTTCTCCTGTTTCAAAAAGCTGGTAATAAGGAAGCGTTATCATCTCCTCCCCTATGAAAAATCACTTTAGTGACTTTGCTCTGCTATCTGTGTAGCCTCAGAAAACCTATCTGCCACCAGAGGGGTGAGGAATTCTTAAGGAAACAGGTATGTCCCACACACATACATGCTCCACTCCTCTCTGTGTCTGGGATGCCTCACATAAAAAGTGTTGACAGCTGCAGTAGGGATTTTACAAGAGATTGCCATTCATATTCCACAAGGACCAAAAGATCCACATGGGAATATTTAATATAAACAGTAATAGTTTCCCACATCTTTGTTTAGAAAATAGCCTGAGGATTTCTAAACTTTAGGATAGTATTTATTCCAGAAGAATGGTTTCACTTATAACTGTATAAATCTTTCCTTTACTTAAATGCAAAGGAAAGATTGTTGCTTGTGTCTGAATATTTAAAGACAATATTACAATATATACTCATACTGCCATATACTGCCAGGCAGTACAGGTAACTCTCACCTTGTATAGTTTTACTTTACAGTTCAAGACCTGATCTGCAGGGACATTATCTGTCTACAATTACAGTGTGAGTCCTGCCAGACTTCCAGGAAACACAGGGAGGTTGTTTAATTTTCTTCAGACAAAGGTAATTGGAAAATATTTCCTTGAGATTTCAATATTGGACTTGCAAAGAAATCTGAGGCTGAATAATGAAGATCCTGCTTCTAGCTGGGCAGGGCTCCTAATCCCATGATGAGGCTGTGGAATTTAGTACTCTGGAAAGCCCAGCCTTGCCATTAAGTACCTAAGAAAGGGCTGTTGGATACTGAGCTCTCTGGAGAATCTGCTCTAAAGCATCCAAAAAGCCATTTCTCTTAGCTTGCCTTCAGAATATTTTAAATGTGTTTTTGGCCTACTTAGCACTTTTAAACATTCCTAACGGCCTTAATAAAGCCTACTGCTATATCACTCTTGTCACTACTAGCCACAATCTGATATAGCACATGCAATCTCTCTTGGAATTACCAAAAGTAGGGGTGGGGAGCAAAAGCTATTTTTTTTGTTAAGAGATAGCAGTATGGCCCTGCTGGCTTCTAGCACTTATGTGTCAGGCTGGGAAATAGCTATGAGATGGGAGTACCTCTATTTCCTTCTTTTTGCCTGCTGATTTCTGAGATTTAACTCGTTGTACATGTCAGCTCTTCTCCACATCCATGTGGGCTAGAGTGCAATAGATATTAACAGTTACTGGATAATGGAGTGCTGTGTATCAGGTATTCTTGAATAATTTCCCCCCCCCTTACACATATCTGTATTTTGACTTTCTATGTTCATATCTATACCTCTGAATAAGTTTAAAAGTGCTGACACTCTTTCCTGTCACATTAATTGAACATTTGTGTCCTGTTGTGTTCCTGGAAACAAAAAAGATGGATGAAAAACAGAGGTCATAAGCTGCTGCAAAAAGCAGTGCCTGTTCTTTCACACTGTTCATCTTCAGGAAATAACTGATGCCTGAGTTAACAGTAGGAAATTTTGCTAAAATTTCCAGCTTGTGAATCCTGAACAGTGGAACTCATGGAAAATTTCAAACAAAATTAAGACATAACCTTAACAGCTGTATGGACCTGGCAGGGTTGTGGGTTTTTTTGTTTATTTGTTTGTGGTTTTTTGGTTTGGTTTGGTTTGGTTTGGTTTGGTTTTTTGTTTGTTTGTGGGTTCTTTTTCTTTTTCTTTTTCTTTTTCTTTTTCTTTTTCTTTTTCTTTTTCTTTTTCTTTTTCTTTTTCTTTTTCTTTTTCTTTTTCTTTTTCTTTTTCTTTTTCTTTTTCTTTTTCTTTTTCTTTTTCTTTTTCATTCATAGTGTTCCTCATATTCATTCATCACTGTTTTAAGAAATGACTGATGACATAGATTGTCGTGTGTGTCACAGATGACGTAGAGTGACCAGTGTGCATGGTATCATCCACTTTAAGGAAGAAATAGAGAAGCAAAAGAGCCAAGCACTCTTCTGTTTGTAACTCATGAGACCATTACAAAAAACACAGGTATCACTTGTTTGAAGTCTGAGAGAAGGCTCTTCCACAAGCTTGTTGACTGCTGGATTTTCTTTCTGGGAGTTAATAGGAATATACTGACTGCTCTGGGCTCAATTCTTTGATGTCAGGAGGAAGGGAACAGAGGTATTAGTATTAAGACATAAAGAACCTCTTCCACACTAGAGAACCTAGAGCTACTTTCTCCCTTTCTACACAAATTATATGCTATGTTCCATTCAGGCAGACACACTAAGGGAAAGCAGCAGGATGATGGGTGTCTTCCCTCACCAGTGCAGTCATTGCAGGGAACTAAATTTAAGTAGGTTACCTCTACTTAATGTTAAACAGTAGTTCATTCTTTACAAACAAAGCCTCAGTTTTTGTAAAAACAATGCTTTATATGAAGAGGATCAGAAATTCTTTCTTGAGCTTTCATACAAAGGATGCATTGTTCTGATTTATCCATTTCCTGGAATACATGGAAGATAGAATAATACAGCTTTGTGGTATTTTGTAAGAGCTAGGGGAAAAACCCAGAACAACCCACAACAAAAAGTAAACTAAGTCTATTCAGTTAGATGTTTAGATTCATTACCTAATGTCAGAGTTTGGAGAAAAGAGTTAATTTCCAATTCATTAATATTTATGTTTTCAGTAATCAAGTGTATTATTGGTGCCAAAAGAAAAAGCCAAAAATATAAGAAAACATTCACTGAAGGGGCTACTTTGAAAAACTTGGTCAGTATCGGAAAAAACTGGTGTCAAACTTCCTTTGAGCAGTGAATCACAGCAAATACATTCTCTTGTTCTAGTTGTTTCCTCTTCTGAAACTGCAATTTAACTGCAGTTTGCAGTGGATAAAGTACCTGTGTGTTCAAGACTACTTTTTCTTGATCATGTGCTTGACAAAAGTTTTCATAACTGGGCTTTGCTACTTTGATTGGTTTTATGTTTCCCTTTTACAGCCTCTCTCCTTATTCTGCCCTCTGGACTCTTAACAACTTTTCTTCCAAGCACACCAATATTTATGGGATACCCTAAAGGACAGCGTCCCTTAAAAAACATATTCATAAAAGTTAGTACAATCCTCAAGTACAATGAGTTCAAAAGAAAAACAATCTGGAAATGAGCTTTAAGATGAATACTTTAGAGTCGTTATCTGAGGTACACTGGCAGTCTCTAATGAGACATTTGTAATTTAATTGTGTCATGGAGGAACTATAAATTCCCCCAAAGCCCACATCCAAGTTGTTTTTATAATGAGGATAAAGTAACTCACATACCAAAAATCTTTTGAATACACCATAACTTCTTCCAAAAAGATAAAGAGGGCCTATATCCTACTTATGTCACTATACTCAATTGCATAACAGAGCTTACAACAAGTAGGATAGAGGGCAAGAGTCAGTCTATAATAATTTAATACTCCATGCTTCTTTACATTTCTCTTTTAATCACATAATAATTTGAGGGAGATCAGTTCATATCAATACTAGAAAAAAAGAAGAAAAGTAACAGGATTGCAAATTGTCATCTAAAGAATCTTTATGAGAGAATATATTGTGTTTGATATTTCCTCCAGGGAAGAAAACATTCTAATATTGCATGACTAAGCCGCTCCTACATCAAATTTCTATGACTTTGGATAGACATTTGTAAAGATTATTATACCTCATTTAATATCAAAATGCTGCCTACTCACTCCAAGTTCCTAAATAAATTAGGGCGAGCTCAACTTTCAGATATGGATATAACTTGTGCAATTCACCCACTTGATCATAACAATGAGCCCTCTGGGTCTCTCAGCTGGAATGGTGTATTTACATCTCTTGCAGATTTAAGCAACTTTTTTATGCCATGGTTTTGTTTATTAAATTGTGCAGGAGATAATCTCCAAAGTTCCAGTTTATTAGGACAACTTCTGCAAGCATTGAAAATTATTTGAAATCAAAGCAGCTTCTAAAACCAAACTTAAAATCTAACAGATATCCAAACTTTCAAGTTTTAGGCAAAGTAGTAAATAAATGCAGGAGTGGGAGATAGAGGAAGATGAAGAATATTTTATGTTCTAATTCTACAGCAAATATTGCGAAAATACCAAATCCTACAAGAACCTGCTTTTGACCTCATTTGTCACACTCAGGCCAGATACTTGAGAAGTGTGATCTAAATACAGGACAGGGAGTGATCATTCTTGTATTTCTGTTCTGTTTTCAACATTAACTGTCTCTGCTTTCTAGAAAAAGGTATCTCACAGTGAGATAGCTTTTCAAAAGCCAATCTAAAATTTCTCATTACGTCTGTATCATCGGCTTGAGAATCTGAGGCTGCCACCCTTGCAGATACCATCCACAGTGCAAGGTCTCAGATGAAAAATATGAAACTCCTCTTCAAAAGCAACTACAATATATCTTTTTCACATTTTGGGACCATTTTAAATTTTTTTTCTCTCCCAATAGATGAATCTTTTAATATGCTTTCTCCCATCTGAAGATGAGTATTTTTATCAATAAACAGCAATAATAACCAAATAATTGAAAAAACAAAAAAAACCCTCCAAAAACTAAAATAATGTTAATTGAAAATAGGTTTAGCAATATCCCTTCCAAACTCCATAAAAAAGTATAATAATAATATTTTTCATGAATCTATTTCATTTTCTGTTTCAGAGAGGACATACAGATTGCAGTGAAACTCTACTGAAACATGAAACAAGAGAAAATTAAAGCATTATGTATAGAATCACAGAAACTTAGAATCATTTAGGTTGGAAAACATCATCAAGCCTGACCATTTACACAGCACTACAAAGCCCATCACTAAACCATGCCCCAAAATGCCATATCTCCAAGTCCCTTACATACCTTCAAGGTTGGTGACTCAACCACTTCCCTGGGCATCCTGTTCCAATTATTTCAGTGAATGAATTTTTCCTTGTATCTGATCTAAACCTCCCTTGGTGCAACTTGAGGCCATTTCTTCTTGTCCTATAGCTCATTATTTGGGAGAACAGACTGACCCCACATCACTACAACCTCCAGTCAGGCAACTGTAAGGAACAACAAGGTCTCCCCTGAGCCTCCTTTCTCTAAGCTAAACATTCCAGCCCTCTCAGCCACTCCTTTGTGAGATTTGTGCTCCAGACCCTTCACCATCTCTGTTGCCCTTCTCTGGACATGGTCCAACACCTCAATGCCTTTCTTCAACTGAGGGGCCCAAAACTGAACACAGGATTCGAGGTGTGGCTTCGCCAATGCCAAGCACAGGGGAACAATCCTGGCCACACTCTTGCAGATACAGGCCAAGATGGCATTGTCCTCATTGGCCACCTGGGCACACTGATGGCTCATGTTCAGCCAGCAGCTGACCAGCACCCCCAGCTCCCTTCCTGCCAGGCAGTTTTCCAGACACTCTCTCCCAGTGTGGCAACAGGTTGTTGTGGTCCTCTAGGGATACATGAAAACTGGTCAGGAAAGATTAAAATCCTTTGACAATTCTGATGTGATTCTTCAATGTCTACCATCTTGTGGAGTCATGTACAGGCCTGTATAAGGAATATGGAAGCTGAGGAATGCAATAATGACTGTACTTCATATTAACTTTTAGCAAAAAATAGAAGAATATGCATTCAAGTTAGTGCAATGTGTTAGGGCTCACATTGCAAATAGCTAAATGAGATTTTAACATCTTAATTTTACAGGAAGTTAGACTAGACAATACAGTTGCTTCTTCAGGCTTTAAAAATCTAGAATCTATGTAGTAAATATCTGCACTGGGTTCAAGTGAATGGAGAGAAGTTCTACTGCAGCTGGAATGGATAGGAATTTGCAGGAAATACAGTCCAGTATACACCAGAAAAGGAATGGGTTGTTTCAAATAAAAGTTTGTGTGACTTGTTGCTAATTCCAAAGAAAGAGGTTATAGCTTGCAGATGAGGCACGGGCTGTAAACTATTCAGGGTGACTTTCATTGCTCAGAGGGTATAATTAAAAGTATGAAGCAAACTGCCAAAATCTACAATAGAAGTGAATAGTGTACACCAGGTCAAAAGGGATCTGGACTAATTTCTGGAAGAAGAGACAGTGCACAGCTGTTAGCCTGAGTTTTTAAGGGTGAAGATGATCAGTTAGCATATGAATTGATTGGTATTTCCTGGACATGTTCTGTTAGAATTAAAAGTCTTCTCTTGGAGCTTCATGTGTCATTGTTTGTTTCTGGCAGCTGCATCCACTCAGGAGCAAATGTCTTCCATTGACTGGAAGTGTATATTGATGAATAAAATTTCTGAAGTTATCAGAGAAAATACCTTGGTATGAAGGAATTTTCCTGATTTTTCCAGGACATAATTCAGATCAGGAAAAAAAAGGATTGGTAGGTAACTCCACAATTGGGTGTTTTGCCTGGTGCCTAGATCTGGGAGCATGGATCTAACCAATTGCATACACATCTATGCAAATAATATCCAAACAACTGCATGCACCCTTTAAGTCTCACTGGCTCTACAGTCTCTCTAGTGTAATGGACCACATGAAACTGGAACACGAGACAAAAAGACAGGGCTGTGGAAAATCCCATCAGCCAATACTACAACTGTCCACAAATCCCATCTTAGTAACTCATCCAAACCTAAAAACAGCCAAAACTCAGCCAAACCTGAAAACACATTGTCATCTGGAATAGGCAGATAGAGGTAAAACTGAAGGGCTTTAGAAAATCTGAGGTTTACAAACTTCTTGGATATTGTAATCCTCCCAATAGTATAGTACCACTCAGGTACTACCACATCATCTGTAAGAGAAGGGATTACCACTTCTGTGACAATTATGTGACTTCAAAAACTGTATTTCCATACTGCTGGCGCAGGAGAAGACATGATCTCAAGGAGGAGGTACTAGGTTGAAAAGAGATTGTAAGCATTTGGATTTATTGGAGTAATTCTTGGAGCCCCCTGTATTAACTGAAACACTGAGGGCTAAGAAGCCCTGCCTGCTCCATGGCATGCCCTGAACTCCCAGTTATCTGGAGCTGCACATCACTGCTGCACCTCCTCAGCAAGGCTTTCTTCAGGAGACATAAGCAGCAGGTGTGGGGGAATTTGTAAGCCTGGATTACACCAACTCTTTCCAGTCTCTTTAACAGGGAGCAAGAACCCACTTTCACAGTACCAAGCCAGGGAGACCAAGGGTGAAAGCTGAAGTTTTTTTGAATACTAAACAAGCTACCTGGGACACAACTGCAGTCCAGCATGAAATATGCTCGCACCAGAGCAGCAGCACAAAGAATGTCCCAGGCTTTCTCTGCTCGCACTGGCACTGTGTATCCAGTGCAAAGAGGAAACAGCTACTTCTGGCTTAGTCCCAATTTTATAGGGCCCTGGGCAAAAAAATTGTCATGCAGAAACAGCTTCTGTGGATAATCCTGCTGCCATGCAGACACTCTATTTTATACCTCCTTACTCAGAGGGTTTTATAAAATTTAAGTCATATTAGTATCCAACTTATATATGGAAAAAGCCCATGGATAACCATTTTTGCTCCTAGGCTTTTTTTTCAGTATAATCTGAGTCACCCTTTTCAGATGTAGAAGCAGCAGAAATAGAAACAGAAATTCTCATTGGAATAGACCCAGGGAAGTTGCCTCAGTCTTCTCTCCACTCCCTCACAGGTTTTTCTAGGCTCTCCATAAATACAGCAGGAGATTGTCCATATCTCAATGGGGTTTTAATCTAAATATTATCAGAGATTTAACAGAAGTCCAAATGCTTCAAAATTTTCCAGCCTCACATACCAAATGGATTACTAGTGGTACAGCTCTGTTTGGAGTAACTTGAACTGCATAGGTTAAGACTCCTGTGGGGCTGGGTCACGTGTAAAACCATTGAATGCTCTTGGGGATTTATTTTTAAAGGACTTTATGATATGTGCAAAATGTTTCTGTCCCTATTTTCTGTCTACTAGCTCTTCAAATATACTGTTATTGACTGGAAGAAGACACCTCAGAGGGGCAAACAACACAAATTACAAACTATGCTGTCAGTTATCAGCTGGGTGGCTGATGCATGAATGTTACTGCTGAGCCTAACCCTGGCTTTTACTGATCACAGTTGGCTTGAATCAGTAAGCCTTCCCATTCTAGCCTTATTTCCAGAATTACACTTGTAAACATGGCACTAAACTGCATATAGATTTCCCTGATTTTCGTTTGTTACTCCTCATGCCCAGAGGTTTACTTAATTGTCTTTTGTGGTTCATGACTGACTCTTTATGAAGCAGATGAAATGTAGATTTCCCTGGAAATATGTGACAAACTTGCCACTAGCTTGAATAGAGCTGGGATTGGTTTCCCATCACTGGGATTTTGTGAATTTTGTTTGTTTGTCTATTATTTGGATTCAATATCTCCTGTTCATGGCATATCTTTAGAACATTTTCTATTAAGGAAATAATGTCTTGGTATGAATATTTTAATAAGCTTTGGTGCTTATTTTAAGCTACTATTCCTTCTTTTGAGAAAAGTGCTCAATGGAGAATGTGCAGGTCTCTCTTCTGTGCTGAATTTATCATACCAAAACCAAACAACACACACACAAAAACACACACAAAAACACAACACAAAAAAAAGAAAAAAAAGAAAAAAAAGAAAAAAAAGAAAAAAAAGAAAAAAAAGAAAAAAAAGAAAAAAAAGAAAACCTGTAGAAGAGACACTAAACTACTGCAAAGAGATCGAATGTTTCTCTGATCTTGGTTCCATTTCAGCTCTAAGCAGTCTGGCAAATCTTGTATCTTAAACACTTGGCCCGCTGCCTTGGCTTAAGAGATGTTTTTGTGTGTTAGGCCTCCATGTTTAAAAAGTTATTTGTGTTAACACCAGGTGGTTTTGGTTGTTCATTGATCTCAAAAAGAAGAGATCCTACCAAGTCCTCTAATACTTTAGAAACCTTTGCAATGAGAGATTTTTCCAGATATGGTTAAAGCTCCTATGTTTTCACAAGGAACACACGTACCATTTTATGGAGCTGGTATTATGTGACGGTAAAACTTTTCTTACAAGGATTAAATTAATCTTCACTTGGAAGTGCTTGATTTTAGTACTCCAATATCCAAGATTGTTAAGTGGGTTTTGTCCTGTACTGTTTTGTTTTGTTTTTAAATCTTCCTTGGTTATTTTGTCCCATATTACAGAGAAATTGAACAATTCTGAAAAACAATCTGGAACAGTCCAACTGGACAGGGCATCGAGATTAAGAGACCTACAAGAATACTCTTATTCTGAAGGGCTGATGCTACTCCTCTTTCAAATTACAGCAGTTACTTATTTGTCCATTTTAATCATAATCAGGGCATCTGTATTCCTACCTGGGATTTCCTGGTCTGGAAACCAAGTACAAAAGAACATGTTTCTCTCAGGAGATGTCTGATCTGAAGGTAGACTGCACACATGCATTAAATCTGAGGCTTTCAAAGTACACCAGATTTTGTGCCTAAGTGTAAATGAGCTGTGTAGATCAAGTGCAATTAAACTGGTACTGTTGAGAGTCGTTGGAGTCACTGGGAGGACTGGTACAGCCAATCTGCTCTTGCATGGCCAAGGAGGCCCAGGGCTCCAAAACACTAAGCACTTAGGTAGGAGGGAGCACAGATATGATTCCCCTGGCCTGACAGATGACCAGGAATCCTGAACAAGTCCAAAATTCTCTATTATTTTTCCTAGACAATGCTTCCTGAGTGAGTTTTCATGGTGGCCTTGCTTGCTACAGTGCTCAGAGTGTCCTTGCTGGGCTGATATTTCTGGGGACCTGTGGGGCTGTGGCTCATCTTCTTAACTTCTCCTGAGCAAGAGGGGTTCCCATGCTTCTGATCCTGTGAGGCAATATCTGCTGAGGCTCATGGGGACTCCCCAGTTGCTTCTCTGGGGTGGGAATTAGGCTGGTTGTCTTCAGCACAGGAGTTTGTCTGTTTGTCAAGAGCCTAGGAGTGCAGCAGGGGGAAAACAGTGGAGCTAATGCACACTGCTTGTTCTCTATATTTCTTCCACATGATTGCTGGCAGATGTGACCCGTGACAAAACCTTGAAATATGGCTTTGCAGACAGAGATGGGACAGATCCAAGGGTAAAAAGTCTGAGCTTGGGAGATGCTGTGCTGTGACAGATTGCATGAGTTCAGATGTATCTCTCTCCCATCTCATGTTTGCCGTTGCTTACTTAGAGGAACAGAACTGCCGAAGAGGACGGCTGGGCAGGATTCATTTCCTTACTCCCAAAACCTATGGAGAGAGGAAACACATGCTACTCCAAACACTAAAGCTCTCCTAACAATATGGATCATTTGAGACTGAGGAGTGGAGCTGAAATGACAGAGATAGTTTGTGCCAGAAGTGCATTTTTTGTGAATGCTGAAATCCTGACATTCCTGGCTAGCCCAATGTAAATATGGCCACCCAAGTGCTGTGCCATTACTTGAGTTCATCTGCGGAATAGCTGTTATGTGGTTTCTTTGGGAGTCCAGTGATTCCTTGAACTGAAAGAAAACCATGGCCTCGTTCTCTGTGGCTGCTGTGTGGAGGCCAGCGTTATGAAAAACCCAAACACACCATGACCCTGTGAGAGTACATGGGCCTGCACATCCCTGTCAGTGTGTGACAATATCAGTGCTTGAAGATTTCCTGCACTGGAGCTGGCCTCTGTCCTCCTTGCCTGCAGGGCTAGAGCGAGACCTGACCTGGGAACTGATTTCCCTCTCCTTCCTCTTAAAACACAAACCATTTCTCACAAGTGTAACGAGAGGAAGAGGCAGCACATTTATATTAAGCTTGCACTTGGCTGGGTGTGTTTATGCTTTGTTTCTAAATCCTGGACTGGGCACATTAGTAACTAGGGCAGGACAAAGTTCAGTTTGTATGATGCCAAGAGCGCTGTGGGGGAAGATGACCTGGAGGTTGATACTGGGGCTCCTCCCTGAGAATTTTATTTTTTTAATATTTGCAGTTTGTTGTAATCTCATCCCTCCCAAGGGAAATAATTTACTCTACTCAAGACATTTCATAAGACCCAGAGGGAAATTCTTGCTTTGCTGAGAGACAACAAAGAGGAATAAACACAATATCCCATAACAGCAAAGAAAACGTCATAAATTTCTGTTCAGATCCAAGGTAGGACTTTTTACAGAGAAAGAGGAAGCCTCCTCTCTACTAAGATCTGGCAAAAGAAAATGCCCTTCTTTGAACTGAAAAGAAAAAATTGGCAGATATAAAGTGGAGCCTTTGTACTGGGAACTCCTGGGCTCCAGTCCTCTTTCAGGTGCTTGCCTAAGCTTTTCACACTACTCGGGAGTATTTTAGTCTCTTCAGCCATAATATAGGAGTCAAATATCAGCCCACACTGTTTTTATTGTTAATGGATTGCACTGCTGCACTGTCAAACCTCAGGGGTTTATTAAACATAAAGCAGTGTGGGAACAGGGGAGTGAAGGGAGTTTCACTGTCTCAGCCTAGTGAAAAGGCAAAATTTCAAGATTATCAAAAGTATTTAGAAATACAACCTTCATTTATTTAGGGCCTAATTAATTAACCTGAAAGGATCATTACATCCTTGATACTAAGCCCCTATAGGGATTAAAAAGAAAAATAACTTAGTTTAGGTGTTGGGACTGCAGCATGACATTCAGAGGTACAATTCACCCTTTGTGATTAGGGCTGACACTTCCGAGCTGCTTGGGCACAAATTAAGTCTGTTACTCAGCCAGCACATACTTGGGGTGTAGATGACACCTCACCTTGAAGCCTCCACAGGCAAGATGAAATGCTAGTGAGGAACCGGGACTTCTGTCTGTTCTCACATCTTCCCTGGCTGGAGCAGGGCCAGCCTTTCTAACCTCTGTCTACCTTCTTCAGTCCAATCCCACGGCACTTTCTGTTTGTTCAATGCTGTGTAGCAGCCTTGAGATAATGGGGATGTTGCCAGAGAGAACAGGGCCTGCTTTGCTGTTCTCCAGCACCAAAAAATTCACTGCCCAGGGGTCCTTCAAACACACTGATCTCCAAGTGGGCCACTCTGTCCAATGCCAGGGTGTCAGGACTTAACTGCAGGTTGCTTTTGGAGCTCTGAGGTTCCTGCTTGCCACCTAGTCACCAGCAAAGTCTGGCCTATCTGACCCCCTCAGTGATGTTCTCACCTCCAAGAGCCCAGCCAGTGTAGAAAATGCTCTTGCCTGCAAAATAAATGAACAGGAGCATGTCAAAAATATCACATCTATGCAAGTAGGCATGCATGTATGTCAGAATATGTATAAACTTTCCCTTTGAGAGCTGTGTTGGGGATGGAAAAGTTTGCAGGCCCTGCAATGGAGCAGTGCCGCCAGGCGAGAGAAAAATAGGAAAGTACAGCAGCTGCAAATCCTCATACAACATCTCACTTAAAATGTCATGTGTGCTACTTGGTTTAAATTGTCACCCCTCCAGCAACCACAAACAATGCAGAAACAGCAGATGTGTTTTCTATTTAGAATTAAACAGTTTATTTCAACCACTGTCATTGTTACAGAGGGAAAATAAATAAATATCCATGTTAATGTAAACTTCAAAAGGTACTTTCTGGCATGAATGGCCATTCTGAATCCAGATTTCACTGAGAAAACTAGGATTTGACCATAGATTTACATTTAATTTTTTTTTTAAAAAAATTCTAATAGGGATGCTGGCAGCTCAGCATGTAGTAAAACTTAGACTGGTCAAAAAGATTTTTTGGCCAGATATAGCATCCAATAAGTCATGTCATTTGGACTTAATGGTCCAGAAAATTTAAGTAAACATCATAAATGTCTTTTGTTATTAAACTTTCCATTGAAACATTTTGTTTAACTCTTTCTTAATGGACAGTAAAGATGACATGTGGGGCATATATTTACCTACATGATAATCCTAGAGTCACCTCACTGTAATGTAAAGACTGGACACATTCTCAACCTAGTCAAGCACTCAGCAATTAAAATAATAGCTGGTGTGAGCATGTTTTTCAGAGAAGTTAAATTAATGATAAATTTGACCTTTAGAGGTCAAGGTCAATTCAGTGTACAACTCTTAGTTTTATAGGTCTATCACTTTGTAGGGGCAAGAAGTAGCTGAAGCAAGAGTAACCACATGAATATTATTAGATCCTTTTTTATTTTTAAGCAGAGACACTCTTTGTAAGGGCTGTTGCTGAGCAATGTGGTTGGGATAGGCGTTAGGAAAATAATATAGTTTTGTACAGAGAGCAAAAGTACAGTTTCATTTAGTCATCAATGCCCTCTTACATAGATGCTTACATTTAAGATACAAAAACAAAGCAGAACTCTGTCTAGTTGTGAATATATTTTGTCTAAATGAAGCTTGATTTGTTTCCACAGCCCAAGGAAGGTTCCAAAGCTGAGTATCACTGTGCTCCTCTGTGTGTGACACGGCCTTCACCAATACCTTTCTTGTGTTTGATTTGCAGCCAATATTTTAGGACCTCACCAGCCAGCTTGTTTCCAGATTTTATATTTTCACAAAGAGTTTTTTGTCTTTAGGCAACCAAAACCACAAATGCTCCCGCTACTCCTCCTGACTGAAACGGGCAATGGAGGGGCACGTGTGACCAGCAGTCAGCTGCAAAGCTTTAACTTCCAGTAGTTCTTTATGGTCTTGTAACACATTCAGTTCAATGCTTGTATCTCCACTGTTGTCACACTCCTGTGACTCTGCGGATCTTCTTGGTAGTTTACCAGATGTCTGCAGACAATGCAGTGGCCAGGAAAAGCCAAAGTCTGTGTTTGTGTTTCAGAATGAATACAAGCTGGAGAAGACACTGTGTAACACACCATCCTCTAGGTTCCCAGTCAGAAAGGAGCATTTTGAGAGCAGCAAAGTTTCTGGGTGGTTGGGGCCGTAAGGGATCATTAATTCATCCATTTCAGGGTCTGACCACATACACATGATTGAGATTCACCAACATGAAATCTCAGAAACCCTCTTTGCACCATGGAGAGCTGATCTAATTCAGCTGTCCCTTACTCAGAGATCAGTCTTCAAAGTTTGGGGGGGAAGAATAGGAAGCCTCCCTTCTAGAGGAGATGACAGGCAACTGGGACCAGCGGAGTGTTGCAACAAGATTCCCTCCTCACTTCTCTGAGCAATTGCCCCGAAAACTGAGATTAAATTGCATCCCTTGATTACTTTATTAGAATAGTAAATAGAACTTCTGTGTGTGAGATACAAACACTTTAACTACTCATCTGCCTCTGTTAGCTAGCCTGAGGAGACGTAACGTGATTAGGCAAGGACAGAGGTGATTTCAAGGAAGAATAGTTCTGATGTCTCAAAAATTAGTGAAATCTCTTGGAATTAAAACAACAAGGCTTGGCTGTGCTTTGGGCATTTCTGTTAGTGATTTTCTGTCAGCCCAGCCAATTTGTCTGTCTTAGCTCCTTTTCTGGTTTATGTGACCTGAATAGAGATCAGAAAGAGTTTTCTGAATCTCTATTAGAATATATCTGAATCTATCTGAATCTCTATCATATATTGCACCTAAACAGTTCTACTGAAACAAAAGATCTGGATCAAGATTCCTGAATAATCAATGTTCCTGAATAATTCAATGTACAATAACCATACCTATGGGAGGAATTACACAGACAAAGGTAATGTTTAGTTTCTCCCCTGAAATTGTGCCAAGCTAATTTTCAAGTGTAAATGATCCCATAGAGGCTACATATTTACCCAGGGCACAAAATACACTCCTATATTATATGACTGAAGTGCACAGTTGAAGAAACATGTAATAGAAATAGAATGGACAGAAATCTGTTAATGAAACTGAGGAACTTCATTAAGTGCATCACTGAACAACAAAGGTATTTAGTTCTTAATATCAGCTTAACTGTTCATACTCAGGAGCATCCATAAAGTCTTCTAGCAGTTGGATTGTATGTTTGCATATATATCCTATTTGTCTCTATATTGATATTATTCTGTCTTCCAGCATTTAGTTGGCTACAGTTTGAATGAAGGCTGACAGGGAAAATTACAGCTAAAGAGGCAATGCATTTTTTATGTGTTTCTGAACAATTTAAAATTGATTTGCAGCAACCTAGACACTTGAGCAGATAAATCTGAAGCCAGGATAATTTTCTGATTGTTTACTTTTCTTTTCATTAATCCTTATATGAAATCATTTTAGGCCATCACTCTTCAGGGATCTTGAGGTCAGACCAAGGAAATTTCCAAAGCAATATGAAGTTCATACTAAAACAATGCTATCTGACAGAAAAGCCAAGTGCTAATGTTATCTACATGTCAGAGAGCATGGATAAGTTCTTGCAGCATTTCTTTGGCAAAATGGATTTGCTTCCTTACTACGGAAGTCATGCTATTGCTATTAGTCTCAACAGAAACTAACTGACTCAACTTTTTCTGTTTCATAAAGGGAAAAAAGCCTTTTAAGAGCTAGAGAATAAGGTCATACAAATATCTGATTTTCTTCTTTTCCTTTTTGTGAGCTGCCTAGGAAAACAAATTATTTGCTGAAGTTATTTTATTTTCTTAATTTGTTTGCTACATTG
The DNA here is from genome assembly GCA_013397195.1 of Hylia prasina. Lineage (NCBI taxonomy): Eukaryota > Metazoa > Chordata > Aves > Passeriformes > Sylviidae > Hylia > Hylia prasina. The sequence continues at coordinate 360,353 of VYXD01003061.1, read as the reverse complement.
AATTATGAAATTATTTATGCCTCTTCTAGAGATACTTTGGCATATTTAACTGTGCAACAACATTTATTCTAATAGAGATCGTGCCAAAGATTGGCTGTCTTGATTCAATGAATAAGTCTGAGACTCCTGTTTCCAAGGTCAACACAATTCAGTATGCAGTGAATTTGATTGTTCTGTGATATCAAATAAAACATTCAATATTGCCTTTACATCCTTTTCTCAGTGAACATGGATGGTGGCAAATTTATTCAGCAGAAAAAACTATGACCATAAAATTGGCCAAACAATCTCAAATTTATTCAGGGGTTTTTTTTTGTGTGTGTGTGTGTTTTGTTGTGTTTGTTTGTTTGTTTTTAAGTGAATAGTAAAGCAAAATAATTGGTTGTTAGTCTGTAGATTCAGGTAGTACTCCCTCTGTCTCAACACAGGGCACTCGCCTCTGTGCAGGTGAATCATAGTTTGTTGAAATCATGCCAAATAGATAAAGGTATCTGTGAGGCAAACTTAGGGGGTAAGCCTACTTTATTCAGCGTAATCTTGTATTTGTTTTATTTTCATAATGTTACCATTATTTTAAGACAGATACAGTATTAGGATTCCCCAAATGCCTTCTTCAAGGTGGTTTTCTTTGTGGTGAGTGACTGTCATAAAATAAGGGCAAGAACTGCTTCACCAGTGCAGTGTTATTTCTCTGGAATGAGAGGATGAAACCTTTGTTTTCCACCTGGGAAGACAGACTCTCCACCCTCATGCCAGTACTGAAATAACTGCTTAAAATTATGACTTCTTCTGAACCCTGAACCCTGAATCTTGACTCATCTTGCAGCTTCATTCCTAATTTCAGCCTTCTGTATCTCCTTTTTAGGGACTATAAGCATCCCTTCCTGGCAGGGCTGACAACATTGCACTCCTCACTCGCTTCTCCTATCTACAGGAACTCTGCTCGAGAATAGAAATTTCTCTTATATTGAAATGGGTGCCCAGACAAGCCAGGGAAAGTAGAGCCCTATGCACCTCCTAGGAATGAGGCAGGATAGCAGGTGTTCAGAAGCAATGGTCACAATTTATAATATACTGAATATTCTAAATATACTCTCTCCTCTTAAAAAAAGTGGAGAACATAATTTGGTTCTGATTTCCTTTACGGACAATTTTAAATAAATTAATCCAGACATCTTAAGACATCTTTTTCCTCAGCTGATGATGGGAAACAAAAGTTTCATGACCATATCTGTCTAAACACATGCTCCTATCACAGTAAAATTACTGGGTTTGCAATGGAGGAAAATGTCTTTTGTGAGAAAAGGAAAGACAAAGTTGAAGGAGATGAAAGCAGGAATGGGGAGGAAAGAATGAAAAGACTTCAAAGGTTAACATTTAAAAAATGTTCATGTAGGGGGTGAAAACAAGGGATGATGCATATGATGATGGTACTTGTCACTCTATGAATTATGTATGGCTATTAAATGGTTTTGTTACCAAATGATCAAATTAATTAAACTCTAGTGTGACACAGTGATAATATTGGGATGGTTGTATTCTGTGACTTTGGCATCTCAGGGTCACTAAGAACCCCAAGGCAACACCTATATTTTCCTGAGAATTTCTTTCACTAATGGGCAAACTCTATTTTGGCTGCTTAAATTGAAAATAAAAAAAATTGTTGTCATGATTGAGATATCACATCTTTCAAAATGAGGGCAAGCTATGCTCAAATGTCTTTCAAAATGTGGATGGAAAGGGAAGGAAGCTCTAGGTGTGAAGAGTATAAAAAAGAGCTGCCTCAGATCTCATTTGAGAAAGAAGAGTTGCCCTCTCTGCCTGACTTTCTGATGGTTGCTGTGGGTAACTGGGGGCTTGTTTGACATTAACTGCTTGTAGTTTGCTCTAGTGTTTTCTCATTGATTTGTTGTACCCAAGCTTTTCAGTAATACAGGTATATATGTAAGTACTGCAGTAGGAGACTTCTGTTTTACTCAGCTTACTCTATGGTCTGAGGGTGCTTTTGTTTCTCAGCATCTGGCAAGGCATCATCACTCCAGGAAATATTAGCAACCCATATCAGTCATGACAGATTAGGCATGGTGTTGGAATGGTGTTCTTTGTATCTTGTTTTTCAGGAAAGTTGGCCTCAAACATAGAAAGTTGGACTTAGAAATACATGCAATTAATGAGCATGACAACACAATGAAGCATTTAGACTGACTGGCCTGACTGGAATTTTTTCCTTAATGAAATTAGTATTTTGGGTTTTGTGGTTGCCATTTTCACCCATTCCATTCAGGCAGGTTATGACCATGTCATTTACTGTATTTTTGATTGGCATTGTGCAACAGACCGTGGGGTCTCGGGTACCTCTGAACCAAGTCAAAGTAGGCAACCTTGCAGTGACTTTTCTTGGGCATGTTCCTGGTCTTAAAAATGCTGTCCTTGCTATTAACATAAAGATGCTCTCATCAGAGCTAGTAAAATCTTGTAAGAGTGAAAGAAGTGTTAATTCCCAACTTGATAACTCTTCAGCTTTAAGATGGAGCACTCTATCTGGGGTGAAAGGCCTGTTCAGTGTCATGTCTTCAGAGCTTACTGGAACCTGTTTAGCTTTTTAAAAGGTCAGGGAAAAACACTGTTTCATTGCAAAGTAGACCACTGAGGGACACAAAAATGATAAGATGAACTTCTGACTTGGAATAGTGATCTCCCACACATCTATTAATTTCCATATGTTATTTTCCATTTCATCATTTCTTTATATACGTAATGTTGAACACTAAGTAGAATCTTTAATTAAAAACTAATGAAACCAATTACATTTTGTACTTTGCACACATTTATTTGTGCAAGAAAGGCTTGTTATTTCTTTGTGCGCATGAAATACAAATAATCTTTCCATCTGGGTAAAACAGTCAGGGACAAGACATCCTTGAATTGGCATGTAAAATGAAAAGGAAGAGGAGAGAAGCCAGAGGAAGTAGTCCGGTATTGTTTAGTCACAGCGGCAGCAGCCATCCCACAGGAAGCATCTCTAGCCAAAAGGGAGAGGGATGGTCCCCCTTCCAATGCTCTGACCCTTGCAGTGCTGCAGACCTGTCTGCAAGGTGTTGGAGCCAAGGAATATGCTGCTCAGGAAAGCCTGAGACACTGGAGCAAAGCACTGAATTGCAAACTGTGACTGCATTTGCACAGGGCAGCAAAATCCTGCAGGCTGGCTGCTGTTTTTGAGGGGACTGACATGATGCAGATGGGCAGTAAGCAAACAGCTTTCAAAAGCCTGATTGCAGCCAGCCCTGCAAACTTCACTGCTCCTTCAGTTCATCAGGACTTCTTCATTGCAGCCTTCCTTCTGATTCACTCAGATACCATATGCCAATCAAAGAAAGAATTTCCGCTTGTCGCTTACTAACACAGCCGCTGTTAGACACAACAGTCAGGCAGATACAGATGTATCTGTATCCAACAAAATCAATCTGTATTGCTTCCAGCAAAACTAGACCATGGGCTGTGCCCCACACTTAGAAGGAGGAAGATTCTTCAGTAATGTAACAGGGCCATACTAAGTCCGTGTTTGGTTTTTAAAAAGAAAGCAAAATTATGCAGATGTAGAATTTTGTGAGACCAGATGGATTGTATCTGGAAGTGTTTATAATTTTTAATATTTTGAAACCAGATGTTGATGCACAGACATTGCTGGTTGCAGCCATAGGAAGCTGTGTTAGAAGGACACTCTCTAACCTTTGTTAAGAAATTACAATGTTTTGATCCAGTTAAGATCAACTATTAGTGCAGAATTGGCCAACCACTGCTGTAAACTGTTAAAAAAATAGGAAACAGATGCTCAATAGAAGGAAAGCTATCAGCCAGAGCATTCCTGATCTTTTTATAAAATGTAAACTTAAATACTTTATGTGTCCTTTAATGAACTGCTATAGAACAACTTTAGTAGTCAAAACATTTCACAGGATTACACAAATGCAATTTGTCATTTATTAACATTTCCACAGAAGTGGTGTCCCTGGGAAAAAGGGCACAGAGGTGGCACATGCCAGGTGATAAATGTAAAGTGTTTCTGTGGCTAGAACTCTACACAGATCTGATACTGGTAAGACTGATGGCATTTTGATTGTAGGAAAGCAGCAGCTTTTATCACTCAAATAGATTGTTTCTGCGGGGGAAGGAGCAGCCATATCTGCATTATGTGGCAACATCTACAAATGTTAACAAGTATATGTTAATTGATCATATTTGCAGGAAGGATGACTGCAGCAGTGCTCAGAAATTGTGGATGGAGTAGAGATTTTTCTGTGGAAGCCCACTCTGCTGCTACATTGAAGAAATAACTCTGCTTTTCAGATTTTTATTTTCACTGATAGCAAAACTGAATGCTGCGTCCTGCTCTGTTTTCCTGGCTGAGAATGGTGATGAGTGGCAGGCCTATGCTAGTGCAATGCCTGCTACCCTCCTCAGAGCTGTGACTTCTGTGTCAGAGGAAGAATGGAACTGGATGAAGACCCTAAAGCAAGAAAATTTTCTGAGTTCCACAGGTCTTCCATTCTTTCAGTAAAATGGGGATTATAATGCTGTTTGTGTCCTGCCTCTTTTTCAATTTAATATAAACCAATAATGATAATTATTGTCTAGCTGTTTTGAAATTTAGTCTAGTCAAACCAGAATCCTTCAAACCACTTCATGCAGATTGACTTTATACTTGGAGCAAATTGAGCAGCTGGACCTTCATGGGAAAAACACAAGCAAGTTAAAAATGGAAAAACATCTTGAAGGTATTTCTTAATGTGTTCTGGAAACTAAGTCAGAAGGATCCTTCCTTACAGCAGGGCTCTTTTGCAAAACATTTCTGCAGAGGCACTCAAGTTGCTGCCTGTCTTGCCCGTGCTCTTTCACAGCTCTTGCATTAGTGAAGCAATGAATCACAAACTGTGACTGCATTTGCATAGGGTAGCAATGCTGCAGGCTTGGCGCTGTCTTTGAGAAGACTGACACTCTGTTCTGCCTGTGCTCTTGCAGATTAGGGAACAGCTGCAAGTCAGCAATGGGATGGACAGGGCAATCTGATCTACCTAGTACTCCTAGGTTTTCTTCATCATCTAAACGGTTAAATGAGAAAAGTGAACTCAACAGTGATAGACATGACTTCACATTGTATAAAGTGATTTGAGATAGTAGAGGGAAATTCAGAATAAGATTATTTGTTCTCTTTCTTGGTGCATAGGATGGACTCAGTTGCCACAGTCCTTGGTAATTTGCACCTTAGGTAAGTAGTCCCAAGGTAACTCAAGCCCACCATCCCACAGCATAATCATAGAAGGGACTGACCATCCATGTGCCATACACTTAATGGAGGGGCTCTCACAACCACTCCCTTGTTGTGAATTGTCCCAGCTGATTCACATTTTAAAAATGCAGTTTCTCAAACAGATCAACAGTAGTTTGTTAAAACCATTGGACTCAATTGCTGCCCAACAAAAATAATGCTCTCCAAGCTCTCCTCTCCATTTAGCATGGTCTCCAGTGTTTATCAAACAAATTCAGCACGACCACAAACTGGATTATTTTTTTTCCTTTGTCTTTTTCCCAGATTAGATGTGATTTGCACATGGGGCTAAGGGAAGGGATACCTCCTTTGCGTATATTTTAGCAACCAAATAGTTTAGTCTTTTGTTCACAAACAAGCTGCTGCTTCTCTTCTCCCTGTCCTTGCTTTTGGAGGCTATCCCAGATCTCAGCTCATGCTAACCAGAGCTATATTACATCTGGCATTGTCCCTGTGATTGCTCAGGCAGCTGGAACAAGTTAGATTGCATTGTTTCCTATGACTTCCCCTTGCAAATCAGTTGCCATTACTCCACCTCTGTTGGAGCACTTTTCCATCTATGTTCTCTCCTTCTGTTCTATGCAAACTGCCAGAAGTGTTCACAGTTTGTTCATTTCCACTGTGAAGCACAGAGAAGACCAAACACCCAAAAGCAGATGCTAAGGAAAAAATAGTGTAGGCTTTTGACCAAAGCAATACAGATTGCAACTAATGCTGCCGTCCTACTGTATTTTGGCCTGTCCCTGTTCAATATGGGCACATCTCTTTCCTGAGGGAGGACAATATGAGATGCTTTTCAATCATTCTTTTTTTAGTTTACAATTCTGGACACTTCCAGTGGCCTGAATTCCAGGTCATGTAAAACAGCAGTGAAGTTAGCAGGAAGGTTTTGGCAGGTGATGCTTTGCAAGGGGAAGCTCCGTGAGACTGTTACATGTACAAAGTGCTCATTGTCTTGAGAGTGCTGACATGGAGCTGTATCCATGTAAATCCAGCCTGGGTAAGCCACTGTGTGTTTTGTTGTGGAGAGCTAGGAATGAATCAGACATGGATTAATTTCCATGATAAGACACAGTCACTAATTGATATTTCCCTTCATCATTTACAGCTTGTTCCTTCCCAGCCTGGTGCGGCTGCAGGTCAGAGACTGAGCCATAATTCAAGTTATTGTTTTTCTGCAACAATGCCATTGTCTAAAAGTCATTTCATCACTCCAAATCACACCTCTGGATTATCCTTCATGCCACATGAAGGATGTTGTTTTCCCCTAGCGACCCCATGAGCTGTGGGTTGGAATTTGTATTTTCTAATTGCAATCATCTATGGTTACAAAAGAAAGAAGGCATTGCATTTGACGTAGCATGGGTAATGTGCAAGATGTATACATTTTTTATGAAGTACAGATACAGTCTAGCCATTAATTTCTGGTCCAGCTCTGGATTACTATTGTTTATTTGTTAAGTGCCAACTATGTGCTCAGAGCTGTGGAAGACTCAAAATGAAGACAATCCCAGCCCTTAAAAACTTGGATCTGACATTCTCCAAAAGTCAAAAGAGGGTTTTGATCAGGTGTTCCAGTTCAGGCTCATCCTCATTATGAAGTGGTGCTGAAAAAATCCAGATGCTTAATAAAGAATTGCTGCATTTTCTTGTAAAAATGTAACATTTATTGTAAATGACTAATTTTTCTAATGAATATTTTGGAAGTGACGTTCATATAGAGAAACTATAAACTGCAATAAATTGCATAGGGGTTGTCTGATGTTTCTGGAGACTAAAGAGATTGGAAACTCTTGGCCAAGATGATGAAAAACTTTCAGACAAGCCAGGGAGTGAGTGCCGACATGGTGTAATCTTAGGCATCCATTAAGGACTTGAGGCTATATTATCTGGGTAAGTGCTGGACAGACATGGAGTGAGGTACCAGAGCCTGTTATAGCAAATAAGTGTTAAGACTTTGAGAACAGCAAAACTCCTATGTTGATTTACAATGGGAAGTGAGGATGTTTGTTTTTCTAGCCATTCTTCCTGGGGGGCAAAAAAAATATCTATGAGAAGAGTGACCTGCCTTTTCTTGAAGTGGGTAGGTGAAGTGCAGAGGAAGGTCAGGAAGGAAGGGGTTAACTTTCTGGTGGGTATGGCTGGGTTAGCACTCAGTTCATTGCCCTAAGCACTCAATCCTGTGTACTACATTGCTCATGTATAAGATGAAATACTAAGCCATAGAAAAGCAACACAAAACGTGTTTGTGTGCTTGTGTAGCTTTTACCTTCCCCTAAACCCGCACCTCTCTTCCTGTGGGATTGTGGGCCTCAAACACCTTGCATTTTACATGGAAAACACTCACAGTAGTTGACAGGAGGTACACATTTTTCACATGTGTAACCTGCTTTAACTAGAAGCAAAGCCCTAGGTGTTCTAGCCTCAAACAATTTATTCCTCATTACTACTCTACATGACAGATAAATCCAGCTGACATGTGGGGCACAATCTAAAGTCTGGGGACGTTCTCATTGATTATCAGGCCTTTCAGATCAAACTATCACCAGCTAGAGAAATATTTATATTTTTTTAAAAAAGGTGGGTGTTGTTTGGGTTTTTTTGTTTGTTTGTTTGTTTTTTTGCTTGTTTGGTTTTTTTTCAGGGAAGAAAGCAAACACCTGTTCTTGCTAATTTTATTCCATGTTTGAGTGAATATTTTGTTCAGATTATTTTTTCTCCCGTATTCCCTTCTCATCTCCCTAAACTGGTCACCTCTGATGTTGCATTAACAAAACTCTGTGTGGAAAAATCGCATTCCATTGCAGATGTCCCTAGCCTGTAGCAGGGTGAGTGACACACCTGTGTACTAGACCTACTGCGTTGTTTAGCACGATAATAAATGAGTGGATGTGATTTGTTCAAGGAATGTGTACAATTACAGGCAAATACTGTAAACCATTCAAAAGCCTTTCCACCGACATAGATCGTCCTGTCTTTACTCAGACAGTATTCCCACCACTTTCCTGTCTAAACACAACCATATTTGCAGCTCAGGTTTATCGCCGGCAGTCGGGAGGGAGAGGAAAAGAGGTGTTTGCTAGCGCTTGTATGCCGAGAGGCTGCTCCAAGGTGGTGCTAAAGAGTGGAATGACCCCTGGTGCTTTTGCTGGGAATTACTGGCCTTCAGTTTAGCACGGAACTGCATTCCAGCGGCGTCACGCGGTCCGGTGTGCTGGAACAGCCACAGGCTCAGAGGCTGAACGCGTTTTCCCAGCTCTGTCTCCCAAGCTTGGTTTGTTTCAGTGGGAATGCTATTTGTAATACCTAAACCTAAAACATGAATTTCTGCTGATTTCCAGCATATATAAGAGTCTTTTTGGAGTGCAAAATCACGCTATTGCTTCCTTTAAATGCATTCTCCTTGGGGAAGGTGGATCAGGCGCAATGAGAGGGTGGGCAGGGAGAGGCACACGCAATTTACCGATTCCTGTCTACCCCGCTGTTAATGATGGTGCCAGGAATGGTCTGTGACAGCCCGCTCAGTTTTCAGCTTCAGGCACTTCTGTGTGCCTCCCAAGCTCCCGCTGAAATTCGGGCTTATCTCCCTGTGTCACCTCCGCCCCACTGCGCTCACCCCTTGCCACTCCTACCCGCGGCCCGGAGAGAACAGGACTCCAAACCCGCCCTGAAACCAGAACAGAGACGAACCAACGCCGGGTCCCCGAGCCCCTCATCCCGCGCGGCATTCCCGGCAGCACGCCCCGGGCATGCGGGGGCAGAGCGCTCCATCCGCCGGGATGTCGGGAGGTGGCAGTGTCTCCCCGCCGACCGGCGCCGGGCTGCGGCAGCACAAACCACAACCGCGGCGAGCGACCGTCTCGTTCTCCCCCGAAATACCTTCAGCTCCGCCTTTGTACAACTCCTCCTTGGTAAGATGAAGGAGTAACTTGGTGGCTGGAGGCTGGTGACCAGCAGTGGGACCAGCCTGCGGCATCAGCTGAGTCGTGGTGATCCGCCTGTGCTTTGCCACTGGATGGAGCATCTCTCACGCTCCCACAGCCCTCAGTCTGCCTTCCCACCCCGCTGCCACTCCCTGCCCCTCACACTCCGGCGTCAGGACCTACAGAGGCAACAAAGAAGGCTGAAATTATTCCTCCTGAGCTCTGTGCTGGTGACACAGAGGAATGAAAAGCTGGTTCAAAGCAGCGGTATCCGCTTGGGATCAACCTATATGAAAAAAAATTAGGGGAAATAGACTGCAAACATTCACAGGCTTCACTATTCTAGGCAAGAACAATCACATCGCTGTTCACCTGTCACCCATGATGGTGCATCTCTGCTACCAGGGGCTGAGTGACAGGAGAAATAACTCCTGTTTCTCTGGGGGGGTTCGGTGTGAAGCAGAAAGGGAGGCTGACATTGTCCATCTCAGCACTAGCCCCTGGCTAAAGACAACTGCTTTCATGCATCACAGAAGTTGAGAAACTAATACTCCAAGTACTCAGCTCATATCCCAAGGGCTGCTGCTGCTGCAAAAAAAGACTATATAGATCTCCAGCCCTGTTCTGTACCAACCCCCAGCCCTGTCCCAACTCCACTCTGTGCTTTTCCCATCCCAGTTTCATCCCCATAGCTCTTTGTTCACCTGATTCAATTTGGCAATAAGGAGGGGACACACTTCCCAAATTATTCTCCTCCGTTAGCTGATCCTATGTCACATCTGCAGACCCTCAAGTCTCAGGGACTCACAGGGTGAAAGTGGGTGGGTCCCTGGGTCTTCTACTTTATCTTTTCTTGAACAATGACAACAACAACAACAGTTTTTTGCAAAGGTTTTCCCCCCTTCCTGAAATTGTATTTCAAAGGCAAGAAATTAATCTCTGGATCTGTCTTCTTTTATCAGGTCCTTTACTCCTCTTAAACATCTCTGGACTCAGCTTAGTTGGTCAGAGCATGGTGCTGATAATGCCAAGGTTGTAGGTTTGATCCTTGTATGGTCCATTCACTGAAGAGCTGGACTCAGTGATCCTTCTGGGTCCCTCCCAACTGAAGATATTCTGCGATTCCACAGATAGTCCAAGTCGCCTTTGAGAAACAGAACTGGTATTTTTCTGATACCAGTAATGTGTCTGTCTGAGGCTACTTGTCTGCCCAGAAAGTGAGTGGATGCATTTGTCTGTGCTTTCATTATTATTTGTTTGATGTCTGAGCTGAGGTTTTTCACAAAATTCTGTGTTGGAGCATCATGATAATAAGATCAATTCTTCCATAACAAAAAGTTGTAAACTGTTTTCCATTTGTGTCAATGTGTTTTGTCGGAGACTGCACAGTGGTGAGGCCAGAGGATCTAGGAAGTTATAAAACATTTATCCAAAACTTGTATGGATGTCTTCCATGGAGACAGTTGCTCAAAAATTTGTTATGTCCTATGAGTACAAATTTTATTCACTGTTTCAGAACACCTCAGTATCTGCTACTACCAATAATTTCAGTCAGCTTCCAGAATAAAATGGGAAATGGAAAACTGGTAACAACTGTGGTAACAACTGTGAATTTTGTAACGTAACCCCAGAAGGGTTGCTATTGAAACACTGCAGCTGACATTGGTTTGCTGTTCTTTCCACCAATTTTACCAAAATGCTGAGTAGTAAAGCCTTCAAAAAGTCACTATAGATAGAAACCTTTGGAGAAGGGAGCCATTCAGTACTATCCTATTTTTCATAAAACAACTGAATGTATCTGGCCTCCCATCTCTCTTCAGCCCAACAGATGCTCTTGATCAATTGAACTGAAGTTTGCTGAAAGATGTACTAGCACTGGCAAAATCTTTTGGAGACCATCAACTGCTGTGAATAATGCTATGAATAAGCCTATTTAAGTGGCTGAAGTCCAAGGAATTTGAGAATATCAGATACCTATGTAATTGTCCTACCAGCTCCTTTTCACTTGTTCTAGAACAAATGGATACAGATAAAAATTGTGACCCCAAACAGGTGTATAAAAAAAGACAGGGCCACAGCTTGCTTGAGGTTGCTGACAATCTGTTTTGCACAAAGTCTCTCTGCAGGAAGAGCATGGGAATGCTGGCTCTTTTTGTTGAGCCAGGGAGAGTGCAGGAACATTTTGCAGATAGCTAATTACCCACTCTCAATATGCTGTGACCTCAGTAGAAAGGAAACTCATTCATGGAAAATACTGTGTTTTAATCTTGGCTTCTTTGAAAATCCGGTCCTGGCTCCAGGGAGCTCATGGAATGTCTCCTGGCATTGTCTCTATGGCCAGCTCATTGCCATGTTAAGCACAGGGTGGTAAAGTTGCAGAGATCCCAATCTGTCCTTTTATCTCTTCCTGTTCTAGCATTGAGAGCTGGAAAAACCACACCCACTGCACTGCAAACCCTTTGGACCACACTCCTGTGCCATCTCTGAAGGCTCTCTTTTGTAGGCAACAATAGGTCTGGTCTGGTTTGCTGACAAATTATGCAATTTGTCTAAGACATAAATTTGGCTTACAGTGGAAGCATTTGTCTGGCTGAGAGGCATACTGTATCAACAAATGCACTTATTGGATTGTCTGCCATCACTGAAGTCATCGTCTTGCAGCCGAGGCCAAATGTTACAGTGCACGTCTTCCCTCATCTCTCAAACAAATCACAAGACGGCTTACACAACTCTGAGAAACTTTCACTGCAGACAGCATGCTGTGGAGGTGACACCTGGGTAATGTTACACACGTGTAATCTCAGTTTATTGGATGACCATCAGCTTTAGAGATAGCAGTTCCAGGAGGTTTTCTCAAGTAACTCTCAGATACCTGCTACCTCTCAGTTAATGAGTCAAACAGCACAATCTGCTTTCAAATGCCCTCCAAAATATTATTGCCACCGTCTAGAGTAATGTCTGAGTAGTCCTAAAGGTGTACTAATCCTGAGATAAAATAGGCCTTTACTACCTTGCCATGGTTTTACCAGCCAAGTCCCATGCAGCCACAGGCTCACTGCCCAGCTGGACTGGGGAGAGAATCAGCAGGGTTAAAGCTGGAGAACTCATGGGCTTAGATAAAGACAGGCTAATAGGATAAGCAAAAGCCATGCACACAAGCAAAGCAAAACAAGGCATTAATTCCCTGTTTCCCATGGGCAGGCAGGTGTTCAGCCATCTCCAGGAGAGCAGGGCCCCATCACATGCAATGGTTACTACAAACTCCATCACTCCAAATATCCACTCCTTCCTCCTTCTTCTCCTCACATTATATACTGAACATGATGTCAAATGGTCTGGAATACCCCTGTGGTCAGTCAGGGTCGCCTGTCCAGGCTGTATCTATGCCTAATTTCCCATATACTCCCCAGCCCCTTGCCAGTGTGGCAGTACAGAAGGAGAAAGAAAAGACCTTGGCTCTGTGTAAGCCCCGCTCAGCAATAGCAAAAACATCTTTATATTATAAACCCAGTGTTCAGCACAAATCCAAAACACAGCCCCATACCTGCCACTGTGAAAAAAATTACCTCAGTCAAAATCAGCACATCTCTTGACCACTAAACTTGCTGAATCATTACGGAAAGGTTATTCTTTGGCATCCCTCAATCTCAGAGATGCAAGGGCCATCATAAGACAGCTGAAATCTGTTTAAAAACCTGGACCCAGTGTTCTGTGTTGACTGGAAGCAGCTAGCACACTCATCAATAGAATGAAATGTTTAACATTGGTTTTAAAAGACAAACAGTTATTCTGAAATAATGCAAATGCTTGATTATAATTAAGATAATTTTTAATGAACAATAGTTACAAAGCAGACTAGGAACTTGACTGAAAATAAATTGTAAAAATGCTGTATGAACAGAGATACTCTATCAGCAAATGTCAAGAAAGGGTGAAATATCTAAATGTTTATTTCATCTATCCCAGGCATCTTTGCTGAATGCACAGCTATGCACTACAGAATATTCAAGAAAATTAATCTTGTGAAAGGTGGGAGTAGGAAGAAGGGACCAGGAAAAATACAGTGCCATTGCCAAGTACAATTACCCTTTTCTGACATGCCGCTTGATGTAGTAGATAGACCAGATCTCCTTGATAGCTGGTTTAATCAGATCTGATATATCTGATATAATTGCAGGGGAGATAGGTTTATCAGAAGAAATGATTGCAAGCAGGTAAGTGGGAAGTAACCTTTCCCACAGCTACAGCTTTGGAACTCCTGACAGTGCTCCAGGCATCTGCTTACATGTGTAGAAAGTAAGGAAGTCTTTCCTTTGGTCAGCCTCACCACACTGAAGAAGCCAAACATAAATGACAGTATGAGGGTTCTCCAAACCAGGCATTAGTGTTACATAGTACTAAGCTGCTGTGAAAGGGGAAGAAGCTGATCAGCCATGGAATTGTAAGCTGGACCATGAGAAAAGCTCTGCATTGGGGAGTAATCTACACACTGAAAACCACGGAGGAACTCTGGATTAAGTACAAAGGTGGAGAAACAGGAAAAAAACATATCAGCCAGAATTACACTAGAGAGTCTGCTGTGTTATTCAGTTTGACGTTCCCAACAAAGCAAATATCAACCCATTTGTTTTGTATTTTATTGTTCTATAAATCCAACACTACGAAAAGAGTTCTGGCTTCTTCCATTCATTATGTTATCCTGAAATCCACAATGATAAAAACTCTGAAAACACCACCTCTCTAGATGACAGAACATTGTGGAGACAGATTGTCAGTTTACTGCTGTGAGAATCAAGAAAGACTTCCAGTTACAAGGCTGGGAGTATAATGTGATGATTTATCATGGCAGTATTTTTCTTGTAATGCATCCCAATATTGAATCCATGGTTACCAGGGATAAAGAGGTTCACCCTCTTTTAATTCAGAAATATGCCAAAACAATGTCATCCACTTCTTTACGCACCTCATCTTCTTAAAACTGTTTAAAAGGAACTATTGTCCCAGAGCCCTGTGGCTGCTTTCTATAGCCAGATGTTTTGTTCTGTGGTGTTATTGTATCACCACAGAGGTCACTGCTATTGCATCACTGCAGTGATCACTACCACAGAGACCTCTTCATAGCAGGGACAAGATTCCTTTACTAAGGCCAGTGGTCAGTTTGAGTGCCAGGTGTCAGTAGATTTGAATACTTGAATGAAGGACCTGCTGGCTCTGATATCTACAGGTGCAAGAAAAGATATTTAAACTCACAACCACCACTGGAATTACAAGGAAGATTGAAAATCAGTCAAGACAGCCAGCTGAAGAAAGTAAGGAACCACATGTTCTCCATATATTTTCTAACATAAACCACAGAGCAGAGGCTGCCTGTTGTTCAAAAGGGGTGGGGACAAGACAAAGCTACCCACCTCTATGAAAGTGGTTGAAATACTAGATAGAAATTCAGTATCTCCTTCAGCTCATATGTAAGGAGCATTATTTCCTCTCAAAATCCAGCATCCTTTCATTATAGACTTACACCAATCTCTGAACATGGAGCAGAATAAAAAATTTCAACAAGGATTAATGAAATCATGGGGCCCTGGCCAGAGAATAATAGATACAGGATTTATCAACAGGTAAGGGCAAAGAGTTGAGATTAATTTCAGGTATGTGATTCATATCCTGCCATGATGTGTCAACAAAAATCACTTAGTGCTTGAGTTACCTGTGTGTTAGAACAAAGTAAGAGCATCTTTCCGTTCAGTAGGGAAGAAAGGAACTGTGCCTGTCTCCCTGGAAGCTCCCACGTGGGCTTGCTCAGTGGTAAAACCCAAAAGCTCTTGGTGGGGTGCAGTGGGACAAGTAGCATGAATGGGATTTACCTGAGAAGCAGAAGAGGGATGTAGCAGCAATACCCATCTGCCACTGGGTTTCTTTTGCTCCATCCTCACTGCCACATGCCCAGGGAATGACTCTTTCCCTACATGTGCCCCACTGCAGCAGTTGCCAGCAGCCAAGGGGGAGGCTGCTGCAATACTTGATTTATGGTGAATTTGCACTTGGTATTGCACTGCACTGAAGCACACAGAATCCACAGCATTTTGTGAGGAGATTGCTAGCTGATGAATAGCCTGAGAAAGGCCAGGCAAACAGTATTATTGTAACACTACATAAATATGTTCTTTTTCCTTTAACATTAAAACACCTGATTTCCTTTAGCACTGTAAACACGTCACTTTATTAGGTCTGGGAGAGCTGATGAATTTAAAGTAATTTTCAGCAAACAAGTGGCAGCCACTCTGCTTTTTAGATGGAGGTGAAGGAAAGAAATGCTTATCATGAAAACATATGAAGCAACAAAAGGGACAGGAGCTGTTTGTACTGAAGTTTCTTCTAGACAAGAGCCACCCAGGTGGTATTAGTGGAAAACCGTCAGAAAGCAGGGCATAATCTCCTTGAACAGCTGGCACAGTCTCAATGCTTTGTAGCTAATAAATTCAGCTTTCAGGGAGAAGTTCAAATAAGCTGCATTTACTAGTTTTTAAGAATGAAAATGAATGCATTAATTATGTGCAAGGTTACCATCTGCTCAATGAGGCAATTTTGGCCAGGGCTTGCCAATTTCTTTGCAAACACACGTTTAACCCAAGGCTTTTCAACCATAAAATTACTGCCCTGTAAAAGGACAGATAAATGTCTAAGCAAGTGCCTCATTACTGTCAGAGCAATGATTTATTGTTTCATTTTACTGTTGTGTTTTCCTGGTTATTAGCGTGAAAGTTGAGTCAGCCTTTCTACTATAAGTAAACTTCCTTTAAGTTTAACCAGAGAAGAAAACTCACTTGTTAAGCATTTAGGCAGACAAAAATAACAACACTGGCAAGTGCTTGGGTACCTTTTTGGGTGAGCAGTTCTTGACCTCTTGAAGCCCCAAATTAGCTGTTTCTTTTCCTCTGTGAACAGATGCCTCCCAGCCAGGATACCTGCTCCACAGCTTAGTTTAAGGAGGATATAAAAGCAACTCAGAGAGAATCAGCAAAGCACTGGGAGCTGCACCCCTTGCTCGCTGGGGGCTATTCCCCAATGTGATACTGCCTGGGTCATTGCCTCTCCCCAGTGGAATGGTAGCAGGCAGGGTGGTGGTGGGCAAGGTGAGGGACCAGTGAGTGGGGTGACTGCCCCCCTTGAGAAGGGACCTTTCCCCTTTCAGCTGGTCATGGAGGTTGGGTGGCTACACTGCATCTGTTTTGGCCACGAGGCAGTTCCATGTTGAACATGAATTTGTTCCCCATCAAGACTATTCAGAGCTTGTAATAAATTAATTTTAGCTCCCAGTGAGTAACTAGAGAGGTTGGGCTTTGCTAATTACCCTACCTCCATGAGCGGCCATGCATCAGTGGTCTGTGGTGATTACTGAGAATAGGACTGCATTCCATAAATCAGTGTGTATGTGCCATTTGACTGGAGCAGCCCTCCACACTCAGCTCCATTTTACTCCCTCTCCCATTTTTTTTCCTCCCTGTTTTGTTTTTCTTTTAAACATGAGTGATCATGAGGCACAGATCTCATTAAGGGTTTCTGGTTTGCATGAGCTGCAGAGGTATAACACGTACTCCAGGTCATGGCTTGTACCATAAAACCAAATCAAACTACAAGCTTTCCATGTGAAAAAGACAGCATTTGAGGCAATGAATCCTTATAGAAATAACACTGTAGGCTGCTCATGGGATATGCTGGTGACATACAGGCAGAAGCCTCTGCTGGCACCAGACATCCCCAGCACAGAGCAGTCCCTGAGAGAGCAGCTGGGTGGGAGCCTGGCTGCCAGCCAAGGCTACCCCAACACCACCCAAATAAACCCTGCAAAGAAGTCCTACTGCTAAATGCCAGGAGTATGCTCCACTATCCAGGATGGTCACAATATTAGGCATGATCTACTTATGCTTATTCTTTTTTTCTTCACTTATCTTTTTTTTAAATTTTTTTTCTGGTTTTAGAGACATTACTCTTCACAAATGGACCAAATCAGAACAGTTTTGAGTCAGAAAGCTAAAAACCAAGAACCTAATCCAGACAAGTTGAAGGCAAAGAACGGGGGCTTGATATGTCAGCTGAGGGCCACAGTCACCAGACTCCTGCAATGGCTCAGACTGTTTTTCTGGCTGATGTGGTGGGCCCTTGATTCACTCTTTCTCTAAATAGGACTAGAAATGTTCCATTCATTGACACTGGTGTGTGCACTCCCAAAACACATTTTGGTCTCAATGAGTCAACAATTTCTAATATTTTCCAAATAGCTCCAGTTGTTTTTGTTTTTTTCATGTACAAAAAATGTGTACTTCCTGGACAAGGGCACAGTAGATTGTATAGTAGAGTAGGAAACATGAATCACTCTCCATTTGCCTCTCTGCTGCACTCCAATTCTCCCAGACACTACGAGCAAGGCAGAAAAATTGAATCCAATTAAGCTCCATTCTAGCCTGACTCCTTCATATAATTCCTATAAATCCTGTCCTTCATACTTCTCTGCTCTCTTGCTTCATGTTTACTGAAGTGAATATGTGAATTTCTAATAGCCCATGTTTAGATGGATGTCCAATGCCTAAATTATCCAGATAATTTGAGAAACCTTTTTTGTGTACCAAAGGAGTTTCTTTGCTTGTCCACTTAAAAAATCGATTTCTGAAACTTTCTGGTGTTTTCTTCTTTTCTATCATTAGTTCCCAACAAGAAAAACAAATTCTTCATTTTTTTTAAATTAGTTATTTCAAGTTAGATACTCAGTCCTTTGAAAATCAGACCTCGAAATTTGTAGAGAAACTAACATGGAAAAACAAACTTGTGATGTTTTGACCTTCTCAGAATTCCTTCTACTGCCTGGGCTTTGGAAAATCAAAAAAGTTCTCCCAAATTTATAAACATTTCTGAAATGTTTCAGAATCCATTACTTGTTGGAAAAAACCCAAAAATTTATTACACAAGTCAACCCCAAAGTGCATTTTTCTGGTGGAGTTTTATAGGTAACGGATAATGAAGGAGGAGCATTTTTGCACCCAAATGAGGAAGACTCCACCCATAAATGTTCTCAGTATGATATTTCTGCTTCAGTTCATCACTGTGAACATCATGTGCAGGGCACAATGTGAGCCATTCAGAGCACTGAGTTTCTCAGCAATGAGAAATGAAGTCAATGTAGTGCTATCACCCATTTTCTGACCATCTTTTATCTCACTCTTCTGAAATGTTATTTAATAGTTCTTCTCCAGAGTCACATGCAAACCCATTTGGGAGAGACACTGTAAAACTTTTTACTATGGGTTTGTTGGCTCAGTAGATGAGATTTTGTATTTTGTCGACTTGATTTTTGATAGATCTTCTTTTTTTGTTCCTGAAAGTGAGAAGGCAGCAGATGTACATGCAGAACAGCTGTGTTTGTAAGAGATAAGCTTTAATGTATCCCCTTGAAAGAAGTCCACTACTTACAAGCAGCTTCTTGTGGCTGGATCACTGTGGCTACCAAGGCTCTGCCACTTGCCATGTAGTTCCCAAGATCATAATGTCACATCTAAGTGTGCTGACAATTCCGTGATCCCACTCCGGCCTCTGCTAGCAGACTGTGGAGGAACTGCCTCCTCCAAACGAAATTCAGTACCTCACTAAAAAAATGAAGTACTGCTCCCAAAAACATTTAGAGTTTCATGAGGATGACCTTCAACTGGAAAGGCTACTTGCTCCTCAGTAGCCCATAAAGGTATCAGCATAACATTAGTGAGTGAACTGGCACGGGGATTTAAATGCATACACTGTGTGTCTACATCATCAAATTCGTTTTTTCTTTATTGTGTCTCAAGGTCACTGCAAAAAAGCTGCTGATTGTCTCTCAGGCTGCATCTGGAGCAAGGCACAGCTCACAGGTGAGCCAGTGTCTACCAGACCACATACACGGGCTCAGGGCTTCTCCAGGCATGAGTGACAAGGGCAGCATGGATGTCCCAGTCCCAGCTCACACTCAGCTCCTGTAAGAGTCACTGCATCTTTCAACCACAAACCAAACAACTTACAACATTGTATAGTGCAGAAAATTACACTTCCAAGTGTATTTATTGAGAAATAGTAAAGATGTACATAATTTTACAAGCTTTTAATTTTAATTTACATTTTTCTTAAATTAGGTAGGCCCTAATAAACTATAATCTTCTAATACATGACAGAGACCCTTGGCTTCAAATCTCCAAAATGCTGCTATTGCTGGGATTTTGGCTAATGTCACTTCAGCTCCTCTTCAGAGATACTAAATACCATATTCATTTACAGCATATGCCTGGTGTCAATCCTATAAAGCAGAGATGACTTTTGAACTGAAACCCTGGATCTGGATACAATTTCACTGCTAAAACCTAGTCTTCCTATCATGGGTCAGGTTTATATTGTCCATAAACTCTGCAGTTCCAATGGGATGTAAGATTTCATCTGCCCCAAGATGAAGAGTGCTTGCATAGAGGACTTTGATTTGGCCTCATCTCCCTTGCCAGTGCTTACACTGAAACACACTCTGCATCTGCTTCAGAGCCTGCAAACACTGCTGCTTACACTGGATTTCAATGGGAACAGATTTGGGAGCTAGCTGCTACCTATATCTTGTACACAATCTCCACAGGCATCTAAAAATAAGCATTTTTAGGTTTTTTCTTCCCTCTTTTACTGAACTGCACAGAGTTATGTCTAAGATGCTGTCCCATGACTGTAATCACACAATATTTGTATTCTGCAAGCTGACCACTCAAATGACTAATGAATGTTCAGGTTCTGTACTGAGAACTGCGAGAGTATCACCAAAAGGCATTTTATTCTGTATTTCATTTGTCCAAAATATGGGCAAATGGGACCTTGTGCTCAATCTTGGTTGTTGAGGAGAGGCTGAAGGGAAGGTAGTTTCTGATTAATATGCTTCTGAATTAAAATACACTCAATGTCAAAGCGACCAGCCTTCAGTTTAATCTTCTTAGGCCCATCTGGAACAGTCTGGCGTGACTGTCACTGCCTTGGTTATTTTGTCCTCTCTTTTGTTCATGCAGGAAAATATAATAGACTAATTTCTCTCTACAAGGCAGGCATGTAGTACACAATTTTACTGAAAGATATATAGCAATTTTTGCTTAGCAAGAGAGTATTCATGCTCTGAAATTTTGTTTTAGGGTTTTGGTATTGCAAAGCCTTTTGAGCTACATCCTTGAATTTTCTTTGGATACATGTTTGTGTGATTACTTGTTTTAACAATTAACTTCTGCTATGGTAGCACACAGAACCTTGTCATGCTCTGTAAAACTTCCCTCCTTTTGCCTCCATCTCCTCTCTAGAAGCCCATATATCAATTGAGCCATATCTGCCACAGAAAGCTAAGCACAACTCCAATGAAGGCACTGCAAACCTTTAATAAGAACCAAAGGTTGTTGCTGGGATACTTTTTGTTCTTACAACTGATTAGGAAAAGAACACTGAAAAGATGAACAAATAACTTGAGAAATAACATTACTTCATGCATTTAAATAACACTATGACATGTCAAAAAAAAAAAAGAGAAAAAAAGCTAATTAACCATACAAATTTTTTGTTTTATCATATCTTTTACATCGAGATTTTTATGTAATGTTGGAACTTGAGAAGGGCTTTCTCTTGAGAAGTTCTTTCCCATTCCAGTAGAAACACTTTTTTCCCACCTGAAAAACTACAAAAGGCTGTACTACAGATTTTTATTACATGTATTTCCAGATACTGAAAATACAAAGAAGGTATGCATGATTTTTTTTCATTTTGGACATGCAAATCTATCACCCAAATGTCTACCTAGTCTACAGTGATTTCATACGTTGCAGTCTCATGTGATGGCTTTAAACTGCCCAGTGATAAAAAATTGTTAGTTTTGTGGTGACTTGTATATCCAATTCCAACACAGCAAAGAAATCCATTTTTATGAATTTACAGAGGAATTTCACCTTGGACTTGTAGCAGTTCCAGGCTTTCACCTACCAAGTAACTTTATTAAAACTCCAACAAAGTTTAAATGAACAAAGTTACTACCTGGTAACTATGACATATGGTGGCTTAAGAGCACAAAGAGGGAAGATTTTCACCTCAGTGCTGACTATTGTGCTCGTGCAGACATCCTGGAGTTTGCCTTTAACATCTTCTCTTGCAAATACCTCTTCACGCAGTCAGCACACACGCAGCCTCAGGTGTCTCCACACAGAGTGTTAAAAATTGTACAAGTAGTTTCCATCTTCTGCCATGAGAGACAAACCACTTGCTGTTTCAGAGTGCTCAGGCTGCACATGGAACGTTAAGGGCCCTGTGTGCAACATGGATCTTGCTCATTTTCCATAGCTGAAAGGTGGTAGCATGTTCAAAACTTGCAAGATTATTATTGCTGTATGGACTGTAAATTTTAATAGAAATTATGGAAGTCAAGGTGATATATTTCTCAATGTTTCTTCATGAAAATCACCTCCTTATCCTCTCCTCAGATGCCTGACGTATTGAAATTTCTGATTCAAAAACATTTAGGATTATCCCTATGTAATTTTGTTGAGCAATCAGAAATGGATGAGAAAAATCACGCTGACCCAAAACAAAATACACAAAAATGTGGAACAAATGGAAGAGCTATCAAAATGCTGTTTTCTTTACCAAAGTGGACTATTCTCCTGAAACAGCCAATGGCATCAAGCCAGCCATTTCAGCAGCTTGTGCTGATCCTGAATATGCTAAATGTAGCATCATTTCCACATCTGACTGATGAAAGCTTCTCTAGTAAATTTTCATTCCTAATGAACTTGTGTTTTATTCCCCATCTGGGATTAACTCCACATTTTCACCTTCTAGTAATGCCACCTGAACACTTTGTCTGCTGGGTGGAACTTTGTTGTGTTATACACAGCAGATGCACTTATTGTATGGCTTTCAGTGGACTCAGTAATTAATGAATATGGCTCTTAGTTCTCTTGCTGGAGAATCAAGAAATGATGCTGAAGGTGTTAAACACTGTTTCTTCTTTTACCTTTCAGGTAGCGGTCCCCAGTATCAACCTCCCAATATATTCTTAGCTTTTCTCAAAGAATCAGTGGAATTATTCAGAATCCAAATAAAAACACAAACTTTCCTTTATTATTTTTTCTCACTGCAACAAATACTTAACTTCTTTGGTGCAGCCCTGTTCTTTGATTTCTTTGAATTTCAAATTTGGTCATGTCAAAAATTATCACAAAGGTTTTTTTGTTTATCTACATAGTTTTTAACCAAAATTACATTATAACACACAAACACAGTCTTCTCTTTAAGGCACAACACATCATATGCACATTCTGTTTGCCAAACTTATAAAAGAGACAATATTATATAACCCTTTCCCTCCCCTGTACCCCTCCCCCCAAAATAAAGAAAGAAAAATTGCATTCACTTCCAAAATCAGCTGCTAATAAAGTCACAGTAAATTATTTTCATCAATAATTTACACAAATTACAGGTCTAGACAGGATTATCATTATACAGTCTGAGTGCATTCCAATTCAGATTTTTTGGGTTAGGTAGGCTAAAGTCTGGTTCAAACCTCAGTGCTGAGAATATATCCCATTTTGAGGAATGTTGTTGAACACCACCTTGTTGGCTGGAAAATGCGTTTTGGTGCTTTGCCAGTTCGAGTCCTTTGTTCACTCCTGTCAGGGCTCACTTGGTGTGTACCAGCAACCTCCACAGTTTTAATTCATTTAAAAACGTTGCATATATAAGACCATAGAGCTTTCTTACGTAGCACTAATGTTTTAACTTCATTCAGCAATCTGAATTCTTCAATCTGGAATTTTTAATTCCAAATATTTCTTCCCTTCTTAAGACAATTCATATGTGGAAAGCCAGAGGCATTGAATCACACATAAAAATTCAGTGTACTTGAAATACATATATATAAAAGGATCACCAGCTTTAGGACATAGTTACAAATACTCTAGTTCCAGTGCTTGATGGAGAGCCAAGAGGTCCGAATGACTGGATATCCTCCAGAAAGGCATGTTGTGCTGTGTTTGTTAGAGGAGGGAAAAGGTCAGGAAAGATGAACACTGTCACACGGGGTGGCATATGACACACAAGGAGAGTTAGAGATTATATCACTGTGTTTCTGGACTGATTTTTGCTATTCAAGTGCTGACAAAAATCAGACCAAAATAGATCTGAGCTTAGTAGCTCAACTGAAGTTAAAATAATTAGATGACAGCCTTTCTTAATAGTTTCTTTGGAAAATGCCTTTTACTTAGTAAGAGCTACTTGCTTATTAGCATGCAAGCCCATACAAAGGACCATTAACAGGAAATCCTTTGGTACTCTACTTATTTGAACTGTAAAATACTGAATCATCATTTAAAGGACTATAAGACATCCATGAAAAGATGCTTCTCACTCAACACTTCAAAACAGAGCTCAATTTTTTTCTCCATCCAGGTGGAAAAAGAAATCTCTTTGGATAAGAAAATAACATATTTCTTGTTTAAGAAAAGATAACTTGTGTTGCAGAAAGCATCAGCGTCTGTGAGAGATGCAGGTATATATGCACTATTCTCCTTCAATAATTCAACAGAACAGAAAAAACCCCATACTTCCATGTTGTGTTTAGATCTATTTCCATGTTGTGTTTAGATCTATTTGAAATGTGCTATATTCATCCATCTCTCTGAATTCTACATCTATCCATGCAATATAGCCAATGTTAAGGAAAAAGCATGCCCAACCAGAAAGCACACAATCCAACCACCACTGTTTAGCAAAAATTATAAAGGACCCATCACCAGTACTGTACCTATATTAAGGAACCATTTGGAATGAGCATTTTGGTTATTTCCATTTTGTTTCCACTCTAACTACATGCTAAGAGAGTACTTTATTTTGCTACTCCTAGCACAACAAGATTTACATAACTGGTCCTGCACAAACACTGTGAGGCAAAAAAATCAGTTTCTGCACACTTCCAGGGGTTATACTGGGAAGCATGGCACAAATTACTAATTTGATCTGGTTTTGAACATTAAAAACTTTTCTGCTGAAATTAGACTAGAATTATCATGAGGAAAGTAGGAAACAGTTCTTTTTTTGGAAACACAGATTTGGTGCACAATCTCTACATTGTGTTCTTTTTTCTTTAGTAGATACGTCTTTCTTGAAGCAAATTATGTTTTTATCATATATGCTCCAGTAAACTATGGATCTTCATCTGTCTTAGCAAAAAAAAAATTGCACAGTCCTTTAGCTGTTTACATTCTCTGTAACAATTCTCTTGAAACATCCTCAATTTCAGCATTTTAAGAAAAACATCACCCAAGCAACATTTCATAACTCTTTCTATCTCTTCTGTTTATGTTTTAATTTGCTTGAAGTTTGTCAGACATTTTTTCTGCATTATTTTTCCATCTGTTTTAAAAATAATTTTGTGGGTTTTTCTGGTTTTTTTCTTTCCAAAATGAAGTGAAGCAAATGCTAGAATCCAAATGGTTCATTTTACTCTAAGTGTTGATCTCATTATGCTCTTGTTGGCTTGCATCTGTGGACTGAAATTATTTGTCATTTTGTGCAACAGTGACAGAAATGCAAACAGGAAGGCTTGCATTAGTAGCTATGTATCACACCAACATTTCAGAAGACAGGTTACCTTTTTTGCTGCCTGTTCTTCTTCTACACCATCCCCAATTACAACATATACTACTTTTCTGCCAAACCTTTGCATTATTCGTTCAAAGCAACTTTCTTTTCCTGGAAGATAAATGAGATAAGAGTTCAGAGTGAAGTTACCTGATTAGCTGCATGTTCCTCATCTCGGCCATCTCCAATCACAACATAAGTTATGTTAGTGCCAAATCTGGACACTATACGCTCAAAACAGCTCTCTTTGCCTGAAAAACAATGCACTATTTATTCAAGCTATCGAGTGAGTTACGGTGAAGCCTTACAGAGGATTTTTGCAGTGGTAAGACATTGCTACTACTACTTTTAAAAAGTTCCCAGCCTTGGGATTAAGAGCCAAATCTGGTAAGAAGCAATGGATTCCCTTAGTGACACAAAGATGTTTCAGGTAAAATTAGATCTCTTAATCATTACAGGAAAGGCACTAAGATAAAGGAATTACCAGCACTGTAAAAATGAATAGATTAGTGAATGAATAATTGCATTTAAATATTTACTTATGATTGTAATAATAATCTTACAAGGAAAGTAGACATTTTAGTTCTAATGCATCTGCAATGAGTGATGTAGTAATGAAAAAACTTAATTAAATGATCTACTTTTAAATAGTTTTGCCTGCTAGAATATTTGACACTGCTAGAATATCCACCATTTTTTCCCTTGTGAAAATAATTTAGGAAACATTGCAATGCTTCTGTCAATGAAGTGGCACATGCCATGCTATAAAGGTTGTTGTAGGTGTAGAAATGAAACATTCCTGAATTGATGATTGGTAAAATCTGCAAAATTATCAGTCATTGTATGCTGCTTCACATATCACAGGAATGACAGCTTCTCTTGGTTTACAGTTTTGGATATAATTTTCAGAAACCATGTATTTCTAAACCATAATGCACAAAAGGCACACAGTTGTGAACAGAATGGGGAAGTGCCTTTTTGTTATCCAGCAACACAGGTTCTGCCAGAAACAGCTGTCATTCCCACCAATGACATACTATCCCTCAGGAAAAGTTTGTGAAGCTGTGGCTTGGCTTGCATAGAGCTGAAGGTCAGAGCAGAATTTAACTGAATTTCTGCTCAGATTTGAATTCACAAAAAATTTTTCTTCATTCCTTTCTGCAAGTTTTTTTTGTTTTCTGCACCATACTGAGGAGTTTCTGAGGCTTTTAATCAGCATCTCTATATTCATTTAGGCATCATGAAGGTGAATTTGGAATTCTTTGACATAAACACACCTAAACACATGCAGTGCCAAAATTTTATAACCAAAACGGCTAAGTGCCAGGGGAGTGTTTTGGAATACATCCATTACTGGAAAAAAAATGGTAATGTAGTCAGAATGGATGAAAGAATAATTTTCTTACCTATTTTGGTTGCACTGTATATATTTTCGATAGGAAAAGCTCCTCCTAAGCTGTATAGTAGAACTTTTGCAAGTGCTGGGATAAGCTGGGTTGTTGTTACCAACACGTTTACACAGTTACTCCTAAAATGAGAGAAATAGTTTAAGTTTAAATAGTTTTAAAACAGTACCCAAATGTTGATAAGGTGAACCAGCTGTGGAGGGTGTATTAAGGATCGCTCAACATTTACTTTCATTCACACAGTATACCTACTCAGCACCACCATTTACAGAAAATTTACATAAAACCCCTGGTGAAATACTTTAAAAATATGTAGGCCTGATTTGTAGGAAATATTCCACACTGGTTTATTAAAAAAACCCCAGGTCTTTGAAGATGAGTCTAGTAAAATACAGACATTTAAGACCACCACCAACATCCAAACCCTGGTATTTGAATGCTTTGAAAGCATAATTTTCATGCTGGCAATTAATTGTCAGTATCTACCAGCAAAATAAAAGAGATAAGAGAATGCAAAAACATAATTTGTTACTCTTTTATCCATCTTTTATCTACAAATTTCTCCACAATGGCATCACTTTCTTCATGTTTCAAGAGTAAGAATATCTCTGAAGAGAGGGAGAGATAAGAATGATCACGTTAATAAGGTAGCATTGAATGGTGAAGATGAAAATTTGAATGGAGAAGCTGTGCAGGCCAGAGAGCTCAGAGCTGAGCTACTTCAGGCACTCACATGAGTATGACCATGGTGTGGACCAGGAGTTGAAAGTAAATACTTGTGTGTTTTCCTTCTGGCATTTCCACAAATTCCAAGGAAGACCCTAGGCTGCTATTTTCACCTTTATGTATCTCAGTTTCCTGTTAGTAACATACCACTAATGTTTAGCTGACTCACATGTGGTTTCTGAAGGTTTATAGTTTTACAGTTCTTTGAAGACATGACAAAAGACTCTTATTTAACAATCCTGAGTGAAGGATAACAGTTTTGCAGACTCATCCACCAATGCTCAACTGGCCTTCATTACAAAAAGTCTCTGAAGACTAACAATTCAGGAAGAAATGCAGAGCTAAACACAACAGCTTACACAATTTTCTTACATTTTTCTCCTGAAGTGCTTTACACATTGTTGAATAAACAATTAAGAGGTAAGTATATTGCAAAAGTTGTTATGTTGAAATTAAGGTTCTTGTGTCTTTCCAAGTTGGTATCCACTTGACACTGAGTCTCTTCCCAGACATGTTCAGAAAGCAAGATGATTTAATGTTCTTTTTTGTTGTTTAAAACCAGGATTTTTTAGGATTTATGGTAAAATGCATATTGCATGGCTCACTAAGTAGCAGCAGGGTTCACAGTTTTATTGTTTCAGAGGAACAACACATTTTATGTCTCAGTATTGGGAACTCAGATTTTTAACTCAGTTAAAAGACATTTTTGCTCTTCTGAAAACTTAATATTTATACTAAGATATACTGGTTTGCTTGGAAGGACAGAAGAAAAATGCCTTTATGTTCTGGTATCTGTACCAGATAGATGTAGATATGGTAGCACTGTTAACAGGCACAAACATTGAAGGACAGAACAGAGAGTTGTGGAGTTCAGAGAATGCTTTCCACAAGGTAATAAATTAAAAGCTGTCTCAGAATTCTATGATATGCTTTCATTTGAGAAGACATTTCATACTACCTTTAATAAATGCTGGAATCAGGATAAAAAGAAACCACTTTCCACTTTTCCTGTGTCCTATGCAAAAGTCATAGTAGACCTGTTCTATTCTTTAAAGGCACTAATTTACTGTAATCTAAAATGTACAGAAATATCTATTACATGTCTGTAAACTTTTTTTTACAGCAGACTCAGATACATACCTTGTACTGATAATTGATAATGATTTAAGTGCATTTGTTAACCAGGAGTCTGTGAGAGCTTCAATCTCTGCTCTTAATTGCAACCATGCATCTCTTTTAGCGGGACCCAGGAGACCTTTTATGTAGGAAAAGTGAGAAAAATAGAATTAAATTCTGTATGAGACAGGGTTTATGGTCATTGTTTCTATTTTAAATTCCACTACAATTTAAAAAATATCAAAGAGAAAATCTGCTGTCTTCAACAATCAGGAAATCTTAGGTTTTATTTTTACTTCACTATATCAAGGAATGTCAGCTAGTATTTCAGATAATAATAATAACAACAAGTTGAATTTCATTATATATCAAGCTGCATTTCAAAGTATTCCTTTCAGAAACACGTATTTTTTAAACCAGCTCCTTCCACATACATTATTCTCAAAATATCAGAGGCAGTGACAAGGAGATCCACGCCATAGAGATCACAAATGAAGAAGATACTTTAGAATAAACTGGCCTTTGCAGTACCTGCTTATGTTTAAAACTGCCCTGCTTATGACTCTGCATAAGTATTTCAGCTCAAGTTACACATATGGAAATATATTTGTTTGCTGATGGCTTGCTCTTCATGTCCTGTTGTAGTTGATTCCTTTTACAGCATTTACAGCCTGAAATGGCTGCCCATCTTATGTTCTCATATCTCAGTTACTCTTTAAAAGTTAGTCCTCAAAATCTCTTTTTGGGTATATATTGTCAGACATTTAAAAATACCCAGCCTATTGAATGTTGAGACATGAGTTTGTTGGAACCAAGGTATTTTAAATATAGATCTGGTCATGGAAGAACAGGGAAATAGGTTTCCTGACCTTTAGTATCCCTCTTCTCTTTCACACCCCATATTCTCAACAAGTGATGATGACTATTTTCAAAAATTAGAAGTGAAATAACCTAAAAATATACAGACTAATCTTGCCTTCTGATGCTTTCTAGCAGCTCTTTTGAAATAAACAGATACATATGAGCTAAGAAGATTATTTAAAAGGCTAAGATGTGGAGGACAAATGAAGACACTTGCCCATTAAGGATGGCTTGTATTTCAGATGCTGGATATGTGGGAGACAATAAAAACCTTAATCCAGTATACCACATATCTGCTCTCTTTTTGCAATGTTTTGTTCCTCTCACTGTGTTTCCTTGTGCTGTGCTCTTGGACTTGTTCTCTTATCAGCGTTCAAGGTTTTATGAAATGAAGCCGCTTTAGAATCTTAGATGCATCAGGAGATACAAGAAAATCCAGTAAACCTTTGGTTAACACTGTTTCAAGAATTATTAATATAGAAAAACTCTATTCACAACACCAATGAAGGGCATAGTAGGGCAAGTGAAAGTCAGACCCCTACTACTACCCTTTGGTCCTATTGCTTCATCCTGTGGTAAGGAGAGACTGAACTAAGAGTGAAAATATGTGACTGTAGCAATATTATTGAAGACTTCTAAGTCCTGTCCTCACAGTCTACTGTTGAGGGGGTCAGCTGTTACATTCCCCTCCTCAAAAGAAGGCTGTCTGTCTCTGCAAGTCACACACTCTACAGAACAGATTCTTTCGGATCTCTTGCTTGATTGCCTGCAATCTGCTGAGGCAGACATAAGGAGTCCATTAATTAAACCAGTATTAAAACAGAATTAAAGCAGTAACAGCAAGGTTCTTGTCCCAAATGAGATTCTGACTTACTGGAGACAAAACTGTGTAAGCTACAGAGTCAACAAAAAGGGCTATTGGCATGGCAGTGATAGAATTTTCTTGCATCCACTGGTGAAAAAAGATTAGCATGTACCCAGCAGAAGGTTTAGGCAGCAGTGTTGTTACCAACCAGATCATGAAAATGTAGGATGGAAATGGCCATCCACAACCAATTTGTGCCATGAAACCATGCAATATCTTTCCTAGATGTCTTGGTTTGAAAGACAGGTATTTAACCCCCAACACTAGAACAGCAAATCTGAGGTAGAGTAAGTGGTTCAACAAATTAGTAAGGTAAGACCAGCTGGCTCTGAAGGAGGAAAATGGGCTCTGCGGAAGCTAAATGGAAGCTTGCTTGGTTTTCCCAAGTGCATTTCCCTGCACAACAGCATGTGGCTTTGCCATTACAGTCAGTAGCCTTCAACAGCCACAGTGATTCAGTCACATCACTCTCCATTCCCCCTGTGGCTTCCCAGGCCCTTCCCCAGAGTGGCAGCTCATCACCATGCAGCTTAGACTGATCAGCATTCAAATTTGCTTTTGACAATTAATTGAACTCACCTCCTATGTTGTTCTTGTAAGTATTATACAACTCTTTTACTCTTCTATAACGGAAAGCCAGCTTCCTCATCCAGTCAACCCCTCCTCTTACACCTGTTGGCAGACAAAGGTTTGCACTACTTGCAGCTGCATGGAAGCCATCAGTTGCAAAACTGTAGGTACTGCAAACACCCAAAATACAGTAAAAATAAATACAATGTATTCCTGTAGATGCTCAAATTATTTCATCTTAAAAAAAAAAGAAAAAAAAAGAAAAAAAATCGGAATCTTACCTTAGGTCTTGTCCATTATCATCAGAAGAAACATCATCTATATGAACTTGATCGCATTCCTGTTAGAAAGAAAAAAAAAGCAAACTCAAATGACAAATTTATCTTATAAGAGAGTGCAATCACCGTTCCTGGGATATGGGTTCAGTGGCCGGCACGGTGGGCTGGGCTAATGGTTGGACTAGGCGATATTGGAGGTATTTTCCCAGCCGAATGACTCTGTGCTCCCCCCAGGCTTAGTACAGATGAAGAAATGGCCAGTGCAGGCCTCTGGCTGCACCGGAAGGTGGCAGCCTGTGCACACTCACAGTTTCTTACTGCCATCAACATCTTTAGAACGGTACAACCTTCAACTCCTACACAGTCTAAATCACTAGTTAAAACAGACCTTCAGAAAAGCAACATGCAATTTTGGTGTGATTTGAGGGAGTAAATTTATTTTATTTGTAAAGCCATAAAAATTGCAAGTCTCATTCACAGTCTCTCTAGTATACCAGTACTTGAAAATCACATAAGTCTTATTTTCCCGCTCCTAAAAGCAATTTATGGTGAACCTCAGCAGGCGTAAAACTTACGTTAAGTAGTTTGGACACTTATCAGGTTCTTTTATTAATTTATGTGAGTGCCTTTGGCTGGAAAATTGCATATAATCAGCAGTCCTACAGAACTTGATTATTTCCTGGCTTTGGAAGGGATGGAAGCAACTCGAGGGAACTGAGGTACATTGGAAAAGTGAATTCCCCTCCAAGACGGTTTTATAATTAAACAGCTATCAACTATCCTTATCTGCACAGAGGTTACAGCAAAAGATAAGACACTGTAGTGAAAACAAAAGCAAATATATAAGCCAAGCCATCATGCATCATATAATTGCTTTCTGTAGTTGCTTGAGCTTACATCTTAACCCAAGGACACACCTGAAATTCAGTGTGCATTTAAGCACTTAATTCAAGCTCTCTGTGACATGCAGGGGTATGTCATTCTATGTTTCCAATCTTTGTCTCATAACAGTGGTAAATTGTACAGATAAAGGATAAATCTGAACAGAGGAGTGATTTCCAAATGTGTAAGCCACAAGTTCCTAGAGCACGAATTTAGGGAATTATCATTCCATCCTTCTGCTTTGTTTACTTTGCAATGAACAAAAACTTGAGACTTTTACTCGCATTTACTAAGTTGTTAAAAACAAGGCAATTTTCTATTAAACAAATATATAGAATTTAATTTTCAAATATATGATTTCATTGCATCATACAAGCAATTATTATTTAAAATATTGGGTCAAAGCTAAAAGAATGAATTGCCAAACTCTGCTCATGTGGCTTAATTCATTAAGACAGAATAATAGACCTGTGTTCAAGGAAGAGAAATGAAGCATTCTTCCCCTCACTGGAGAAATAAAATTTTTTAGTTCTGTCAGACATTATCTTGAGCTGTATAACATTTTAGAGAAGCTACTCTTGGATGTAAATAGCAGATGAAGAGAGAAAGTAAAGGGGAAGTGGCAGCTGAAATAAAAGATAAATTTCTTTATCCTTATCAATTATCAACAGTCCGGAAAAAAATGCAACTATGCTTCACCCAGTGTAGGACTGAAACTCAAAAATAAGACAAAAAGTCCTATGGGAGAAATTCTGACTCTATATTTTTGCAATATCTGGGCAGTACATGGCTTCCTAATCACCTTCACAGATTTCCCTGGAACTGGTAAAAGTGTTAAGTTTAAAAGTTTTCCTGTGGATATGAAGGTGTACTAATTAAATGGAGGGCACACAAAAGCCTTGATGGATAAGGAGTGCCTGCTGCTGTTTGGATTTTGTTAAGCCTATCAGCTACATTTTTCCAGCCTTGAAGATTCCAGGTAATTTCATTATTAAGTTAAATAATATAATGTTCTGCTGGTAATTTCATAATTAAGTTAAATATGAGTGGGTGGCAAAGGCTCAGCTGTTTAATGTTTTTTGTCTCACAGTTTGTTCATTGTGATTCTGTGACTGATCCAGGAACAGGATGAGGGGACCATGCAGTTTTCTGATTATTCATCCCCTTGTCCCTGCTACAAGGTTGTTAATATAGGAGTTAATATAGGAGTTATCTATGTTACACAGGAGATCAATCAAACCCAATAGCACTCTCCAGCTTCCTCCTTTTCCCCCTTTCTTTTTCTCCTCTGGATCTATGGTTCATCTCCTCTCTACATGCTGGCAATACACATTTTCTGACCAACAAACAAGCTCATGTGCCCATCACTCCTTGTTTTCTCTTACTTTGTTTTCTTGTTTACTTATCTACTTCAACTAAAACGTTGTAAAATTGTAAAACCTTTTACAAATTCACTTANTCACTCCTTGTTTTCTCTTACTTTTGTTTTCTTGTTTACTTCAACTAAAACGTTTACCTTTTACAAATTCACTAGCATGGTGTGGAAAAAACTTGCCATAAAAAAAGGAAAAGTAGGCAGTTTGGGATAGTTCTCTACTTTTCTCAAAAGAAGTGGGAAACTGGTGGCACAACACTACATCTGAGTTTGCTTTTACATGATGCCAAACAGTTATGGAAAAGAAAGAAAGCAAGCTCTCTGTCAATTTAAATATTAAGGTAAAATATTTTCACATCAGCTACAGTACTGGTTAAGCTCAAGTCACAGTGGCTGTCAGTGCAACACCAAAACTAAGGAGCATAAAAATTCATTTCCTATTAGAGCAAATACAGGAAAGGAATCTAGATATAATACCTAGCTTTTGCTTGAAACAATACTAATTTAAATCACATCTGAGTGCAGTCAATTCTTTGCAGCAGTTTTTAGGGCCTGAAAATTTGAGAGTAAAGAATCAACATATCATCCATAAAACTTATCATCCTGGACTGGACTGGATAATTTCATTACCCAGTAAAAACACTGACTTATCATGCTGAACACAAAACTGTTTTTAATGAGGGGATATTCAGCAATCTGCTTTCTCAAGCTATACAGAAAACCGCTTTTAATATATATGTTTCAGTCTCTGTTAATATCAGTTTTACCTGCCTCCCAAATTCTGAGACTTACCTAAATCCTATTTTTAATTTCTCTTTTCTCTTTCTAATGTGAAAAAAAGGACAAAATCTCCTTTAAAATATGGTAGGATAATGATAAAAATGGAAATATAATTCAATTGGTTTGAAATGAATACTCTTTTTTTTTTTTTCTTCATTGACCTGAGAGTGGAGTGGAATAACAGTGCTGGAAGATTCATGTTTGAATTACTACTTGCAGTTTGCAGAAATAGGTTTTTTGGTGTGCATAATAGGCTTTACTGAGATTTCTAAATTCTGTCTTAAAATGAATACTGAGATATGAAGAAAAACTCAATTTTATTCCTCCCCTGGTTGAAATGAGAAGGCCTTAGTTTGGCTACTATTAAAAATCTGACCCCCATCTCTAAGTGCTGTTTAGGCACATGAAGTTTCTGGAGCACCAGACTCTTATTTTCATGGCAAAACACCAACTGCCCTCCCAAGCTATACTTCTCAAGTTAACTAAAATTTATACCTCGAGAATGCAATAGCTGGAGAACAGCCTGGCCTGAAATAAAACTGCAGCTTGGCTGATTAGAACATGGGTTACTGGGTCAGCAGGGAATGTCTCAGCAGATCGGAATTTCTGCATCAGCAGTCATTGCAGTGGGACAGATTTGCATAGAGGAAGGAAAACTTTATTTTTCTATGTGATAACTTCAATAACTTGGTACTATTCCTAGAACCTGCTATGTTCTAGATGTTTGTAACTCAGAAAGACAGCGGAAAAAAGAAAGTTTAGAGGATGGAGTGACCGGAGTAAATACTACAGGAATACTGGTTCAGTTGTACTTTACAGTCATCATCTCCAGAGCCACGAGGTTTACTGTGGGCTGAAGATGAAAGCAAGACAGAAGGTGGGACCTGAGGGCTCACCATCAAAAAAGTGACACGATGAATGGATAAGCAATCTATCTGCCTGGAGAATAAAGGCCTATCTCACTTCCTCTAGTGAGAACTGAAGGATTTGTGTCCTGATGGCCATGATATCAGCAGCTCAGCTCAGCACTCATTTCTGCTCCCCAGGGGAGGACAGACAGAGAAAGACAGAGAAAGAGAGATGGGGAGAGAAGGGGAGATGAGGGAGAGACCCCAAGTCAGACTCTGGGAATTCTCAGAAGTCATTATACATTCATCATGCAGATGCACTGTAATACTCAGTAATGGCACCTGCTCTGCAAACAGATTTAAACAGATGAGTTTATTCATCAGCATATTAAAGGATGCCTCTACATACTCAGGCACTTTATCCTGTTTTCTAAGATAGAAAATTGCTGATCTTCTCACACATACCAAAATGTAAGCACACAATTCATTTCAGCATGTGAACTTTGGAATTTTGGCAATTTTGTAAGAGAGTTGGTTTTGAGACCAACATGAATTCTGGGCCACAAAATACTATATTTCTTGTAGAGATTGTGATTATTAAATACATATATAAATTGCTTTTGATCAAATCAAACTGATAAACTTACGAGACTCTCTAAGACAGCTCCCAAGTAGTATTTTTTGATTTATCTAAAACTGGGAACTATTCAGGCTGAGGTGGCATATGAGTTTTCAGACAGGGTATTAAAACCATCCTATGAAGATTAGCTAAAATATAGTGATCCACCTATGACAGCTGAACTTGTGATCTACAGGCAAAATAAATAATGACAAAAAGGAATGATGTTTCAATGGCCATAAGCAAGAATAAAGAGGTATGGAAAGAGGGCAAAGTTCCATTTTGCTGAACTCTTCCACCTGAACTCAGCACAACACTGAAGAACAGATTCTATGGAATGGCTTAAATTTCATTCACGCCACATAAAATCTGACCTTGCAGGGGCAAAGGTCTGCTAAAAAGAAATTTAAGAAATTCTTTGAAAAATTTATTTGGAATATCTCCCTACTACAGGTACCAGAAGGAGATGTTGATTGAATGTACTTGCATTGTCAAGAGATGCTTCACTAGGACTGCAATAAAGCACACACTGGGAAAGGCATGTCCAGGGCTTTACTTTCTTAGGTTTCTGTTGCTGCAGGGAGGAAGTACAGTTCAGGTGTGGGGTGAAGTAGATTCCAGTTTCTTGACTTAAAAACAGCAGAGAATAAATGAGGTCTGCAAGGGATGACTAAGACAACTGCAGACTGGTACCTTCTGCTTTGTTTACTGCCTACTTGATGAAAGAACAAAAGACAAAAGCAACATCCCAGTGGATGGAAAAAATTCACTTATCTTTATTTTGTCTATTCACTCACCAGAGATCTTTCTCTGGGATTCTAAACAAAACCTCAAGTCTTCCAGCTCCCATTCATGGCAAGTATCTATCCATGGAGGGAAGTCCTGGATCTACTCTGAGTAAGAAAACAACAGTTTTAGACCAGCAGAAGGTCTTAAAAACCCCTAGGTTAATTTGAAAACTGTTTTTCACCCTATGTCTTGACACACATGGTTGTAGGCTGTCACTGTCCATGCTAACAGATCTGGACTCTAAGAGTGAAATAGAAGGCCTGTGAAGCCCAGCTGACCAGGCTGCTTCCCAGACCACTGTCTGTCCCTGTGAGAGTCCATCCATGTGCTTCTGACAGGTGAGCTGCCCACAGAGGGCACTTCCTAGGAAGAAGTCTCTCCCTTTTCTGACCAATTGCCAAATTATATTCCCTGGGTGCATTGTGACAATACATTGGTTGCCTGATTACCTTGGGAAGAGACAGCACTGATCAGAACATCTATCCCAGTCCCAGCTCTCTGATGCTTCATTATTTGAGGTTAATGAAGAATACTTTACATTTGAACAAGTAACAGGGGCCTGTAGCCAAAAGGCTGCTCAGGTATGTCCAGAGAACAGTCTCTTCTGGTCAGATGAGGGCACCCACTGAAAGCAAATGAATATAGAGAACTTCAAGAGAAGAATGTGAGGTGTGTATGTTACCATCCTGGAGATGACAGCAGACAGCTGTACATAGATGGAAACCAAAAAAAGATGCTACAGGACAAAGAAAGGAATGGGTAGTTTGCAGCCTCTCCCTCTCACTTAGTTTCACAGAAGGACTCTGGTGCCACCAGAGGTCAGTGCCACCTGGCTAACCTCTCTGATTAGAGTAGGACAAACCCAAAGACTACACAGGCAGAAATGTCACACACAATAAACAGTAATGCACAACAAAGCCACTAAGTTAAATCAGAAATACCCGTGCTAGCATTCCTTTGACTCTTACCTCTAAATCATTAAAAAATAAATGTGTATCAGCAAGATTAAAAATCATTTCTTCCATTCGCAGTCCAAGGGTCACTGCCATGGGTGGATCCTTACAAAACAAAAAATAAGGTTAGTTAATTACATACCTCTAAGTTATATTAGAAGTACTTTAAAATTGATGTATATAAAGTGTTTTGAAAAATTAACACTGTAAGAAATTTTCCTGAAATCCTTTCAGTATTAAGCTATTTTAATATAATTCTATAAGAAGACACTGCTGGACCTCTGTTTGTGAGAAAATTCAGAGAGCTGTGGATGTTGAAAAATCAAATTTTTTAAAGCTGAGCAATTTGAAACCTGGCTGAACTGACAGGAAAAAGCCTGGAGGCCATAAACATATACATAAATATAAACATAAACAAGTATAAAGAAGACTGGAAATAGGAACAGCACTTTTCGTAAAAGATGCATGTAGGAACATACATTCCTGTGGAAAGCATTTATAAGTTTGTTTGCTACAGATCATCCCTTCATTGCTGATGAAACACAGGAATCCTGTCCCTGGATAAGACTCATTCAAAATGTTGCCTGTTTGTAGGTTGTCTTCCACGCTATCAAATTGCTCTGCCTCAGCAAGGCACCACAAATCTACCGATCTGCAATAACACCGTCTGAGAGCATTAAGCGTACAGCGAAGGCAAGATAATTCACCTAACTTCTCTAGGTTTACTAGGAAAGAGGTAAAGCAGATTTGTGTTGCCTTACATTTGGTTTAGAGTAATGGTCCCTGATGCTTTGCTGACACTAGGAATTAATTTGATTATTGCCTTAATCATCTGCCTGAGCTTGTGGGTTCCATTACCTTTTTTATGCTTAACACACTGCAGTGGACTTTTAAAACACATGTGATCCTCTTCTCATCAAAATACAAAAAATACATATTTCATCATTTAAACTCTGATTGCCATGAGCAAGTTTTCAGAAATCCCTTCTGAAATACCCTGAGGTTTAATGTCTCAATGTTTACCAGCATGTAGCAACAAGATCTCACAAAACCTCAAATCATCGCTTGTTAGCATTAAGACAAAAGCCTTCCCAACCAGGATCAGACACTCACTATTCCAGGGCTTTGCAATGACAGAATTAAAGATGGCTTCTGCATTCAAGCACTTAATAGCTAATGGTAAAATCTGAAACACTGACATACTTTGACTCTTGCTCATGAAAAAATCATACTTGAAGGGGAGAATAGTGTTCAAGAAGTTGTAACGATCTAAAGTTAGATCCAGTTCTCTGGCAGTGAAAGGAAATACTTATGTTGACCCTCGAACTGGTCTAGACTACATTTCAGAAGCAAAAAACAAATGCAGTTCCCAGGAACAGCATTTTTATCCATTCTGTCTTCTGTAGTTATGTTCACTGGATTTGAAAGTCACATGGCTGAAGGCAGCACCAAGTGCAAAGGTCAGATTTCCAAGAGGATGATTAAGGAACACCATTAACAGATTAGCAAAACTCATGTTAGGCACTGAGAACACAAATCACCACAATACCTTGGACTCACAAGATTCCTCATCAAGCTGTAATGCTTTTATCAAAATGTCATCACGTACAAACGTGTTTGTGTCTGTCATTTGCATTTCTTCTCTGTGCATTCATTGTAAACTATAAATCTTTTCTCCCTAGATACAATATAACAGAGAGTATTTGCAGTACTCTTTTTTACCTTAATCCTATGAATAGGAAGGCATGTGCATAATTTTATGCACAGGCGGTAACTCATTATTATTTATATAAGCTATTCACTGGGGTGCTTCCAAAACTACTATCTCAGACTTTTAATTCTTAGCCTGTTTTTTACCCCTTCCTGGGTAGAAACAGTCTTGAATGCAGAAATTACCTATAATGTTTTCCATTAAATGTCAATTTGTTTTTACAGAAACTACCAAGTATGTATGACAATTTCCTGTTTTGACAAAGGCATGAGGAGAGTATTGCTTATTGCCAGGTATGGTACGTAAAATAAAATGAAGCAAAGCATAAAATCACTATGGGATCTCCCTGTAACAACTTCTGCTAGGGAGAATTGCTGGAATTGAATTCTCAAAACATGAACAAATCTTCCCTTAATAAAGTGGCCAAAACTTTGCACTGCAACTGTTTAGCAAGAATTAAATATCAAGTTCCATATAGATCTTGCCATGTTAAGCTCTTTCCTTCACATACAAAAACAGACAAGAAAGCAGATTTGTAAGTCTTGTGTTATTATAGTGTTTGCACAATATGGAGGAACATGACAATCATCATTTTACTGTTTTTCAGCCTGGAGCAGAAATTACACTGATTCAAGTTGCACAAAGGACTGAGTGTTGAAAAGAAAGCAAGAAACTTCCAGTTGATACAGATCTTAGCACAGCAAATTGAAAAACTTAGTAAGAGGCAGAGTGAACTTCTGGCAAAATTGTATTTTATGCTACTCTGCAAAAGCACACACAATAGAGGAAGAAATGATTAAAAAAGAATCTGGAAGTTTTCCCCAGATAATTCACAGAACAAAGAACAACTCTTTGGCCCGCAGAGGTATGATGTTAGCCAGATATCATTAGTGTGCAGAGGAATCAAGACCAGCTACAACACTTTTGTACACCTAAATACAAATTACTTTAGTTATGTTAGGATGAAGGCACTAAACTGGAGCCAGACTGTCTGTCTGTGGACTCCTGTACTAGACTGGTCCATTCACTGGAATGCCTTCTGGGAGACTAGATAAAAGTATCCTGGGAGAACTAATACTTAAATATTTTGATCAAGAGGAGAGTAACTGGAATAAAGCCCCCAAATCTCAGTGTCCAATAGTGGAAGAAATCTATTTAATACTGTCTTGGAATGTCAGGTTTCATCATATGTTCAAAATAATTTCATTTCTTGGGAAAAAAAATAAAACCCTGCAAACACCAGAGTGACTTTAATAAAATCTTGGGAAACAAAGAGATAAATAGACTGTCAGATAGATTAACTGTGAAAGGAAGTTGCATGCATGAAGTCTTAAAAATAAACAAGAAAACAAGCAAAATTTTAAGAAGTGATTTTCAATGGGTGGCTGTCCTGAACAGACTCAAAACAAAACTGACCTCAGGAAAAAGTGGAAATACTCAAGTTAAGTACCAATATTTTAGCTTAAAGAGACTTCTCTATATTATGGAGGAATCTCAGATTTAAGCTCAGCCCTCACTCTCTCTTAGGGGACACTTGTCCCAGGAGAAATTCATATGGGTGGCAAGGGAGGAAAAGAACACATCTCTTA
Organism: Hylia prasina; assembly: GCA_013397195.1. NCBI lineage: Eukaryota > Metazoa > Chordata > Aves > Passeriformes > Sylviidae > Hylia > Hylia prasina. The sequence goes on along the minus strand of VYXD01003061.1, from coordinate 320,076 downwards.
ATAGTTGTAGCTGGTGGCCGATGAAGGAAAACTCACGTACTCCATAGGGAGTTTCTGTTCCACGCTCTCTAGAAGGCAGTAGGAAAATCAATTCAGAGGTCTCAGACAAGGAGGGAGTGAATGGAGAGGACAACTGGAGGTGATGAGAGATACACTATTAATACAGGTGGACAAGAGAATATTTATGAGTGAATTTGGGAATATCGTTATGGGTGTTAATGGTGACAAAGTTTTCCTGTTTAATGACAAGACAAGCAGACAGTGAGCGGTAAAAAGCTTCTGAGCCCTTCCCAGAGAAGTGTACAAAGTAAATGAGGCTTCCCTGACAACTTTCTGTAATTTCCAATGTTATAAAAAATGGCAAAATATGATCATCAAATGCGGATTTGTTTTGATTTTTGCATTTGGAAATCATATTCTCTGTCTTCTAAGCTCACAAAAGAATTTTATTCTTTTTTTAAACAGTTGCATTTTGAGTCACAGCATTTATCTGGGAATCCTTGCCCTCTGGATTGACCTGGGAGAAATGAATGAAATATAAGCACTTGGAACTAGACAAAAGTCCAGCCTAATCATCCTTCAACCAGCAAGAATAACTGGAATGCAATGAAACAAAGAATACACACTGTTCACAGGGACTAAGAATGTACCTCATAAACTTTTAAGAGATGATGACATCTCCTAACACATGTCCTGTCACATCAACAAATGCTCACTTTAAGAACTCAGCACTGTAGAAAAGCCTATCTGTCAACTGGTGCTCAGCTGCAAAAACCATCATCATCCACACAAGTCATAATGTAACAGCTCCAATGCCAACGTTCAAAATTTGCTACTGCAGTTAATAATTAAAAATAGAAGTGTACTGGTTTCATGAAGTACAATGCAGATGAGCAAATAAGCTGAAAAGAGAGAGGTGATCTTACTGCTGAAAGGCACCACAGCTTCTCTGAAACCTAACACAGGTGTACTGTAGTTTTTATTCTCTGTGTTGGCCCAGTAGAATAACATACCAAAAACCACAGAGAAACAGCCACAGGTAGAAAACAGCAAGGTGTGGAATATTCTTCTGGGAGAGCTTTATATTTTAAATGTAGAAATGATACACTGGTCAGGTTTAAAGCTATACTCTACTGGCACCCAGATAAGCAGCAGCAACTTGCCCCATTTTTAAATGAGATATTTACAGCTGCAACCTTCAGCAAATCACTAATTCTGTTTTAACATGGTTATTATAAAATTTTGACATCAAATAATCATCCTAGAAAATTTTGATAACAAATGATTATCATACCATGCAAAGCACTGAGCAAGTATATACCAAGCAGAGTGTCCATTCCCAGCTTCATAAATCCTTAGGCATAAGTCAGAAATCTGCTGTTCTCTTGACAAATGCACAACCTGAAACTTGCCTACTACATCCAGGCCTTCCAAATAATCTCTGCCAATGAAAGCCCTCTTTGCCTACGATGCTGCTTTGACTTCCTTTTTCTCTTATACTCCAACCACTTGTTAAACTTCGTAAACCTTTTGAAAGTGTTTCTTTCCAGATACATCTGCAGCTCTCAAGTGCTCCAAAGGGACATGTGGGTCCCTTTGCCAGGCCATAATATGCTGCACCTCCTCTCACTGAATGCCTGCACAGCCTGAACTGCAGCAGAACAGAGAGATTAAAAGACTAATTTCTGCTTTGTTTTCATTTTATTTTTTTTTTTAACGTGGTAGTCAAAGAAACAGGAAAAAGGTGGTGAAAGCAAGGAATGAAAGTTTTCATGTTAATGAGTACATGGGAAAGAAGTGAAGGTGAATATCCTTGCCTGTTTGTATATTTCCACTAGCTCTAAACTCAGCATCACACTCCTTCTCAGGATGAAGTGAGAACACTTGGTATAAGAAATTGCCTTCCCTTAAAGCAATTTTTGCTTTAAAGACACAATATTCTCATGTGGAAAGTTAAAAATGGGAGAAGGAGAAAATTCTGATTGTCCTGCAAGGTTTTTGTTGATGTGGTTTCTTTTTTTTGTGAGTACCTTGATTACATTATACAAAATGGGTTCATGAAACATATGTGGAAGAACATGGTATTCACAGCTGAGCATCTGTGTGACATTAGATGCCTTTACTTTTTCAAATTAGACAGCAAATCACCACAGTTAAATAATTTCCTATCGCCATTATTCTACACTACCCAGTTTCTTTTTTCATTGTTAGGCAACAATTTTACACCACGTTTCCAAGACAAATAGCTCTCTCAATAATTTTGATAGACCTATGTGCTAACAAGGCTTCTGACAACCTCACAATTCTTGGAGCATTTACTCTCATAGCAACCCAATTCTCATAACAATACAGTCTTCACTCTGGATTAAGACCTTGTATACAGATGGAAATCATATGCAGAAAAGATAAGGACCATATGCGCTAAACCTGTCATGTACCGGAGACTGAGTGAAGTCTATCTGTGGGATCTTTCACTTCTCCCATTTCTAACTTCTTGGGCACTTAGGCTGAGACACATCCCACCTTAAATTTAGGTGGCACTACAATGACATGCAAAAGCTGAAGCCTACCCATTATAAGCTTTTCCTGTATTCCCTTTCCTACTGCTTGAGCTTCTCTGCGGTCAACAATATTTATATTTGACTTTCACTGGTAATAACTCATCACACAAGTTCTATGTAAATCTGGCAATAACTGCAGGAAGGAAGAAGCCTACTACTTTTATTTTACAGGGTCTGGGAATGAATAACTTCCCCTACTTGTGCGGATGTCACCTATCAGTACCAAAAAAAAAA
>VYXD01003061.1:269532-317248 GCA_013397195.1 Hylia prasina | reverse complement strand
AAGAAAAAAAGAGGATTTTACTTAAGAATTCTGCAATTGTTTTGCTTCGTTGTCATCCATGACATTTGTTTACTGATGTTAATCTCAGCAGTACAACTACATTAATTTCACTAACCCTTGAGACACTTCTGGTTTATATAAGACTTTATCTGTTGTCAGTACTACTGTCTGTTAATATGCCATTACTAATATACCAAGAGAAATTACATTCCTGTTGCTGCTTCCAAGACAGTCTTTAGAGTTATCCACAGATGTTTTGTGAGCTACAAAATGTGCTCTGATTTTTAAAACTATGTGCTGCAGTTCATTTAGGAAACATCCAAAAGGCACAATCAAAAAAGAATGAAAGGAATAACTTTATCACTGTGACAATTCAGCAAGTCCTGTGGTAGTCTGTGGGCTACTCTCAAAGTGATAAAAAAGTTCATGTTCAGCTAGGTTTCTCTCTTATTTTGATAACTATTAGTTGGAAATGGTTCTGACAAAGTCACTGGTGTTAAAATGTCTGAAAAACAGCAGAAGAAGAGTTTTTGACAGAGTATTGGCAAGTGCACAGATCTGGCAGGGTGAAGCTGCAAAGCAAGGAAGGCTGTTTTCACAAGACTCGAGTATCAATCCTTATCTTAGCATTCCAGAACTTCAGATTTTGCACTTGGCCCGTGACTTTTCCTGTTAACTTTGTTTTTTAATAACCGCAAAAGGTTGATTGCATGGAAGACTGGCCCATCTCTGGTTATAATCCACAGGTTCTGGTTCAGGACATTTCTAACTCACTGGTAGGGGAGGGGATTGTGAAAAGCATTTCTCTAATGTACTGTTTCTCACATCCTTTTCTCAAGTATCTGATTCTGGCTGGAATAAAGATGCTGAAAACATGCTAAACAAGCCCCTTATCTGAGACAATATGGACATGGTTATGTTCTTAGAAAGAAATACCTTTGCATTAATTTTACATGAATAGCACAGCACACAGAAAATTAAATATGTACATACTGACATTCCCTTTATCCATTTTCCTCCTTCCACATATTTGGTTTTTTTTGTTTTATCCATGCATTTAGCTCTACCTCTCTCATTAGTCTGCTCCTGTTGCTACACACCAGACCCTTCCCACCTTGTCCAAGCAGCCATTCCCTGGACTGTCAGCACCAGCCCCAGAGCTCCTGCTTCTGCAGTCTGTCACTGCCTTTCTTTGCCTCCCTCACCCTTCTTCCTGCTCTCCCACTCACTTCTCTGTGACCTGAACTCCTTTTGGACTCATTGGAGGAGAGAGGATGCTGGAAACTACTTGGGAGAAGGTTTCACTCCCTGACATTACTCACCCCAGAGCCAGCCAAGGCTGGCTGAACCAAAAATTCAGTGAAAAAGGTGGGGAGTCAAAGAACATCTGCAGCTGCCATTGAAACAAGTCAGGCTCTTACTCATCCTATTCATAAATTTCCTGGTAAATTCACCCACCAGCCCAGTTTCTTCTTTCTGCCTCTACTCTTCCAGATACTGTCAGTTATTTCCATTTGTGCACTTCATCTATTATCTCCTTGCAATGTCTCTTCCAATGCATGTCAGGAAACTCATTCTTGTTCCTTCATAAATTCTCCTCTCATTTGCAGCATCTGCTTCAGTCCTGCCTCATGTGCTGTACTTAGGGTCTGTGTCTCATTTCTCTCCTTGACTTCCTCACATTAACCCCCTGAAAATGGGGTTTAATGTACACTTTAACTTCAACCATAGGAGCCATAAAGAACACAGAGGTGAAAAAACACATACACAGTCAGGCCAGATAGCTGCAGTGAATTGATACAAAATTCACAGCTCACATACCTTGCCATACTTCTGTGCATACGATCCTGTAAGCAGCGAATGAAAAACTATGATTGTTTCATCCAAATCCCAAACAAACACACGCTGAAAACAGAATTGAGGAAAGTGTTATTGAACAAATAACATCACAGGCCCACCACCACACCCACCCAAGGAGGCTAAAAGTCAACTGTGTATTGAAAGTTTAACCCAAGTACTTACTAACTGAGCAGGTTTTCTCTGAAAATTGGCAATAACAGCGTATCATGCATGGTAAAGAGTCAAAAGGCAGTAACTTTTTAACTCTTCAATTATTTTTTATTTATTCTCTAAAAAGCTTTTCACAAAAGCTCTGTAATACAGATTTCAAAAATGTAATGGGGTGTCAAACATAATTGCTAAGGATAAGCAGTACTTTCAGATACTTCTCTGCAAGTCTTACTGATTCAAGATTATTTTTATTTCTACTGCATAATTAATATCTTGGGTAAAAGTGCTATATGCCACTGCCATATAGAATTTAAATAATACTGTAGGATAAAACAGATTATTTACACCCAGTTTCATTCATTCAATTTCATTCATTTTGATTTTAACTGATAAAAATAATAAATAAAAAAACTTAACCAACCAAAAGAAACCCTGAATTGTAAGAACTTAGTTTCTTCACTGGAAAAATTAAATCCTTTGAAAAGCAAAAATAAATACGTGTAATTAAGCTGAGCAATATATTTGAGATTTCCTATTCAAATACTACAATCTACTTACCTTTCTGCCTAATTTTGTCATGCAGAACAGTAAAGTCTCATTGTACATGTAGATTTAAACAGCTACTACTCTGTTACATTCAGTTAGTGAGACTGAGTCCATGATGTCTTCTAAAATGCTTTAAGCTATTTTCACAGCTGCAGTATTCAGAATTTACACTTCATCAGGAGAAACCTCCACATTAACATTCATCAATTACCACAGACATACCTCCAAGTCACTGTCTGGAGGGGGTGATGGATTATTCTTCCGCCCTCTACCACGAGACTTTGACCCAGAACTCCTACATGTTCTCTCATCAAGATCTTTGATTGGCGTGGAGGGACTCTGTACTGTGTCAAACTCCCCTGTAGAGTCAACCATTCATGTCAAAATTAGTGCTGGATTTTTAAATAATTAGCTTTTTTTCCTCTAAGTTCAACGTCTGTATGCAAACCCAATGACAAAAGATATGGAAAAATGTTGCATAAAAAGAATGATAATGTGGCTTGTCTTATGTAGACAGGATCAGCAGATGCCACAGACATTTTTGACTTTACCAATTAAACACTGTGAACCTTAGCAGAATAAGACCAAAATTAAAATGACACATATACATGTGCATATACACAAATACACACAAGCCCAGGCAAAAAGCAATATATTCAAGAAAGGTGTATTTTAGAAGTCATACTAATGGTTTCTCAAAACATGAAATGCTTTTTAATTAAAGTAGTTAATTTCCCAAGTTTTCAGTTCAGCTAGACTTGTTTCCAAGTCCTGCTTTGCTTTTACCAGAACACACTTTGGCACTGATCCATGATCCAGAAAAGCCAGGCAGTTTCCAGCTTCATGTCCTCCTCACATGTCACCTGCTCTTTAGTAAAGTTCACTTTTTTCTTCACCATACCTCAGCCCATAAATTGTCAGAGAGAAGTCATAATATTAAATGCAATATTCCAGTTACTACCTGAAAGAGGATGAAGTTGTACTTGATGTGTTCTGATCATCTTTAAGTATGAGGCATTGTGGGCTGTCACAGAGATGTGTTGGAAGGACCTTTGATCTGGTATGGCACAGCTGGTCTTAACCACACTCAAGCCCATCCCTGAGTTCCCCATTTAATGAAGCTTAGCATCTTCAGCTTTCAAAACCTCTAGTAATAAATGCACTTGACTAGGTTTCTGACTGCTAAATGACAAACAAACCCCCTCCTTCATCATTTATCCTATTAATAATTACTTGATTTTTCTCCACTAAAGGAGGAAAGGATACAGCTTTGATCTGACATCTAATACAGATTTTGATTCAAGAGTCCTTGAGCTGCCTGTAATTGAGCATTTCTGGGCCACAGGTAGTATTTGTTAAAAGTGCTCACGATGGCAAATATGAAGAATAAATTAACACTTGGTACAAACATTTCCCAAAAATCATCTATGATGCATCTGATTTCGAGTTGGAACCTGATTTTTTTTTTTTTTTTAACTAAAGAGAATCTCCAAGTGTTCCGCAGATGAAGGAGACTGATTTTTCTGCTGTGTGCTGAACTTGCAAGATCACATCTGGAAAAATGCACAGTTTTGGGTCCCCAAGTAGAATAGAGATATTGTCAAACTGCAGTTTGTTCAGGTGAGGGTCACCACAACAGTTAAGGGGGCTGACCACGTAGTAAAAGAGGCTAAGTGACTTTTCATAGAGGTATGCAGAGAAAGGACAGGACACACAGGCAGAAATCCCTACAGAATGGGGAGAGACACAGTTCTTGTTGACTAATCATTTCTATTCCCAGCATGGTGTTGATGTCAGCAAGGTCACAGCAGGCAGTGAAGCAATCAATAAGGATCACATTATCTTGGCTCTTTCCCCATAAGAACAGCAAAATCTGCTGGGGTAATTACAAATGTACAAGGAGCATCCAAATCAGAATCCTTGTGCAGCAAAAACCTACAGTGGCTTTAAAGTAAGTTCTGAGTGTGCAAGAGCTCTGTGCAAAAATAATTTCCTAGACTTTTATGATAGAATGGAAAAATTGTCCCAAACCAAACCCCTGGGAAAAAAAGGGCAAAAACTAAGGGAAAGTGAAGATGAATGTTTACATTCTTCCCATAAAAGTCTTCTTATTTATAACACTTCAACACATTGCAACAAAATCAAGACTCATTTCCACAGTAATGTATTAAAACATCTGTTCTCAATGACTGTGTTTATTCTAATCTACCAAAAATAAAATATTAAAAAAATCTCCCTGTTCTAAATCTTCTCTGAAATTACCCAACTGAAGTAACTCCAATTTTCATTTAGCATTAGGCATTACCAGTTGCTCTAGGCTTCTGCTTGGGTCAACGCTGTACATGATTGCATAATTATCTATTAATCAGTACTGTAACTAATCGCTGTTCCTTGTAAAGTCTAGATATTTAAAGCCAACTTTATTTCATTATACTAATCTCTAAATCAGAATGAGCAGCTGTCTCTTACTTGAGTGCAAGGTATGCATCTATTTTGGAACTGCAGCAGTGGTGCTTGTTTTTTTAAACAACTGTAGGCTTAATTGCTTCATTTGCCTTTTACCAACAGCAGCCTAAAGGAGAAACTGCACTTTTCTTATCCTCTGTTTGCTTTAGAAATGAGATCAATGCTGACAAAATGAAAACTTATTAAAAATTCAGCCCTGTAACATAAAAGAATGTGAGAAATTCTAGTACCAAAGAGTATTGAAAACATTACCATCATGAAGAGCTCCTGCTGCAGCTCATAATAGACAGAAATTTTTATTACAATGTTTGAAATTCTTTAGCTTTTTCAATATTCAACACATGCCTAATAAATATACCTCATAGCCTCTTCCCACTGGGACTGTGAGCAGTGCCAGTGATCCAAGAAAACAGGAGGAAAATGTTAACACCAGAATATGGAATGACCTCTTTATCACAGATGTTCTTACACATACTCATACACTTGAATATGAAGCTTTTCATGATTTTCATGCTGTGGAGACCTTGCAGCAGCTTCAGTTAGAGGACAGGGAATTAGAGCACCAAGTTACAAAGGGAATTATGGCACCATATTACAAATGGAGATGGTCTTTCATATCCAGAACAGTTTCCCACCTCGTGTTTGATGATGTGAACATCCCCTCCTCCTTGTTAAAACACAGTTCTACAACTGAAGAAGGAAAAAAAGAGTTTGTGCAGTCTGAACACAACTGAGAAGCTGCAAAGGGTGACTTCATTGTGGGTACCAAATTAAGTTTTGCTGCATCCCAGTATGGAGTCGGAGCTAATATGCTGCAGTGTTTTGCCTCCCCTATCCCTGCATATATGATAGCAAGGTGCCTTCACATGAAGCTTTTATCTTGGCCTATATTCTCTGCTAGAGTTTTATCTGCCCCAGGTTAAATGTACTCATGTATTCATCAAATATTCTCCAGTGTACTTATCTCCTGATACCTCACCTCCCAGTCTGTCTGAGTTATCCCTGTTTGAGATGCAGTGCCCTAGGAGACACCTATTTATCTGAAAAATACTCTGTGGTAATGAGTGCCTTTTGAAAAATCTTAATACAAGGAAGGCTCTATGCAAGCTTGGAAGAGAAGTGGTTTAAGGAGCTGAGCATTACACAGATGTGGAATGGATGATACTGTCCTTATGGATTGACTTTTGTTACATATCCTTACCAGACAGAGCAGCCAGAACACAGCTTCAGCATTACAAGCCTGGGGTTTTTTTCTGGCTTATAGTGTGTTATTGCTTGTCATGAAGAGCAAAAAGAGTAAAGTCTATTTCAATTTTCATCTAATTTTCTTTACACAGTCAATAAATAAAATTGTAGCTGGTATTAACTCTTGATCTAATGGGGCTTTATTATGAAAATGATATGCAGATACTACTAGAGGCTTTGATTAGATATTTGAATTGACAGCCAGTAGAGATGCCGGAAGAATGAAGAGTCTTGCTGTGTTTAATCTTAGGTTTTTGTTGAAGGAAGTCTTAAGGACTTGTTTGACAGCAAGAGAACACAGTGAGTGCTGAAGAAGTACAGTATGATCTATGACATCTGAAAATATCTGCAAGACACTGTCCCTCACCAGTGGAAATTTATTTTTACTGTGACACAGAAGGGCACAGGCATGTCATGCATTCACACAGTGGGTGTTTCACTCTCAGCATGAGGGTCGCATGATCACTGCAACACTTCACAGAAATAAGGAGCAGATGGGGGAGGATTTCTTAAACTCAGATGCACAACCTACTTAACAAGAGAGTAAGTTCGTATGCATAAACAACCTGCAACCGAGAAAAATCTTCACTGTTTCACAGATGTGAAACCTTCAATACTTTTTCAACATGTTCAAACTGTTTAAGATTTCTTTTTTTTTGCCAATTCTATTCAATACTAATGGTACTTGTAATAATACATTATACATTTACACCATTTCTAGGAAACAGATACCTAGGGGAAAAACAACATGGGAAACTGATTTTCTCAAATAAGAATATGAAGGAATAACAAAGCAGCAAGTAAAACAACACAGGACATACACAGTTTTCATGACATGTAACTTGTGAGTACACTTCATACTCTTTTAAAAATTCTTTACATATGTTTTGTGTCTCTTATAGATATCCTCCACCTGTTGAAATTTCACTTGATTTCACATTACCTTTAGGTCCTTCCTAGATTTGCATTCTGAGACTACTGAATCACATTACATTTTTCACCAAAAATCAAGGGAATATGTATCTCCCCATTGCCATTCCATACAATATCCATATCCATTCCATATCATACCATACCCCACCCTAAACATGCACCCACAAACACATGCACTGTTACACTTTAAAAATCAGCCTGAGGAAAACATCTGGGTAGGAAAAACTTCAACTACTTCAGTTAAAAGTTCCAGTACTTTTAACAAATTTAAGCCATTTATATTATGTGTAAGTCCTTACTTATACTTTTCTACACAGTGTTACCTTTCCTTTGTACAAATTCATTACAATAATAGATTAGTCTTTCTATTGTATGTTTCAATAAGAGGGTGCAGTTGTTAGCAAGACTTATGCTAAGGTGATGTGACCAAAGCATAAATTCCTCCCCTATTCAGAGCCTAATCCAAAAGCCAGTTTGTTAACCTTTTTAGAAATGATCACAGTCTGTGGACACGGCAGACACTGCCCACACTGGCTGAGTGAAGCTGGTATCCCTGAAAGAGACTGTTCTAAGAGTGCTGAAGAAAAATTAAGAACTGCCACTACCCTGCAGTGATGTCCAGGAACACAAGTAGCAGCCAAATGCGCTGTGGTGGCTGTGCACAAGAGGGCAGGGCTGGGCAGGCAAAGGAAGCCTCCCCATGTCTCCTGATAATGCTCTTCTTGCAAACTCAACTACTTCAATACAATTTTTTTTAATGGTGCTAATAACTAATTTCTCTATTCTTGGTTACTTAAATTAGTGAATTAGCAAGCATGGCTTGTACACATTTGAATAAAGCTCATGTGCTCTTGCCAGCATGGCTGGGGCATAATTAAATGAAAAATGGTATCTTGTTTTAAATTCTTTACAGCAATACTCCAGAATGTGTAGGTGGAAACAGCACTGTTCCACTGCCAGTGATAATGTCAACCATCTCAGTCTGCTAATTTTGTTTTAATTAGCAAAAAAACTGGACAGGTTTCCTAACTAAACAGTAAAAAAGTTTATTTTGGGTGGTTTACATGACAAAGTTTTCTGACAGGCACAAACGTAAAATATCAATATCCATGCAAGCTGAATATGGAAACTTTGTCTTTATACAAACAGCAAATAAAATACAAAATTTTTTTTCACCTGAATGTAGATCTGTACCTGGTTGACTAGTCAAGCCAGGGAGAGAGTCCTGTAATTGGTAGGTTGATGATGATGAAGTGCCATCAGCCGTGTTGTTTGAGGTCATATATGCACCATATGTTGATGCTGAGTAATACTGTGCATACTGATTTTGGCCAAAAGCTGTGTATGACGGATAATCCTGAAACAGCAGATGCAGCACAGCACTCAATTAAGTACAGTAATGACAGAATTTTTTCCCATTAAATATTTCTGTAAGTACAATCAATATGACTTTTGTGAGTGTTTTGAATGCTTGGTTTAGCTTTTTTAAAAAACATAAGAATATTTAGTGGGTTTTAATTTAAAGATATTTACTAAAAGACTACAGGGACACTGCTGAAATATGTAAGTGCTAAAATACGAAACTAGGCTTCCAGTCAGATTTTGATCATTTTCCACAGAAAACAGCATTGAACCACAGTGAGTCTCATTCAACATAACATATCTAAATTAAAATAACATGCTATCTCATATAAGTCTTTTTGTAGCTGGCAAATAAAATTGGTAATATTCATACCTGTTGTGAACTACTGAAGTTTGTAGAATTTGAAACAGAATTGTTTGAATAAATAGTGGACGATGGTGTGAAACTAGAACCTAAAATTAAGAAATACAATTAACTGTGAGAACTTGCTTGTGAATAAAATAAAATTCTAATTAGAATATTCTGTGTTAAGATGAAAATGAATCAGAAGAAAAAAACCCTTTTATTTTCTGTTAGAAGTATAAAACATTGTAATGAAACTTTAAAAGAAATTAAATGCTACTTCCACGCATACAGGCATGCATTCCTTTTCACACCATTCAAGGAAGATAGCAGCAGTAAGTCATCTCACCAATTTAAAAAGCATTTTTCATTGATTGCATTCTCACCTCTCCTCAAACACTGTTTTTCTCTTTTGCCTTCATTTCTAATACTTCAGTGTTACGTTTGAGAAACAAAAACCTTTTCAAAAGACTATATCCGGGTGTTTTTAATCAATCTGTAATGAGGCATGTCCTTGTTTTCAACATAGATCAGATGATTCATATTGCAGTTTGTAATATGCAGAAGATTAACCATTGTATAAGAAGCTTAAAAATTATCCAAATAAAATAGGTTATCGATGACCAGAGGGTAATCAATGAATTATTAACTGGACAGTAAATGACAGAATAAATATCAATCAAGGAGAAATTCTAAAAAATTACGTTAATCTAACGAGAAACAAGTATCAAATGATGTCATACTCAGGGACATAAAAACAAGGAAAAGAGACTTGTATACATTACTAAATATAACAAGTGCTTCCAATCCTGCCACTAAAAAAATCAGTGGATTTCACTCCACTAAAAAATCCAAAAGCAGGTGCAAGTAGGGACTGCATTCCATGACCAGATCTAAACTAACAGATGAACAAAATGAATACACAAATGCCTGCTAGCACTGGGAAAAAATACTTAGCTTTAGATTTTAGAGGTGGCTACTCACCTGGCATCTGGTAAGAGTAGGGTGTTTGGCCTGGCTGTGGGGTGGAAAACCCTGGGCTGTAACTGAGGCACCCGCTCTGCAGTGGAGACTGGGTCTGCGAGAGCCCACTTTCCGTCTTGATGCCTGGCAACATTACACCCAAATCTGTGTAAGAAATTAATTTTCAACTGATTCTTTAAAATATTTTTGTTGCGGTTGGGAAAACAAAAGAGAAAGCAAAAAAGAAAACATTGCACTCAGCATTGCTTTTAGTTCTACACAAGATGAGGTAATAAGTGGTGAAATACCGTAAGTGGGCAAGCTGTAGGGCTGTCCTGTCTGTGAGTAGGCTGTGTAGACCGCTGGTTGCTGCATTCCTGAATACTGGGTCTGTCCGGCATAGGCAGACATTGTTTGAGCTGCTGGTGTAGAAAGAATGTGCGGATAGGGCCTAAATATCAGGAAAAACAGCATTACTGTGGCAACAAATACTTTGTATGTTGATTCAAGCAATAAAGTAAAGAAAAAGGTTTAAAGATGCCCAAAGGCAGTTCATTATTCTGCCAACTGCTCCTCTTCTGGGATATATTCCATCCCCCACTGAAATAAGCTGAAAGACAGTCTGTCCCACATTCCCCAAGGCACAGTGAATATTTTATGCTGTCCCATCACTACAATTTAATTCTTAAGCTACTGTGTCCACTTTTAGGTGGGCTGTGCCACCGCTGCATCTCTTTATATGGGTTTAACCTCTTGCAGCGCTTCAATTAGAAAAGCCTTCACACTTTTTTAATCCAGTGGAGGGAAACTTGGACTAGAAGAATAGAGGAAACACAGAGGTGAATGTTGAAACTAGTACATTATGTCATCTGTGTAGGTTCTGCTTCAACAGACATGTAGCCTCTAGCTTCAATGGGAGATGGATCCTATCCACTGAGAGAAGCATAAAAAATACTGACAGCAATACTTTGGTAACCAGATGGGCTTTAAATGTTCGGAAAATATGGGCTAGAAAAATAGAATGGAAATAAAAATGGTCTTTTATTTACGAATACTGAGGTTTTATAGAGAGATTGAATAAAATCAGGTTCAAATTTTTTGCCCTCCAGAGTTGCAAAAATATACAGAGAAACATTTTTCTTGGATTGTTTTGTAAGTCAAATAAGACTTTATGGACCAAGAGTTGAATAAACACTCTGCAGAATTACGCTAACTGAAACCTGGCCATTAAAAGCCATGACTAAATTTCAGATTCCAATTCTTAATTTTTTTTTATTTCTAATTAATTCAGTACAGTTGGCAGCATTTTCTATCAGAAAAGGATTACTCATTAACTTAGATGCCAAAAAATTGTAACAGTAGATTAAAAATTCTATTAAATCTTGTAATGTATTTGGCCAAAAGTATCTAATATAGTTTGCCAAAACCTTTTTTAAGTGGAATGAGTGCTCTTACTGCAGGCACCTACTTTCTGTATTAATAAATTTTGGCTACCATCATATGAATGCAAATTTGTTAAAAAAACTTGAAAGAGCCTAATTGGCTCTTGAATCCTTAGATTCAGTGTTTTCTCTGTACCAAAGTCACACTGATAGCTGTATCAAATACATGGAAACAAACAGATGGCATACTGGAGTCAGGAACCCTTGTGCACGACAGTGATCATGGGACAAGCAAATAATATACTGCCAACTGCAGCAGTTTCATAAAACATCTTTGGTGTTTCTTCCTAAATTTCCCACTCCTAGATTTGTGTGATTGCCCAACAGTCAGTTTCTCCTGCCCACCAAAAAAAAAGCGAGAAGAAATTTTTTATTTCCAACAACATCCGTTGGCTTAAAAATAATAAGATTAAAAGCTAATCCAATTTATTTGATTTTTAAATCTTATGATATCGGAGAGGGACAAGGAAAGGGTGGTTCGTGATTGTGGAATGCTTGGAAGTGTTTGGCAATGCTAGCTGTGGAAGGGTCAGGGACAGGGTTACCCCCCCAGTATGCAACTTGTGCATGCAATTGTGATTTCTATATATAAACTGACTTCTTCAAAATATATCTCTATATATTCCCCGCACATGCTGTTTATATGGTGATGTCTGAGAATGAAATAGTCTGATTATTTTACTTCTGTTGTTATGTTTACTTCTGTTGTTCTGTTGTACTGATATTCAAGGGTATTTTTTGTGCAGCAATACTGCACAAAGCAGGATCTTACTCTGTAGACACATGAGGAAAAAAACAAGTTGGAGAGGGAGCCAGCACCAGAGTCAGTACCCCGGCTTAAGAATTTTCCTTTTTCTCTGTTTCTCCTGCTGAACACTTGTTTGCAACAAACCACAAAACTGCCCACAGCCAAGGCCTATAAAAGACTAGAAGAGGTGCAGACACTAACTTGGAGGGATATATCTGTGGAGAGTACTGGTGCGCTGATCTGGGACTGTAGCCACTACTTGTTATTACTGCAAAACAGAAAACAAGAGTACAGCAGTTAGAAAGACCATGAGACCCACACAGCCACACAGTATGAACTAGAGCAGCAATATTAACAGAGGAGCCTATTGAAATAAACAGCTTTTCAAGGAAGCAGATGTCACCAGAACTGTAACATCTTAAAAAAAAATTTAAAAACTCCCAAATCTTTCACTGTTGTGCAGAACTCTTCAGTTAGCATGGGCGTGTCACTCTTTCTCAACTTGACTAACATTTCTGAGTATACTGCAGAGGCATGTATTTCATACATCATCTGTGATCCACACACTGTTGATTTTTCAAATCTGCAAGTTGTATTAAAAGGAGTAGTTAAAAAGAATCTTGTGATTCAACATATTTCATCGGATTGAAATAATGTACACATACCTTTATAGTCTCACATTAACAAGAAGTTCAATTTTAATACTGGATAGGAAAAGCATGTTTCATATGGTTGTGACTAATTTTAGCTAGGTTAGGTGATGGAAGATACTAGATTGAGCACTAGAAAGCAACTACCACTCTTTACAAACAGGCCAATTAGAACATAAGCCCAAACAATGGCATTTTTATTTTAAAGTATGCATAAACAGTCCTGTTCAGAAACCATCCAAATAGTCTGAATCTATCTATACTATTCTCAGCTCCATTCTTCCAAGAAAGCTAACAGAACAATAGTCATAACCCATTAAAATTTCATCCAGAAGCAGTGCTCACACTGGATTAATTCCAAGTGTTTGGAAGTTTCCCTTTCCTTTAGCCATCTGTCTTGACTAAGACAGATGTATTCCAAATATATGTACTCTAAAGTGTTGAACCAATCCCTTCAGAGCAAATCCATACTGGGCAAACATACAGAGTGTCTTTATTAGGCCATCTGCTGTTCATTCACTTTTCAAAAGATTAAAGTAGTACACAATGAAGCACTGGAATTTCTTTAGTCTAATCAATCATAGTTGTACTTCAAAGTGTACCCTCTTCCTGAGTTATTCATAATGGTAGTAGAAATGAACATTCAGAATTTTATAAGTGACAAATAGGTTTAGGTTCCTAACTATTTTATGAAACATGATACATTTCTACATCCAGCCCTAATTAACGTCTCTCAGATCTATTGCTTTGAACATACACAGAACTTCATTTTTAAAGATGGTTTAAATGCATTTAGAATGTGTAGAACTTTAAAGGAAAATACAGTAGAAGAAAAACAATTAACTTATTTTTAAAATGTGCAGTTAAGCATGGCTTTAAAGCAAAGAAGAATTGGATAATAACTTTTAAAACATGTGCCATTAGATTTCATAAAAGAGTTGCTGTTTGAAAAGATATTGAGGGTTTGCCTGTGATGGAAATCTGCTAAATTTCATTTTGTGTGGATATTGTTTTTGAGGACTTTTTTGAGAATGCCTTTCTGTGGTTTAGGCTCAACCCACAGAGCAACCCACTACATGTGCAGGCAGCTATTCCCATAGTCAGACAAACCTGTAGCTGTTTCTAACAACGTAACTGGTTCATAGAATTCTAAAGAATGGTCTTGGTTATTTAAGGCCTGATGAGTAATTAGTCTTCCCTGTTGTAGCTCAGTGACCTTTCTAAAGACAAACAATAGCAGCAGAGTGACCTTGGTGGTTCTCAGGGCAAGGAACTTTTGTGATCCATTATCGGCTTATCGGATCATTTTTGCCATACTGCTTCACTTTTTGTCTGATCATTTGCTGGATGAGAGCTCAGTCAATTAATAATTTTGTTCAAGCACATTCACCATGCCACTCCACCTTATGTAAACTACAAAAAAAAAAAAAATTACTATCCATTTAAATAACTTGAGCTATCAAAACCTATTACTTTTCATCAAAGCCTGTCCTGCCTGCCTTGTTATTCTTTGTCCATATACCTTATTTTTAAAATTCAGACAAGAAAATAAAACACTTTTGGAATGTGTCTGGTTTTAAATTTCCTTGGTTTTATCCCTGATTATACTACCAGCTGGAAGGAAGAGAAAGAGGCAAGACTAAAAAATCTATTCTTTTCACTGTTTCTCTGTAGCTTGTCCCTGAAATTTGTCCACTACGTTTTAGACTGTGAGATGTTTGAGAAACACAGGATGTAAGGCCTATCATAAGAGAACATTATAACTGAGTGGAGCCTGTAGACCACACCTGTATCTATGTCACAGATGAAGCTGCTAATTCTAAGGGTTATCAAACTTTAACAGCTTTGGCTGCTGGATTGCCTCCTAAGGTCTCCCTTCTCTGAGGACTGCTGGCAGTGGGGGAGATGGTGGAGGCAGGTTGCTGTGGGTTTTGTGGTGCTTCATTTAGCCATTATATGAATGCGCCTAAATGCTCTTTTGTGTTGCTTATGTTAAAAAAAAACCCACCAAAATTGTTTGTTCTCTGAAAAACTCAAATATTCTTAAGACTTCACTACTTGAAATTACCAGAGGAATTCCCTTCAGGGCAGGTGTAGGACCCTTGATCTCTCCAGTTCCCATTAATGTTGTTTCAGAGGGGGCAAGCTGACAGCCAGCTCTTACCAGTTACTGTCTTAGTTCAACTGGCCAAAGTGGTTATGGAGGATTTAAATGACCATTAACTGTTTTAATAGCATGTGTTGGGTTCAGTACATTAATATGGGCTGGAGTTTTGTATTTTTTTCTTATACATCTGGAAATTTCTGTGCAAAAAGGTTAGGTTAAAAGGATCTCATTTAAGTAACATCATAATCTCTATGCACAAGGTAACCAAATATAGGTTAAACAGCAGTGACATTCCCTAACGTCACCTTTACAGCTTTCAGAAATTGTTTTCTATATCTACAAACTGTATTCTATATCTTGTGTGTAATAAATACTAAGTAAAAACAATAACATCAAATACCTCTCTACTCCACTAAAATGATAAAACAGTTCTCAAATTAATCCACAACTGTAACCAATATATACACAGTATTACAGTATAGCAGCTGCAAAAAATTCACAGTGCATGAAAATCTCAGTTAAGGATTGTGCATCTCTCCCAGGCCTGTGAATGCCCACCCCAGTGGGAGTGTGCTGCAGAATCACAGAGCTGCAAACTGAGGACACTAATTACCACCTGTTCCTCTTTGAAGAAGGAGGAGAAGGGGGTGTGCACAGCGTGACTCCTCACTTGGCTAACCCATGCCCAGAGGCACAGGTTTTCCTGGGGCAGCTCTGCAGCACAAACATGAGCAGCCCTGAACAGGACCTTGCCAATCCCAGTAGCCAGGGCAAGGCCATCAGGGGAACTGCCACTCTAAATTCAAGAGATCTACATGCTTTATCTTTTCAGCTTTTCAATCAGCAGTTCACAGAATCGCAGTTTTCTGTGAAGTCTAATCTGTCTCTCCTCCCCTATACCTCACACAATCTGTATAACATCACTTACAGCTGGTCATTAGGGACAGAGATCACTACTTTACACCCCACAGGGCTTGTTGAGCCTTCTGCTCAGTTCCAGGACAGGTCATGTGTTTTGACTACCCTTGGAGAAGGGAAATCAATTTTAATGGGTAGAATGTTTGAGGGAGAGGATTTCTGCATGGCAGACTCTCAAATGTGTTTCAGCACCAGGAGCTCTCTTTTCACCCACGTCTCTTTTCATGAATACAGAGAAGTGCAGGCATCATGACTTTGCCATAGTTGGGAGTAACACATGTAGATCCCTCACTTTCAGGAAAAAACAAACTGTTCAGTGTTGGGCTTTGTTATGCATTTTTTCAGTCACAGATGGCTCATTTGAAATGACATCTGTCTACTACTCAGCATTTACTGTCTCTGGCAACCCACTGAACTTCCCAACTAACTAGTTAGACTAAAAAATTGGAGAAATCCTGGTTTTGTTGAGTTTTTACCGCTCTTTAGCACTTCTCCCATAAAATTAGGGGAAAAAAATTTGTCTGACTTGGGAGTACAAGTAAAAGACAAGTGCAAAAGTAACATATTCAATTTTTATGAAAGGCTGAGTGCATTATCAGGGTAGGTCTGTGTCTCGCTCTGATGATGAAGGCTGCACATCACCCAGACAGGCAGACTATTGATTTCGCACTGAGAATGGCTGTACTCATTTAATGCTTGAGTTTGTGCACTAAACTGAGAATCAGGTTCATATTTCTTTTGAGCACGCAGGTGGCTAACAGGCAAAAAAGGACTGTGCAAGGCTCAAATTCCTGCCTTTTTTTTTTTTTTTTTTTTTTTTCAGGCACCAACTTTCCAAACATCCAAAGTGCAGAGATCTCAAGACTTCTTTTGAAGTCAGTGGAAGCTGACGGGTGAGTGGCACCTGGGGAAATCAAGCTGTTACTTAAGTTATCTAAACCTGAGCTGAAGGCTGCAATTCTTGGCACTCCAGTGTTGCCTTAGCCATACACTACAAGTCAGCTGCCTTAAATACATGGTAGAAGCTGATAAAACTTCACCAACAATGAAAAATCATATACAGAGTTGGACATTTTATGATTTGTAATAATTACTAATAAAAATTTAGCACTGAGTAAAAACAGAGTGAAAAAGAAAAGCTAAATTTTAGCCCAGACTATTTAATTTTTTATGGGATGTTTAACATTTAAGCTGAGGTTCTTCTCAGTATAATTATAATGAGGACAATGTTTTCATTTTTCTAATCAGAAATAGTAAATGCTTTGAGTCTCACAAAATACCTTTTCTTCAGGCCTCTAATTAATTATAAATACTTTTCTGAATAATCAACTTTTGGGTGATAGCTAAAAGACAAATCCAAAAGCTGATTAAAAAAATTAATTACACAGAAACACTGTGATTTCCAGATTATTTTAAATAGGGCTTGACTACCTAAGTCTACCAAAGTACTAGCAGCATCAGTGTGGAGTGGTGATTTGTGACTTTGGTGACATTTCAGTCAGGATATTACTGAACTGGTATTTCCAGATGCAAAACTTATTCTCCCTCCTCTCCTTTTTAATATTATTATTAGCAGGATTCAGCTTAATGATTAGAAGGCTGCTTATCTGTACTTTTCCACAGTTCATCACATTTTAATAATATATAGGGATCTACTTAAACCACTGTTTGTTTGAATTTTTTGAGAAGTAATTGAAGCATATGATTATTTAAAGTAAAACTATTTTCTTGGAAAGAAAGCAGCTCATCTCGGTGGAAACAGACTAACACAGCAATCTGGTCAGTGTTTAAACTAACCCACTGCTAACAGTAGTAAAAAGATTAGCACTGAAGTATAAACCCTAAGATTTAAAACTATTCAAATTAGCATGGCTGATGCAAATACAATCCCATTTTTTTTTTCTATTATCACACAAGATTAATGCTGAGAAAAAAGATCTACAGTCCCATAATAACAACATTACTTTGAGACTCTTGCAAACAGCAGTGGTCTTAGGCATCATTATTAGGCATTCCTTAAGATCACATTTCATGTAAATTGCTGAGTTGCATTTACAAAAATGAAAAAGCTATTATAATTTCTATTATTATTGTTATTAGGTATAAGATACTATATATTTTTTAGTAGCTTTGGAAAGATTGCTTCCATGCAAATGCTCATTAGTGAGGGTTATTAAATGCTGCATTAATGTGCATTTAACAAAACATCATTTTACTATGGCTTTACCTGACCCAGTAAAAGTGTCAAGCGATGCATCTCCAGTTGTTGTTGCTGTTTCACTGTTGTTCATGGGTTCTGTTTTGACTGCAAGAAGAGACACTACATAGAAGAATAAGTAGACATGAGATTTTACTTCTAGATTTGTACTGGAGTCCTCATGCCAGTCCACTAGTGGTAGTCCAGCTCAAACAAGCACACGTGCAACAGCTTCAACCTTCACTCTAGCACCACACTGAGACAATCGACAGGAATCTGACAGGAATGCCCATTTACCTACACAGCTCTGTATCTGTGCATTCATCTAGCTATTGGTTTTAGCAAATGGAATATCTGCTGGGGAGATTTCAACCTAAATCTAATTGATTCTAACAATTCCCTAAGAGTAGCATAGAGGAAGGAAACATTAGCTGTCAAGGGATGTAGCACATAACAAAAATAGTTCTGCCTGACAAGTAAAATGATTATAGTATGGTTTCATGCTAATACAGAAGCAAATTACTTTCACAGTGCCAGCATGTTTCCTTTCCCTTTCCCCTTTTACAGAGTCTGTGGGGGCCTTTTTGAGCAAGGTCACCAACAACCAATTTTCCACAGCGGAAGAGAGAAGTTTGAAAGAAAAAAAAAGCCAAAGAACTAGAGTAGGACACAAATGACAGCCATGACAAGTCAGCCTCTTCCTCAAAGGTTACCAAAATGTTTGGTCTACTCTGAACTCAAATTTATTGCTTAGGGATCATCAGGCAGTCTTATCATCCAAGCTGTAACTGAAAGCACAAAAAGTACCAGAGAGGCAATACAGATTTTATATTTAATATGCTACCTGGACAGAATATTTGGCATGGAATTTTGTGATGGAATTTGGGAACCGCTCATCCAATTGATGTGGTAAGAAACAGCAGTAGAAAATATACTGCAACTCCTATCAGCTGTCTGACTGGCAAACGTGGAAGCCTCAACACATGAACGTAATTTCTTCATGAAGGTCAGTTAGGATTGGGCATGGACGTTCATTACAATCTTACGGATATCACAGGTTGGTGCCCACAGGCACAGAGTGAAGAGGCAATGAAGAACTGCACAAGCAACTATCACAGCTGTGTGCCAGGTATCCAAATTCCGAGGGCACAGCCTGGGAATTGTGAAGAAGCCTGTGCTGTGACAGCCAGGCTGGCAGAGCCCCCCAGCAGGTCTGACATGCCAAGGAAAGGCGTTCTCTGCCAGCTGGTTACCTGACGCCTCTGAGAGGCCTCAGCTAAGCTGCCCAAAGCTCTCATCTGTCAACATCACTGCGTCCACGTTTGACTGCGCTGGCAACAGTATGGGAAAGGGGGGAATTTCATGTTCTGAGCTGGCAATGTATTTAAAAACTGTGGCTCAGATTCAAGTCACCTAAATCAAGCGTATAAAAGGTGCCTACTAGTCTCCCTTTATGTTTAGCTGAGACAGAGAGGTATGTCCAGAGGTTGACTCAGTCCACATATGGCCTGAGCTGCCCTCAAGTTCACTATCCCTCATACAGTCTGCAGCTGAGAAGGCTCTACATGAGCTAAATAAAGGATTTAGTTTCCTCATGGGAAGAATGTCCAGAACAACACCTACAGGCTCATTATAGAATCACGGAATCACTCGGTTGGAAGAGACCTCCAAGACCATTGAGTCCAACCCATGCCCTAACACCTCAACCAAACCATGGCACCAAGTGCCACATCCATTGTTTTAAACACATCCAGGGATGGTGACTCCACCACCTCCCTGGGCAGACCATTCCAGTACTTTATTATTCTTTCAATGAAATTTTTTTCCTAATATCCAACCTATATTTCCCTTGATGCAGCCAAGCAATAGCAGTAACATTCTGCTATTCTTCCCTGTGTCTGTGAGCACTGTGAGTTGTTCATTAGAAATTACACAGCTACCAGTAAAGCTGCCTGTGACAAGCCCTGTGTGAGTTACCTCTCCTATAAAATCACATCCCATTTCTACTCATACTGCCTAATAGATCTTAATTCAGGAAATCACATGGGATGCTGCTGATGTCTACAACTGTACAAGTGACCTGTGCTGAATTCAGAGGGACACGGGTTTGGATCAAGCAGGAGAAATTGGGATGCATTTGTCACTGTGACTGGTAGAGTGCCCTGCAGCATTAGCAGTGCACCGGTGCCACCAAACCAAGTAGTACCTCCTGGTTTCAGTCATACAGTTGTATCTTTCCATTTACTGTCTTAGAGTAAAAAATTTTTGATTGTGTATCTTTTAAGTGTAAATTTCTTTTCATTATTGTTTCTATTTTGTAAAAATACCATGTCCAAATAGTCTCCCTGCAAGAAGCAGGATATTAATTTAATATGGAATCATTAGGGAAGAATTTTAGCCACATTTTTTCAAGCTGTTGTGCACTCCTCATTTCACTAGCTATTATCATTCCAGTAAAGAAAAAAAAAAGCTGTGACAAAAACAACCCAAAATGAAAAAAAAATCTTAAGAGTAGTAATCAGTCATTCCCATTTCTATAATTATTTGAGAAGGATGTGATTTTATTTTCATCATAGCAATAAAACACATATCAATAAAAAGTTCAAGGGTCATTTGTTGCAAAATGATGGCCGTCACTAAACCTCTCAGTCAAGTGGAAAATATAATGGTGCCTGAAGTATCAAAAGTATCTAAATTAATTTATTTGCTGGTTACTACATACAGATGCCTCTATGCACTTCTGCAAAGTCTGGGCATCTACCTACATGAAAAAAACCCCAACTTTTTAGTATCTTTAGATTTTTCTATTCAATACAGTATTTCACTACTGTCCATAGTGAGCTACAAATGTTCAGTATTGCATCCAAGAAGACAATATGTGTTTAACTGTTATATTTAACAAAAACTTCAGTCATGAATTGAAATGTTTACTTTAGAATTGTACTAGTTCTGGTTAATGCCAGCTCCACTGCACTGCCATCAGCACGAATAGACACCAGCTTTTCTCTTTCCCTGTCAATTAAATAATCTAAAACACAAGAAACTCTCTCCTGTACTTACCTTGAGGAAAAACATATTGGCACTGAGTTTTGTTGGAAAATACCTATAGAAAGTGTTTTAATATGTGTTTGATTTCAAACAGTTCTACTTTTTTATATTCAGATTTGATGACAGTAAGGAATTCATCAAGGTCCTTCCTCAGTGTAGCTAGAGGTTTTGACTATAACCTATTTTTCTTTATGTTTTATGTCATTAAATAAAGAGGGGAAAAAGCACAAAGCTAACTTAGGAAAAACAAAATATTCTAACATCAGTTCAAGAGAACTAATTTGTTTGTTTGTTTAACAAAAGAAAGAGTATTGTATTGAAAGAGTGAAAATAAAATGAAAAGCAATCTCTAACTGGAAATACATTTGAGCGCTGCCAGCAGTGAAGACTGCCTGTGCTCTGCTCCCAGCTGGGACAGAGTGAGCAGCTGTGTGCTAAGCTGGGCTTAGACCATGGCAACATGGTGACAGAGTAGAGCTACCAACATCAGGTGCTGGGGCATGTGATGTACAAGGAGACACAAGAAGCTGGGCTTGTTCTGTCCTAGGAAGAGAAGGCTGAGGGGAGAGTTAATTGCTGCCTGCAGCTATCTAATGGGAAGGTGCAAAGATGACAAAGAACAGAGGCACATTCACCTCATAAGGTGCCCTGGGAAACAACAGGTGGGAACAGATACAAGCTGCACTAAGGGAAAAATCCAATTAGATGTAGGAGGAAAATTCAATGCTGCCCTGAGCGACATGATCTAACAGCAAAGTTGGCTCTGCTCTGAGCAGTGCTTGGCCTAAATGACCTCCAGGGATCTCGTCCAAACTTCATTATTTTAAGGCTAACTCAGAATACAGCTCCCAACAAGCAACAGCTCCTACAATACACCTTGATGAAAGGACTTAGCAGATCAAAATGACTGCTACTCTGCCGACTCCTTTTTTATTTTCTCGGAAGCATTCCTCTATGTTAAGGACTAAAAATGAATGAGAGTTTTAGGGGCAAGAGGTGCTAATACTATGCATGAAGGAGGACAAGCAAGTGCAACAGAAGTTACAGGAAACAAATCTGATTTTAAAAGCTCATGTAAAACAATAAGCCACACAGCTTGTCATAGGAATAATTTTCCTCTTTCTTTTAGCAAACCTTAAGAGATTTCCTGTGAATATACTCAACCACAAGCACAATTCTAAACATTCTACTGCCTATGGAGAATCAGATTTAATACAAGTAACACATTGTATTTCCTCTCTACTAATAATTAGTACTTAAATTGTTACCTTCCACATTTACCTGAACATACTGAACAGCTGAATGAGGTGACAGACCAAGTAATCTCAGTCTTCCTTACACTTAAAATCTTGTAATTGAGCAGGAGCATTCACATGGAATGACTTATTCTAGTGCAAATGATCTTTTGTGCTCAAGTCAACTTGGGTTTTTTTGTAAATTTTCTTTGCATATGTGTTTTACAGATGGCAAGCTAATTCTGAGGGAATTTTTAAAAGGTCAAGTTTTTGAAATCTTCAGAATTTTAGTGCAAACCTGCACAACTTAAGCACCTTTGCAATGACTTGTAGAGAAACATGGTGATGCATGTTTACACCTATGATTAATCCCATATGTACTGCAATGATGTCACATATAGAGTTATTATTAATCCTTACAACTTATGACAATTAATAATACATGTCAGGAAATTCATACATTAAAACAACAGCTTGGAAAATTTGGCCAAAATTTTGTAAAGTGCCAAGTTACATGAGGCAGCACATTAGACATAAGCTTTGATTAATAATGAAAGTCTTCAGAGGAGTAAGAACAATACTGTCAACTTTGACTTGTGCTCAGATAATCATGCAATGCTCTACTTAAAAACAAAAGAAAAGCAAATGGGCATTCTGTCAAAATTCCATCAGTCTTATTTCCACCAATGCTGACTACTGGCAATTCCCAGCAATGCTGTACACCACGAGACAATCCAAGTCACTCAGAGCATGTAGACAGCTAAGCTAATTATAAGCGGGTTAAATTCTCCTTGCTCATCAAATGACTTTCAAAGCATTGTAAGAACTACTTGTTGCAACTTCTTAGCAGTTTTCTGGCTGTGGGAAAAGTCTTTGAGAAAGGGTAGGAAAAAAATGCTCAGGGTGAGGGGAACCCTATGAGAATGTTCAAACTGCATAAGAAAAGGCCAGAGCAAGTGGATAGAGATGTCACACAGCAGTCATGGAGACACCACACACGCATGCACTGTACCAGGGTCTCTCATACTTGTTGCAGAGGAGGGAGTACTGCAACTCAGCAACCAGTCTGCAGTATTTAACACAGTCATGTTGTCTCCTGAGAACAGGAATGGTACAACAGTTCATTCTCCTAATGTCTGTTCAGTGTAAACGAACAGTCTTCAAGGCAAATCAGTGTCTTGGCACTTTAAGTCAAGCATTTTAACGGAACTGTATTGGTTTTATGGCTATTATTTTAACTGGTTTATTTATGCACACTGTATAATATAGAGGCATCCAGTTACTAGTGTTCTTTAATAGCATGCTTGAAGTTTTCTCTTCTCTTTATGCTGGAATAAGGATAATGTTTAAAAATATGGTTTACTCCTTCTTTGCAGAGCTGTTACCCTCCCAGGCACGTCCATTTTATTGACATTGACAGACTTTTATTTAAATAGAGTAAGTGAATAAAATGCTCTATCTTGTGGCCAGAAAGATCAAACCAAAAATTTTTTCTTAGTACCAACTAAAATAGACAGGAATGAATAAATTCTGAAAAAGAAACTCTAGTTTGACTCATATCCATGGTGTCACTTTCATGGACTGCACCTCAGAATGTGGCACCCTGCCTCCCACTGCTATGGCAGAACTGGTGATCTGAAAGCCTTGGAATATCTGTGTTGTAGTTGCATGGCAGTGCTGTCCCTACAGTATCACCTACAGCAGCAATGACCAGCTATTGTGGAGGAAAGTCTAACAATCTTCTTATTACAAACTTTTATTAACTCCCAAGAAATGGAATTCATCAGAGAAAAAAAAAGAAACAACTTAAGTCTAATTTTGATGCACTTCTCTTGAAAATGATTTTAATTTAACATAAATGCATGTAACTCAGGGTATAAGTAAATTATTATTCATCAGGGAAGTATGACATAGAAAATACAATTTATTTTGTATGTTATAAGCAGGTATAAGCAAACACTTAACACTGTGTTCAAATCAACCATTCAAAAATTTTCCTTACTTCATCTTTGCACCTTGTTTCAGTTTTGCCTCTTACTTCAGTTGGTGCAAATCAAAGAAGTTATGTTGGAATTAGTAATTTACATTTGTATGATGCCCAATTGTTCATAATTCTTGCTGGATTTATAAATGGGTATATGGTCATTCTTGAAATTATTGGAAAAAATGCATATGACTAAAAACCTGCCAAAACTTTCCATGTGGCAGCTGTGTCTTATACTTACCTCCTGTTCCATTTGTTGTGACTGATGTGCTACTGAGATTCGATTTATCCAGTTTGGAACTACCTGGTGCATCACTGCTTCCAACCAGATTATGAGGACTGGCTAGATCCTGCATTTCCATAGACCTGTTAAAAACCAAGGTGACAGTTTAAATGCACTGTGATACTATCTAGAATAATCTGCTTTTCTAGAATAACTTTTTTTTATATATATATATATATATGGAGAGATTGCAATTCATCCAGATTAATGAATCAGTACAGGTTCCTTTGACATCTTTTCTTTTTACCAAACCTATGAAAGTAGGTAACTGCAACAATGTCACTATTTTCACTTTTCCTTTAGGTATTATGCAGTGACACAGGCTTATGAAATTGGCACTGAAACACACAACAGAATTTGTACATAAGGTAGTGCACATATACGGATGGACAGATAGAGAGATAAATGAACAAATACAGGTATTTAGGTATTTCTTAGAAGAAAATAGAGAAATTAGGTGAAAAGTCAGGCGTTACACAGAAAGCTGAAACAGGAACTTCTGCCTCTCATTATCTGTATTCCAACCACCAGCAGTTACTGAATCCACAGTAAATTACAGGAACAGACCATACAAGTGAATGAACAGGATTTTTTTTTTTTCATGCACATCTGGAAAATTCTTCACTCCTACAAATGTGTATATTCTTCTTGGATCACTTGATATTTATTTTCTTCTGTGTAATTTCTGGGAAGCTTGCAAAATTTCAAGTGGATTTGGACTGCAGTGAATTCCAGCATCCCAGTTACACTGGGGGCCTGTAGATGGCTTTCATGCAGTGACAACAGATCTGCCTTTCTGAGACAAAGACAGAGCAGACAAGGAACATTTCTTGTTAGGCTGGTAATTGCAATCCAATTTGCAGTGTGTGCTCGCCTACTCCTTGCTTCATTTATGTATTAATTGAACAGATTTTTTGTCCCCAGAGAAACAATTTTGCCATATATAAGCAAAGTCGCCAGCCCATCTGTAACAAGAGAATGATTTACCATATGTATACTCCAAAGATTGTCTTAGAGAGGATATAGAAGTCCAATTACATTGTAGAAGGCTGGGATAGCAAGGAAAGAGATGAGCAGTTGGAATGGTTCAGTAGCAACAGCTCCCAGGCATTCATATTCTGACCAGGACAATCAATGGCAAATCGTTAAGGGCAACACCCAATATCTTAAGAATTATTTCAAGCTTCACTTTGAAGCTGCCTATCTTCTCTGCTCCACACATCCTCCTTCTGTGGAAAAACAAACAAACAAAACCTTTCCATCAAATGTGGGTCAGCTGGCTGAATCTGGCTTTTTTCCCCTCCAGAAAATGAAATGATCTGGCTTCTGTGCTCCTAATTCTGCTGATCTCCTGGATGATTGCTCCCTTACATTACATCCATTTAACCCAAGACAGAGATTCAGAGCTTTCATGCCTTGAATATATTTGGGAAAATGTAGGAAATACTGTATCTCAACTGGGAAAATAAATGAAGGCCTTACCCAAAGCCACATGAAGCAAACAAACCCATTTACTTAAGTAAGTGCCTGAGACAATGAGATGCACTGGCTAAGCCACTGGCAGGATAGCCTGCCCAGCAGCACTCTGGATGAGCAGGAAAAAACTGGTATTGCTGCAGGCCATGCATCAATAAGTTAGAATTTTACAGCCATATTCAAAGAAATGCAAAGGCCTAAACTGCTATTTGAACTGCACTGAACCCAATTTCTTCATCTAATTGTATATGCATTTCTACATATCTGTCAGCAGTGCATTGTATTTATTGTCTACTGGAAATGTGATCAGTGTTAGATGAAATAAAATGAACTTAGGTTGTTTACAAGTCTGCCAGGTTTTGTTTAGCAGTTTCTGTACAAGCATAGCAGCTAAAGGTTAAAAAAAGTCCATGAGTTTCCATCTTGTATGTATTTAAGGGAGCAGAAGAATGCTACACAAAATAAACAATGTGTGTTTCATTGCATATACAGTGTAATGCTCCCCACGTGTTCACTTGGCAGTTTTAAATATCATGATTTCCTGTTGGAGGATGATCAGCACACAGATACCTAATGGGCAGTTCCAGCTTGGAAAGTTCACACCTGTTTTTTCCCCTTAGTTTGCATGAAAGTTACAATAATTTCTTTTCAGACAGGCATCTATCATTGTTACAGATGCAAAT
Source organism: Hylia prasina (assembly GCA_013397195.1). Taxonomy (NCBI): domain Eukaryota; kingdom Metazoa; phylum Chordata; class Aves; order Passeriformes; family Sylviidae; genus Hylia; species Hylia prasina. The sequence continues at coordinate 290,609 of VYXD01003061.1, read as the reverse complement.
ACTTTAGCAGCATTTTTGAAGCAAAATCACTGGTTCACCTACCTAGTCTTTTTAAGAAGTATCCATTTTAAGCACTTTTCACAGCCAAATGAATCAGGTTTTCTTAATCAAATCAGATTTTTTAAATCAGAAAACTAGGTCCACTAACTGTCATCTTCTTGGGAAAGAATATAAACAATCAAATTTTATAAAATTAATACTTTTTGTTCCAAAGAAGATGAAAGCTTCCGTGCAGAGAAGTATTTTTATCACCCTAATTTATTCTCTGTAATAAATGGCATCCCATCCACAGACATGGCAATCCAAACCAGTAAAAAGTTTCACAAAACCATGTGCATACATTGTATTATCCTGGGCGCTCCTTCCTGTGTGAACAAGTACAGGGATTACTTTAATATATCCTCATGTGTTTTATTTACAGAAGTGCACGTTACCTTCTAACACATATAATTCAATTCACTTTTGTGGATGCATTTAGTTTACCTTTAGCCTAAAAATTTCTCAGGAAGACGTAACAGACTTCCTAAAATCTTATCTTCCAGTGAATGGAGGATTCAGGAAAAATGCTTTGCAAAATAGGCAAAATAATTCCAACATCTTGAATGCATTTTGTCAAACTAAATGTTTATCAGAGTCCTCCTTTCACTGACTTAATCAAAAGCAGGTTCAGGTTCAGTATGTGCTTTCCTGCACTAAAAAAAAAGGTTAAAAGAAATCTCTGAAGGAGTAATTAATACTTCTACGTTTATACAGCTATTTATTAAAGACTGCTTTCTAGTAAATGCAGTCTATTCCAATTTAGGTGGAATAACGTTTATTGTTAAAGGTGCTTAAAACACTACACTGTACAATTTTATTTTACATATTTTGTTTTTCTGCCAGAATAACTGAGCTTTAGTTTTCCCCTTCCTGCAATGTCTCAAACTGCTTTTTAGAATAAGTAAAATTCTACATTGTATAAAAAGATACATTTTGTCAGGAAATTGATTGCTTGATAAGAAGATGTTTTAATTATCTCTTGACTGTTTGAGGAAGGTTTGCACTATTCCCAGCTTCTGAGCAAAAACCTGGAACCTGGCAAGACAGATTTGTCTTTTATTCTGCTTTGGCTGTGCTTAAAGTCTTTGAAAGCTGGTATTTCCATATGCTTAGTGGATCATTTCAGAGGCTTACTGGAAAAGTCTCTAAAACATTCTATTTCACAGAATAGTCTCCCAGATCTCAGTGGGCTTTAACTCCAAGCTGTGGACAACCCTGCCCAAGTGAAGAAGGTTTGAATCAAAAATATGTCTGTGTGGGGATTCCAGGCCTTCCCCACGAGAGCATATTCTGTTCCCCACCTTGAAGTTAAATCTTTTCAGGGGTTAGCCTAGGCTCAGAAGTGGATTAAGAGCATCCAAAGAGATGAATTCCACCCTCTTCTGTCCCATCTTTACAAGTGTGGATGAATAGAACTTGTGCCTCACCCCAGACCACCAGAGTGCACAGCCCAGCACCATAACCCAGCCTTGCACAGGAAGGCTGCCCCATTTGACAACTGCACTGTCTATTTCTGTATTGCTTTCACTTGTGTTGTTTTAAAAGTAAAAAGCTCAAGCCTTGCTTCTACAGTTGTTTTTAAAATTCCTCTCCCTGCTTCATTAAAATCATGTATTCATTTGTGCACTGCTTTTCTTCAACAGATATAGAATTTATTTTCAGAAAATCTGGGTTACTATAACTGTGTTATCTGTCTGCATTTCCAGTTTAACTCTTATTAATGTGGACTAAGAGGTGGGTCCTTCCACAGCTTGCAACTGCATTGATGATTTATTAATTCTATAAGTAGAACATATTTATATGGTTTTCTTGAAAGAGATGATATTTTAAAATGTAAACTTTTTGCTTCATAATCCAGTTCAAACTTTTTTACCGACGTGATCAAAACTATGAAATGATTTCTCAAAGATTTATAAAAGAATAAATATTCTAGCATGTAAACTAAGTACTTCAAATTCCAGCCTAACCAAGACATTCTACAAATATCAATTCCTTTGTGCAGAATTTGAAGCAAATCCAAATTACAGGAGAACTGAAAGAAGGACTAGATGGAGGCTATTGAAAATTGAATAATTTAATTTAGTTTGTAAATAAACATAAAACATTTTTAAGTATTTAAAATTCTTTGACAGGAAATTTGCCACATATATTTCTTTAGCTGAATCTCACTAAGCAAAAATGCATATTATTATTACTATTATTATTATTATAACTATTATTGTTAGGTTAGCTTCTCCCCTGTTTTTTCTAGAATGCCTCCTGTTGTAACACCAATTCTTAAACCAATTCCATACTTTCTTACAGAAATTTGAACTCTTGTCCATATAAGTTATCAGCCACCCTGTAGGTTCTGAAATTAAGCAAACAGGGACTTTCCCTTTATTTCAAATTAACTTCTAGTGCAATAGGAAAGTTGGATAACAGAACTGTTCAAACTCGGCTACATCTGTTTCCTACTGGTATCAGCTCAGGTCTCAGACCAACTGCACTGTTTTGAAGACAAGTAGATTAATTTTCTTTTCTATTTCCCACATAAATTTTTTTAGGCAGATCTTTCATCCATGTTCTGAGCAGGACAAGTGAGCCCACCTCTCTTTCATATGCAGTCTGAACTAGCTCAAACAAGCCTTCATTCTGACAAAAACAATCAAAATGGATGAACATACACAAATGTCATTTGTCCAATCTGCATAAAATTTGCAACGAAGTTTAAAACAATCAATAATTTAGATAACACCACAATTATAAAGGCTTTTTTCCTAGTGCTTTTTTTTAAAATTACATTCATAGTTAGACCAGATATTTTTCATGTTTACTTGTACCTACAAGTACTGTAAATAATGCAATTAAAATGAAGCTACATCAACCCTTCAAAGGCTACAGTGGGCAGTAAGAAAGAAGGTAAAGAGAGAGAGATTCTGGATGACAGACAGGTTTACAGGGAAGATACAGTTGTATACAAATTCATGTACACTAACACACAGATACAGCCAATCTTACAATAATTCTTTGGTGCTCCATATACACAAAGACACGAGTTTAAGTGTATACACAACAAACTTCCCAACACCTTTCCACAGAAAATCGCCACCAATAATGCAACAAAACACACAGCCAAAAAAACCACCTCAAATGAGTAATATTTCCAATCATTTCATCAACCCCAAAATACTAGTTAATATTTTCTTTTCCAGGTGTTTTTACACTGTTTATGACAGCCTTTGACATTTTTTTGTCACTGTAAAAGGTAAGGAAAAGGAAGAGCACAACCAATGAGATAAATGTGTTCCACTGAGATAACTACCCCTCTTGTCTTCCCCAGCTCATCAAGCCCACCTATAGATCTTTTTAAGCTTAGTAGATGGCCAAAATAGCAGAATTTTGCTATTCTAGGCGTGATATCGCAAAAGCTGCTCCTCCAACATACAAGTTCTGGAAACTTGCCAGATTTAAAAACAAATAATAGTACTGGACCTCCTTCCCACTCTCCTTGAGGCCTCCTTTCTTAACTTGTAGAGCAATACAGTGCTAAGAAGCAGTAAAATAATGTTATATTGACAAGACCAGCAAATGCTCCTCAGAGTTTTATTTTATTACTTTCTTTTTTTTTTTAAGCAATACAGAAAACAAGCATTAAACTTTCTGCAATCATAGGAGTTGGATTATAGCTGTATAATTTCTGTTTCTTATGTGTTTGTAAATACAGTGTCAACATTCATATTAAAAAAGTAATGGAAAGAGGCAAAAGTAAAGTCACATCGATATTCCAAGAATAAAAATACTTCCATCAATCTACAACCAATGTCAATCGGACAGAGGGTATCAAACAGAGGAAATCTTAGCGAAACAAAGAATTAAAACATCCAAGTTTTTCTACCATGTTACGGAATACCACATAGGTAATAAAAAAATTAAAATATCACAAGGTTGATCTTTGCAAAACTGTAAGTATAAAGTAAGGACTGTACTAGACTCCCTATGGACTAATTACAAGCTTGAGTATCATCATGCAGCTTCCCAGCACATGAGCTCAAGCTCACAGGAAAAGAACCCATACCCAGATACTGCAGTAACTGCACTGTGGAGAGGGTCCTTCTAGTACAAAGGAGCAATAATGTGAGGAAAATTCAAAAGTGCCTGAATTTGTTTCATAGCTTTTTCAATCTCTAATGAACTGCTGGTCTTACAGAGGATGAGACTCCTTGGGTAATTCTTTTGGGGCACAAAGGGGCACAAGTTGAGATTGTATCTCAGTTTTGCCTTCCTGCCTATTGTTCTTCACTTGGCTATTCAAGCCTAATACCAGGAGAAAAAAACCTCATGCAGACAGTATCTCTTTACAGGAGCTGTCTGACAGGCAGACAGTGTCAGTGCCTGAGATGCACTTGATGCAGAGGGCTCAGCTGAGAACGTGGGCGAGCAGGTTTGGTGACAAAGGCCGGCATTGTAGCGTGCCCCTTACACCATTCACGGCTAGAGAAAAAGACATTTCTTTTAACAGCGGTGCAGCTTCTTCCCCACCCCCCATTCCCATTTCCCCAGTTAAGCTTCTGCTATCACCCTCCCTTTTTTGACCCGGTGCCACCTTGAGATTCTCTGTGCTTCCTAACAATTAGGCATCAGATATTTTTTGTCTTTATTAAATCTATGCTCCCCTCTTTTCTCACTGCAGGAATTACTGCCAAAGGCTTCAGCTTTTGTTGATCTAGTATATGGCTATTGCTTTAGTAATAAGCTGATACTAATTTTTTTTACTGAAAAGGATATATGTATTTGCTCTTTGTGACTCTAGTGAGACGATATGACCAAATACTGTGAAAGCTAAGTGCTTAAAAATTCAAGTTTATTTTTGTCAGAAAAGAAAAACTGGAATGTTCTTCTTGTGCCTCAAAGTGAGTAGTTTTGCTCTTATGATGATTAAACACACCAATGAATTTAGATGGCTTGGATTGTTGTGCTATATAATTGCTGAAAACTATTACTTGCTTAGAAGTCAGTAACTGCATGGTTTCCCTTGATTCTGATTGACTGAGACATTTTATTTCAGTTTAATGTCATTTAATGTGGTTTCCAGAAAACCACAGAAAACTGTCTATTCTAGTGCAGTTCAGTCAGCCACAAATCCACATTACAATAATTTTTCACTGCTTCCTGACTTTTATTGGGAATGAATGTCATTTCCCTGTCAAAATTAAAATACAGTGTAAAATTAATTTGGACTTCCACACTTAGGATAAAACACCTAGGAGCCATTTCTGGATTCTCCTGTTGGACATGTAGCTGACTTCTCCAAAGACAGCAAGAATTAAAATAAATAAATAAAAATCAAAACAAATCAGGGGGAGTGGAATATACTAAGTTATTTACCTCAGCATAAACTTCCAGCTCACCTGCTCTATGCTCAGGAGATTGTTCAATTACAAAAGACAGATTCAGAGTAGGGAAATAGGCCGGCTGACACTGAAAAGGTAATTAATGGGAGGCACTTTTTTTTTCCCATATGCTCCTCTTCCACATCATCTCTCCACTTTGAAGTTTAAAATTGGTTTGAGTTGATGAAACCAAATGATAGTTTTATATGGGAAGCTGTTCCATTCTGATATAAAAGACTGATGCACACACAAAAGGCAAAGCTATGCAGAACAATACCTTCTGGCCAGCTGGATCCCAGCCTTTGAGATCTCTTTTCTGGGCTATCCTAATGTGAGAGCAACAGTTTTGATGGAATGCAATTTTTAGCCCAGGGTTTACACTCCAGTCACTAGAGGAAGTATCTGGAAAGAGGTAATGTGATGTCTGAATATATAATTCCCTTCTTCTCAAGGAAAAAGGCAGCTGGTTGGAGAAAACCATTCCAGGAGCCAGAGAAAGAACATCTAAACTAGTAAGTGTCAAGGATCAGGGACTGAAGGAAGAGCAGAAAGAGGAGCTGGGTGCTCAATTCTTTTATTCCACGTAGAGACCAGCCCATCCCAAGCCTGGGCATGTGAACAGAAAACACATAAAGGTACACAGGCACCTGCTACTTAACAAATAACAACAACAAAAACAAACAAACAAACAAAAAAACCCCCAAACAACCAAAACAAAATACCAAAGTAGGTTTTGAAGTCCTCATGTGAGTATTAAAGTAAATCAAAAGTGATAATGACACCACAGTTCCACAGGGAGCTGTCAGGTATCCAGCTTACATGAAATATAAACTACCAGTTTACAGATACGTAAGACCTAAATGCAAGTCTTTGGATCACAGGGCCACATTTTCAAAGAGTAGTTCACCCAACAGCTTCTGATCACTTCCAGATGTGAAGGGCACTTGCAAATGCTGTGGTTCTGACAACATGATGTGCTGTGTCACAAACAAATAACAAACACTTCTGCGGAGATGGCTGGAAAGCAAACAGCAAGCCTGTGGCCTTCGCCCCTATCACCACCATGTCTGCAGAACAACTGCTCAGAGTCACATCTGAAAAATCTGCTGGAAATTTCAGGGTCCTTTCTACATCTCTGAGAGGTGACCTGGTTGGACATAAGGAACAGGTAACAAACTCAATGACTGAAGGATCTCACAGAGTCTTTCTTTGGTGGTTTTGAGTCTGATTTGAGCAACAAAGACCGTTTCTCATCTATACAGAGGAATGTGGAGATGATCAGCTCTGCCAATTACTAGCCTGTTGCTAATCAGTGCTTCAAAACGACACTGCTTACTGGAGTTCATAATATTATGAATTTAAATATAATAATGCCAACTGTATTCATGTCAGAGAATATTTAAGCAAATATAAAATTGGGAAATCAGGGGTGTGAAGGGCTGGGAATTTTGCTGTTGGCTTCAGTGGAGCCTGGACAGCATGATGTAAGTGTGAACTCATATTTTCATAAAAAAAAGAGCAACGGGTGGCTTGTGTCTGGCTCACCCTAAATTGAGATGTCTGTTATATTTCAAACTAGTTATCGTAACATGATTCTTCTTCACCAGCTTTTGTCCAAAGCAAAAGAAGCTCTTTCAGGTGTGCTGTATTGAGTGAGCATACCTAATTTCAATATAATTTCTTTAGCCACCGGTACAGAGGCCTTGCAAGAACTTCATCAGCTTCCAGAAAGGATGAGTTATGATGACAGACTAGGCAGAATACAGGAGTTGCCAAAAACCTGTAGTTTTCGTGTTCTATTCATATTTTAATGCAAACATTCTGAAACTTCTCTTGGTAAATACGATATACAGGGAGTTACTGGCAAGCAGTCCTAACATGGGAAACATTAACACATCTCACTTTTAACAGTGAAGTTCCCCTTGTAAGTTAAACCTGATCTGAATCTTGGCTCCCAAGACAAATATTCTGTAGTTTACCTCATGTGGAGCACATTATGTTTGGCTCCAAAACAGTTTGTGTCAAAAGCAATTATTTTTGTTCTCTAATCGCAGTCCCAACAATGAGTTTGGTTTAGAACATAAAGCAAATATATGCAGCTTGCTGACTGCCTGATGCCTGAACTGATTCAGCATCTGATCACTGCAAGGTGTAGCTGGGCACAGCCATTCTGGGTGGCAAGATACACTAGGTGTGCTGCACACATCCCTTGCCATTTTGCTGAGGATGATCTTAGTGCTTGGAAGAATCTAAAAGAACTTTACATAACACTCAAAGCAAATTCAATTATTCTGAGCAAGAGAGAGAATGATGCTCTGATAAATACAGCGATGCTGGCTGTTCTTTACAATGGATATAAAATGACTACACTTCATTTTGCTTTGCTGTTTGATTTCCCCAAGTTATTTTATAATTTGAAACTTAAAGCATACACACCTTTTTCATTTGGGGTGAAGTAGGTGATTTTTCTAAGAGTTAATAAATACGTGTCGCTGAGAACTCTGGGGCACAGTTCCCCTCCCCTGAATTATCCCCCTGGGCCACAAGAAGGGGCAGGTAGCAGCTGCAAATCTGTAACACCTCCATTTCCAGCTCAGCCTGCATGCTGATAACCCAGCCCCCAGGCCAGGGCATACCTGCCTGCCTGGCCAGAGCCACCTCCAGCCCTCAGTGCCCCAGCACACACACAGCAGCCCTGGGAACCAGCCTCTCTGCTGGCTACCCTCCTTTATAGCTCCCTCTGCTCAAAGCACAAATCACTGGATCTCACCAAGACTTCTGACATAATGCTTAGCCTTTTAAAATCATTAGATATCCACTTCTGTCCAAGTACTGAGGGAAAAACAAGGTAGCAGGAAACAAACCCAATAGTGCTGTTGGTTTTTATGTCCACCCACATCCATATTGCAGATGCAAGACTGAAAATTTACTGCATTTAGCACAGGTTCCCCACTGCTTCCCCAAGAACCTGGTTTGTGAGACTGGGCAGGGTGCGAGATGTTCATAACAACATGATTGCTTTTTATAATACATTAATTGTTGTTTCTCAGCAAATGTTAAAACGTTGCTGCTAGGAAACATGGTAAAATAATGAAATGCTAAGAGGGATGAATGTGTTTCTCTGGTACTATTTTGAGAAAGTCATGAAAAGCACTACATCTTTGAGAGCACAGGGGTTTATTTTCTATTTAATTTAATCTACATAATTAGAAGGAAAATAAGACATAAGCCTGAAATAACATAGGAATAAAACATGATCTTATGTCTAGCCACCTGCCAATTACTTCTACACTGAAAAGCAAATAAAATCCCAAAACCCTTAAAAATTAAAGTGACAGAGATTTAGTTGGAAATTGAAACAGAACTTAAACGGAATTCACCAAACAGGATGTTCTCCCTGTCTGCCCTCTTCTGCACCCGCGCCACACAATAAATAATTCTGTTAAAAAGTTGATCCGTGGAATTGCTTTATTTATTTGGGCACTGCACATGCCTTTCTCCATAGCTCTGCCAAACATACCTTCCCACAGATTTGCTGCCTCAGTCCTGGGCCTCTCTTAAATGGCAGACTCAAATCCCCTATGAATTAGATTGAGACCATCATGCTAATTTTCACATTTAACCAAAACCAGATTTAAACTTACGTTTTCAAAGGTGGATGGCTAGTGGAAGGCAAGTATATTTCATGCTTTAAGGGGAGGTAAAGTTACTTCTGCTCTACAAATGTCATTAAAAAATTCCCTAAGAAATTTGACAATAATACAAACTCAGATCACAGTAAATTATATCACTTGGCAGCTAAACTGGAGAACTAAGTACAGAATTGCCAACAAAACTCAAGACACACGTTTGGATATATGGAAAGCTTTGCAAAGTCTAACAGAAAGAAGCCTGCACAGGCATCTTGTGAGACCCATAAAGAACCTTATCAGTTTGGAGGTTTTTTTAATAAAAGTGTTCAAAAGGAGAAGATAGAACAGACAGACCATCTGCAATGTAACCACATAAAAGACCCCTGGGCAAATCCAAACCCATTAGCAGAAGTGCTTGACAAATCTGCCAAAGAGCCAGATGCTGCTTTTGGAGGAGCCTCTTTCCCTCCTTGTCATCTGGATCCTCTGACTTCTGTCCCCAGAGGAGAACAAAACTGACTGATGCTCGGACTTAGCTGTGCGTGGAGGGAGATGAGGCACAGAACTGCTCTCTGATAAGACTGTGTTAGCATAAGGAGGGGAGGCAAAGCCTAAAATATTACAGCAGGCTTAACACGCATTTGTGTAATGTGTGGAAGATGCGGATGGTAGGAAAAAAAACCCCACCAAACTTGCAATCACCTTATTTACATGTGGTCCCAATCACCTTATTTGCATGTTGTCTCTTTTTATCTGGATTTTTTTTGTTCATTGTTTTCCTTGGCTGCTATAGAGTTAATTTCTTCTCAGTAGCTGTCACAGCACTGTTTTGGATTCAGCATGAGAATGTTTTGGTTTTGGCAAGTCGTGTTTATCCTAAGTCAGGGACCTTTTCCTTTTGTGTCTCATGCTCTGCTAGTGAGGATGTACACAAAAAAGGCTGGGAAGGAGCATATCTGAGACAGGTGACCTGAATGGGCCAAATTCCACACCATGGAATATCATGCCCATCTTATGAACTGGAGGAGTTACCCAAAAGTGGGGATTCTCTGGGTTCTGGGAGGGGGTCTGGCATTACTAAGCAAACAGTGAGGAACTCTATTGTGCCTTGCTTGTTTGTACATTTTTTTTTTATTATAATCATTATTATTTACTATGATTAGATATTTTACTTTGTTTCAATTATTACACAGTTTTATCTCAAGCTACAAGTTTTACTTTTGATTCTTTTCCCCATTCCACCAGGGTGGGTGTGTGGAGGGTGAAGTTGTGTGGTGCTTGGTTGCTAGCTGGGCATAAAACATGACAATTATATTTTTATTTCCTACTTATTTTTTCTCTAATGACTGATCAGGGTCTAGTAGGATGGTAAAGAGGGGAATTCTGATATGTTAAATATGAGCACAGCATAATAACTGCATGGTGTTAGTTAAATGCTTACTGAGCATGTAGGACTGACTGACGACATTTAAAATGTGAAATATCTAGCCAAGAAATTAATATTTGAGGAAAAATGTCATTCATGTAAAAAGCAAACCAATCTCAGAACAGGCGATCTGGATCTCAATGGCTATTTTATTTTTATTGTCTACATTCTTCTTGGATTTTTTTCAGCTATATTTGAAGTGCAAAGTAGGTGGAACCAAATACTTTTACTATTCAGGCTCACCAATGGTAAAATATATTTAGAGTATACAAGAGGTCAAAGAAGCTGGAACAGAGTCTGAATTAGTTCTCCTGTGTACTGCTGTAATGTGATATGACAGAGCAAAAAATAGACCACAGGAGAAAGAAACAGAGCTCCTTCTCATTGTGATTACATGTGCTGCACACCTAAGAACAAACACTGTTATTTTATGACTCAAAATCCAGTTAAAATTTTAGGATAGAGCTCTAAGAGACTACTAGATTAAGCAAAAATATTGGTAGGTGTAATCCTAGGTTATCTTCTTTCACTCAAAACTAGTATTTACCCTAAGATATTCAGATTCAACGATTATAAAAGTTTGATGGATATATTAATTAATCCAGAAATCCTGCTCTCTTTAGCAAACTCAAAAATCACAAGGCATTTTGATCTCCAGGATCTCCAGATTACTTCCACTAACACTTCCACTAACACTTCTTGTTTATCCATTTTTTTTCAATGTGGTGATAAAAAAAAATTGTTCAAAACTTAGGCATTATTGCTTTCATTCATTCCAAAGTCTGACCCATCATTGACTCAGGTTAATGGAAATCTTAACAGCAACATGATCTGGATTGGGATCACAGGGATAAATTATTATTAATATCACAGAAAGTATGTTATGCCCAATATTAACAAAAAAACCCAGGAATTTTTAACAGACATGAAATATAAAAAATAAATCACTTTTATTGTGATAAGCCATGGGGATCTGTTAATATAAACTATTAAAATACTTCCCTGTGATGTCATCAGTTGCCATGTATTTGCACTCTAAATAGAATATTGTAATTTCTGTAAACATATCATATATATTTTTAGAACTCTTTGGGGGCTTGATCCAGAGCCAACAAAAACTGATGGGCAGACAGTGACCAGCTTCAACAGGCCTTGGGTAATGAGAAGACTGAATTTCTAAAGTAAAGAATGAGAACATCACTGCTCAGAAGGCAGAGAGGTACCACACAGACTGGTCTAAAAATAGGAGAGACTTGCATTGCCTGAAAACTACATGCCTGAAAATAAAATTCACATAGCAAGACATTAGTCCTTGTAGGAACTGCAGTACAATTGTCACGGTTCCTGTGTGCCACTCAGTTACACGTATGAGAATCATCTCACAACCATGTTACTTGGATTGATTCCAACTGCAGACTAAACATGCAGACTAAATGAGTGCACCAAAACTTTAATAAGTACCAGATTTGTATAAAACATTCTCTGCAAGCTAAGTCTCGGTGTCCCAGAATGTAGTCTTTATGAGAAATCTTATTCCACAATGTAGTTATTTTAAAATTGGAAAATTGTTGTATATTTTTTGCCAGTCACTGTCCTGACCGAGTAGTTTGGGTTGATCCTGCCAAATATTTCCCTTAGGTGACATGCTTGTGATTGTAGTGGCCTCACTGACATGAATGCCATACTCTGGCATACATCATCCCTCTTATTGACTATTTTTTCTTCCTGTCTCCATAAATATTTGTGACAATCTTTAAATTTAATTATTCTGTCTTTTCATACAAAATTTGTTTTGCTATGTCTGTTCCTCCTTAGAGTCTGCCCCAAGCACAAGAAATACCAGAAAGCAGTCAAAAATTCTTTTTTCCTTTCTATTTTGATCAGTTTTACAGAAATGCTGAATCTGTAAAATTGAAAGAAATGCTTTAATTTCCTTTGGTCATATTGTGTATCTAGTTGGTCTTACAAGAAATCAGCAACAGGTGATTGCTGGTGGAGTCTGCATGGTTTCTCAGGAGAAGAGGGATACAGTAAGATGTCAATAGAAATAAGTTCAAATAAATGGCATTTCAGAAGACCCTACCTTACATGTCTGCTTCAGGATGAGAGGAATCTCACCTTCAAAGTCTAAATCAGAGTCTTCTCAATAACTCATTTCCTCAAATGAAGCCATTTATCACATCATTATGATCTACAGGTTATTCAGTATGGGACACAGTGGAGCTACACTTCTGACTCAGAAAAGCATTATCCTCTGGTCAAGATAAGCCACATGTGGTTCACAACACAACAAGCCCTTACCTTCTAAAAATCTAAGACATGGATGAGAAGAAAATTAGGGAGCCCAATGTATTTAAACAACATATATGAAGGCCAGGTAGACTGGTTTGCTCATTTCTACTGTGCAACCAATACTATTTATGTTTCCTATTATAACTGCTGAAACTTTAATCACAATTTCCGTAGCTATTGCTGGCTTTTTTGCTCAGCAGCTCAGCTGCAAGGTCCTCTTTACTATGTAACAAAAATGCTGTGCATCGCTTGAACCGCAAATGAATGAGAAGATACTGCTGATCCCATCCACTAGGAACGCACATGCAGACAGTCAACTGTTTTCAAAGTCATGGAAAAGGCATGAAAGCTTCCTCACAGAATCTGTCAGATGCCTGTAAAGCTTGGATTTGGGCTCAGGAGTTACAGTGTTAGATCTGGTAAATATGGGCCAGCCAATGCCTTACTGCAAGAATGAACCATCACTGCGATCATTCTGAGATAAGACTGCTGAAGTCTTGTTGAGGGAATTAGATGGTGGAAACTGATGAGAATGAAACATTATGATCTGGCTGTCTGGAATAAGATGCAGAAGATACATGTTACTTTTATTTTTATTTTTTTTAAGCGTATGAATGGTCATGGAAACACTGTTTGGTAATGCATACATGCAGCATTAGCACAGCTCAGATACAGCAAACATAGTGAGCATTGCATCCACAACAGTGTGTCCAAACTGCAGAGGAAAGAAACTTTGGTCTAGTGAAGTGAATGTGAAAACTGTGGTAGCTCTCACTGACATTCAATGGCATCTATTTACTTGTGAATGCATTAATGACAATAATTGTCTCTGGATGTGTACGTGCTCTCTGTATCCTGACTAATGGAAAATCATGAGTAGGTATCAAAATGAGACCAGTGAGAAAATGCAAAACCCTACTTCTCATTCAGAAGTTTTAACAGAGACTTTTAAGATGAAACAGAAACAGGAATTCATATCTTTTAAATCTTTGTGCACATAAAAGCGTGGGTGTTGAAGAACAGAAGAGCAATCATCTGATGAACAGCTGCAATCTATGCTAAGAACCTCACTGAAATCTATATTAAATTGAAATATTGGAGGCCTTTTTAAACACATAAAAAATCCCTGTGTGCTTTTTTGTATAACTGTTTTATCTGGTAACTTAATCTGTGCATATGATTCAATATTTACCAGTGATCATCACTGGTGAATTTGTAGCTTGGTAACACATAGGGATGAACCCCATCTAACTGGTATCAATGCAGTAACTGTAGTGCCCTGGATTTACACTCTTCTTACAGCATCTGATAAAGTATTAAATGGGAGGATTTACTTAAGACTGGCTTCATTTCCTTTTCCTTTGCTCTTAGATTTTTTTTTTTTTAAAGTATGTAAAGGAAAAGTCAGGAAGAATGGATATTACTGGAAATGTTGGATCCACAGGCTTGTAGCAAAAATCGTGATAAAATGGAGGGCTTCTTGCTCTACAGGGCTTAATTTTAACTTACTAATGCAAAGACCTTCTGCAAATATACAAGCAATGTATTTTTGACACCATGTATACTAAATATTCCTAAGTTGAATTGTCAGCTAACTTTTATCCGTAACTTACAGAACTACTTATCAAAACCTTCAAGTTTTCCCTTTCTTCCTATAGATAGCTTCATCACAAAAAAAATCATTGTTTAAAGGGGGATTGTTTAAAGGGGGAAAGTATGTGAAATATTCAGCCATTTTCATTTACTCTTCCAGAAAAAAAAGAAACTGTGTTTAAACTGTCAGTAAAATCTCTTCATTCTGCTGCAGTATTCCATCCTCTCCAGACGGTAAAAAAACATGATTTTTTTTTCTATAATCAGTGAACTTTGAGGAAGCAGTAGAAAACCCTGATGAATTTCCATTTGCAGTGATTTGCTCTCTCTCATTTAATTTCTCACCTTTCCATTTCATTTTATAACCCAGAAAAACCAATACTTGCTCTCATACCTCAACTCCTGGTATGACTTTGGTCTTACAGTGGAATCTCTGGCAGGTCTGGTGGTATGAGAAGGAGGATTTGGGGGTAAGAGAGATAAATTAATCAAGCAGAATGCTATCTCAAAGAAACATGCTGCCCTGGGATGTGTGGCCAAATAGAACATGCTCTTGCTGAGTGTGAGCAGGAATCTCGACTTCATATTTATCCTTTTAGCAGACTTCAGAATCACACATATTCTACATTTCCACAGGTCACATGGTATGAGGTTTTACTTACGTAGCTCACAGGTTTTAGAGTGACAAAATTATTCCTTATTAGAATTAAAATGGATTTTCTATTATTTAAGTAAAAATAAAGGTCACTGATAACTCAAACAAATTAACTTTCAAGCACCGCACTAGACTTCAGCAATTCTTGTATGACGTTAGATTTCACATAGGAGCTGCCCAGCACACTCAGGATTGATACCATTGTAAAGTGACCTGTCATATAAGGAAATTAAGAACAATGTATTTTTGTAGGCTCTGAACACAGGAACTTCCCTCCCTAACCTTGCTAGTGAATTTCATACAGGGCCAGCATGTCACAGTTGTCCACCATGCTACTCCTGCCTGCTCCAGACTTGTGGAGACAGCTGGCAAACCCCAAGTATTTTCTGCCTCTGTGTCACACACCAACATCCCCAGAAAGCATTTTGCATGACTGGACAACTATCCAGGCTTGCAGAGTGAATTAGATTTTTACTACAGAATTATGAGGAAAGAATACCATAATATTGATACAGCCACAATACCACCACTGTAAGGTATAATGCTACCACCAAAGTATAAAAGTATTCACAACCCCTTCATAGATATTTGATTAAAACAAAAAACAAAAAACAAAACAAACAAACAAAAAACCCAAACAAAAAAATAAAAAACCACTCCCAAGAAACTCTGACAGAATTTGTAAGACAAAGTTGTTTGTGAACAATGTCTGTCAGTGACATTGAAGAATCATATGTTTCCTTTTTTGCTTACAACTTGCCTATTCACCATAACTTCAATTCTTAACTACAGATCCCTCTCCCTCTGTGCAGTTTACCTGTCTGTTAAGACAACAACCACTTTCTCTAAATAAATGCTGGCAAGGTTGACTTTTACTGCATGTATAGCTGGTCACTTCTGAAAAGCATTTTTTGATATGCGGCATAGGTTAGTACATCCCTTAAAAAAATTTAGTAGTCACATCTGCAGTTTGAATGTTTCTTTCTAAAAGACAAACCCAGGCCAAGCAAGACAAAGAATCTGCTGATACACACATGTCACTCCAAGAATTCTCCTGACAAAGTTCCCACACCCAATTTAATTACTTCCCTACTGTAAAAACACTTTCCATCTGCATTTATTGTAATAGTTTCAAATCCAAAACTAACATACTATAAAGCTAGCTAAATAAATGAATGATATTGGCCTTAGGTCCCAAGCCAGGAGCTATTCTGTAAGGCTGTGTGTCTCCAGCATTCATTTTTATGCTGATGTTTCATTTTATGTGCAGTGTTTTCACTTAAGCCTTGTTTAGAGAAGAATTACCTTGCTCCAGGCTCTAAAGTGTGATGTGCCACACGGAGCCCTCTAGTGCTGCTCCAGCCCAAGGTCTATCAGAGATTCCCCTCCAAGACCAAAAGTCACTTCACAACCAAAAAATCCCACTTCAGGCTGTATATGCAGCATTGTGCATGCTCAGGCTAGGAACACTAATTTCAGCTCTATCTGATATATCCTCCAACTGAGGCTGCAGAGCTCAAAATGAAAAGTGTTTCTGTTTGAAAACCCACTTCAAAAAATGAAACTATCTGATTGACTATTCGTAACATGGGTCCTCTTGCATGTTGAGGAGAAAAAAAAAAGTACTTTATTCCCCAGACTCAGCATGAAGTATTTAACTACAGCTTGTAAGAAATTTCCTAATATGGTCATAACAGTACATTGCATTCTGGATCCTCAGGTTTGTTGCATTTTGTTTCCATCACACTTTGATGAAATTACATCAGACTGGAATTCATAGTTTTTAATGGCTTGAGATACAATAGTCTCATTTAGGCAATCGTGACACTTAAAACTATGCACTTGTATGAGTATGCTAAGTTTGACATCCATGGTGTCAAAATACTCAGAATGAGGTTGACCTTTATAATAAATTGTAATCCAAAGCAGCAGCACAGCAGATAAGTTTTTCATTTAGAAGTTACAAGTACTGAAGGGCAAAGCAGGTTTCCACTGAAGTCCAGGTCAAAACTGCTACTGACTACACTGAAAGCATATGCGGACATTGAACTATCTCCTCTCTTTTCAGCACTTACCAAACTAAATGAAAAGATATATTAACAACAGACATGAGTTAATCAAAGAAATGCAGATGGTGCACAGTGCAGTTCAAGGCACAGATACTATAATGACCTTGGGTACTGCAGGTGACCCTGAGAGGATCCTGCTGCAGTAATTAAGGAACACAGTTAAGGTATAGGTAAGGATGGGTTTGGGGGGCAAACCTTGAATTGTTTAACTTTCCTGAGTTTTCGGTGACTGTGTTAGTGAAATGTCACGTTTATTTTGTGGCTCTCCCCTCACAATGAAAGCTTCTGAGTTTTTATGACTCTGAAATAGTCCTCTACACAGAAGCAAGACAAAGACAAAAAGCACTCACTAAAACTGAAGAAAACTATCTACCAGTTTACTAAGCAGCAGGAAGATGTGCATCTAAACCAGCTACTAGTTCACTAGCTCAAAATTATCCATACACATACATACATGTGCGAAACATGGAAGTTAAATCCATTTCCTTTTCCTATGTACATGAAATTAGAAACGACTGTGCTGGAAAGGAATGTATGGCTTCTTTCCAGCTTATGAACACAGCATGTTTTTCATATGTGAAAACAAAATGAAGTTTTGGTAGGGGCAAATTTTCCCAAATAAATAATTAGTTTTCCACACTGGAAATAAACTGTATTTTCAACAAACTTCAAGACTCAGGTATGCAGAAAAGGGACAACTGAAGAAAGGAAGATTTGGTCACACAGATTTCCCTACACTATTTAATAACTGGGATTCTTTTTTAATGGAATGTCACCATTCAGTGTTATGCCATCATCTAAACTCAACAACCCAGACTCTAGGCTGCATCTTTGACTGGGAAAGGAGAAAAAACCCTTTTCCAGACTGAAAACCACTACAACTGATCCAAGCAGTGATTCCTTGCAAAATATGATGCTACAAATGCACAGCACAGCTCGCCCTCCACCACCGTCAGTCAGCGTCGTCCCTCCAGTACCATACCTGGGATTCTGTGGCTCTGAACCATCGGACTCTGGACACGGCTTCTTTACCTGCAGAAGCAAAGCAGTGCTGGTTACTCTCACTTGAAACACAACTTCCTGTTGCTCCCCTTCCACACACTTACAGCAGGAGTTAAAGCGGATCCTGCTCTGCTCACCATGATCTCTATAAAATATTTCCCGCACTTTACAGCAGCAGTTTGCAGTACTAAACAGTGTGTTTCATTATTATCCCATGAACAGCTGCCAACTGCACTTCCCTAGGCTCCATTAGTAGCTAAAATGTCCAGCTAAAATAGCTTGGGGAGTAGTCTTAACCAGGAACAAAGAAACCAAAGAACCAGGTTCCCCACTTTGAAATGAGAAAGCCATACTGTTCCCAGCTTGGCCAAGAAATGTTTCCCCAATTGATACTGCTTCTGTTTCCTGCTAAAGCTCAAAATAATAAACACCAGGTTCTGGGGCAAAGCGCACTGTTAGTTAAATAATTCATGCGGTATTTTTAATTTTGTGAATCTGCTAACTGTATGTTAACTATATTTTCTTACTGCATCAATGAACACATGCACCATTTTCACTCATGTTTACAATATATAAGTACATAAAAGGAATTTTAGCTTTCAATTTGATCTCCACAATACACTGCTGTAGGCTGATTTGAGGTGATTAAACCCATCACTGTCAAAAAAAAATAGAAAACTGTTCTCTTGCAGACTAGGTATCTCCTTGGGATCTTCATGATTTCCATCAAAAATTTAATTGTACCTCCTGGTAATCTAAATTACTTGCATTTTCAGCAAAGGAAAAAACATTTTGCTCACTAGCTTGCTAATGCAAAATCCAGGGCTCTGTGGGAGGTTTCAAAATTCCAGTTTTAAAGCCACCTAGAAATACCATTCACTGAGGCTCACTTGGTGTGAAAGACAATTAAAAAAACCTTCCCTTTACAACCAGCAAGTACAATGACAAGTTTCAGGATGCCTTGCATCAAGAAACCCTTTTTTACTTTTTTGCTACTTTAAAAGTATTTCAGAGGAAAAAATGATTTTGACTCACTTCTGCTGAAGTTATTGACAAATGACAAAACCTTCACCAGGCCTAACAGAAAAAAGGCTTAGACTAATGCTGAATATTATATATATATAAAAGCCCTTAGCTGAATGCCATGCAACGTCACTCACAGAGATGAGCCATTCATAGGGCATGAGACAGAGTCAGGGCTCACACAAACCCCACCCTGACAGGCGCTACTTCATAAATATTCAGGTGCAAACATCATTGCTATAGTTTTATGTTAACAACGTTATTAAAGTAGTGTAACATCTGAAATGCAACAAAATACTTCAGCTATATAAGCATATGACCATCTACCATGAAAAATGCCTTCAGTGTGCATTATATATAAACATGAGAAAGAGTTATTCAGATGACTGTACTGAGAATATATTAAGACTCCTGGTTCTCCTGGACTGGAATGTGAAATACAGTAATTGGGTACGCACAGACAAGTTTTACTATCACAGCTCACACTACTACTGCATTTTGTTTTGACCAACATTACAATGCAATCAAAATACCTTAAAGATTATGCTTTATCTGCATAAATTAACATTAAACATTAAATCAACATTAAACATTAAAAAAAGAACCAAAACCGCCAACAAAAAACCCAACTGATAAATTTTGATAAAAGTTGAAAGGTCATAGCAGAAAAGCCATTGACCAATTGTATCAAAACAACTCACTTCCTGTGTGATGAAACAAACTTGGGGAGAAAAAAAGAGTATTTTTTATTTAAGAATATTGCAATGAAAGCAAAATACTTTAAAAAGTGAGAATATTTCTGGTTTGCTGCTTGGCATATAGATGATACAGTTCATCTATGATCATTATCTGAAGAAATGTCCAGAAGCACAGAGTATAGATTTGGCTTTTCCTCTGAGACTAAATGTAAACTTCATTGTGTATCTATGGGGTCCCTCTTTGAGAGAAAAGATTTAATAAATAAAAATGTTATTTCTTAAAGGACGAACAGGCATGGGATTTTCTTTCAAGTGGCCATATGGAATGAACACAATTTCTCTTCAAGGCTACTCAAGTAGCAAAACAAATTCTGTTATTCATAAAATTATGCCACCCTTGAAGGTGAACAGAAAATCACTGTGAAAACGTCTGATCAAAGACTAAATATTGTTTCCTTTGTCTTCAGCTGCACTGTTTTACCTCTTAATCTGCCTTGCTGACTGTTTTCAAAATAATTAACTTTCACTAACACCACATTTATTTACATTCTCATGTGTTAAATGCTATAAAAAGAACCTTTTTCTTTACTCCTGCTCTGTTTTCCTTTCCCCCCTCTCTGTTTATACAGGTTTTCTCACCATTTTAGTTAAATGCATGTTGAGTCTCATTCACAAGAGTAAGATTCCAGTTTCAGTTTGAATTTTGTTGAACTGCACTGAACTTTCCTATTCTGGTTGCCTGCTACAAAATGTTTGAAAAGTTTCAGCTAAAAACCATTAAATAAAAATATTTGTGAGAACAGACTGTTATGTTCATGTTTTGAATATCATCATTATGCTGCTGATTGGATTCAGCACCTGAAAGTTGGAGGCAAAATCCCAAACTGAAAGGGGAGGGGGAGAGTTACCAATACCCAGAAATTATAATTTCTGTGAAATGGTGTCCTCATTTATTTCTGTTTGTAACATTCTAAAAGGCCTGTTGTGAAGTTCACTGTTGGTGAACTCCTGAAGTCTGGCTCCTGAATTTCTGAAGACCCTATCTGCATTGAATATTCTCCATCTCAACGATGCTGCTGCTGAACAAGCCTTAGGATTACTTCTGAGTGTCAGGAGAACCCCATCCCATCAGGAAATCTGACATTATCAAAACTGTCCCTCTTTGTTTTGTCAGTTCCATCTCCCACTGTGCGGTACCTTGGGTACAAGGTACCCAGGCAGTTCCCTGAAAGAAAAAAAACCCCTGTAGACTCAAATGAAGGGAGGAAAAACAGGA